>CM053592.1:120499002-120529269 GCA_028646515.1 Pseudochirops corinnae
TATATATATATATATATATATATATATATATATATATATATATATATATATATACATATGTGTCTTTATTGTAGGGTAATACATATGTTAGTGTGTATATATGTGTAGAGGGTACAGGATGAATTGATTAAGAAGGGATGATATTTAAAAGATGAAATTGAGAGGTGAAAGAGGAATATAATGAGAGGATATCAGGAGAGACAAAATAGGGTAAATTATCTCATATAAAAGAGGCAAGGGAAAACTGTTACAATGAAGGAGAAGAACAGGAAGGCAAAAGGGAATGGGTCAACTTTACTCTCATTGAATTTGGCTTAAGGACGGATTAACATATACACTAAATTGGAAATCTTACCCTACAGGAAACTAGGGGGGAAGGGGATAAGAGGGGTGGATGATAGAAGGGAGGGCAGATTTGGGAGGGGTAGTTAGAAACACACACTTACGTAAGGGATAATATCAAGGTAGAAAACAGAACAAGTGGAGGGTGGGATAGAATGGAGGGAAATATTTTCAGCCTTTTATAATATATCCAGTATGGAAATGATTTGCATAACTACACATGTACAACCTATATTGACTTGTTTATCTTCCCACTAAGGGTGGGTGAGGAGGGAAGAAGGGAAAGAATTTGAAATTCAAACTTTTAAAATCAAATATTTAAACAAATTATTATTATTTTAAAAATAAATAAAAATAAATTAAAGAAATTTTGCAAGACTCCTCCTTTACCAATTTTTCAAACAGTTTATATGAGACTGGGTTTAATTGTTCCTTAAATGATTGGTAGAATTCACTTGCAAATCAATCAGATCCTAGAGATTTTTTTTCTTAGAGATATTATTGGTGGCATTCATTTGGCTTATTTTTCTAAGATAGGATTATATTTGTATTCTATTTCCTCTTCTGTTAATCTGAACAGTTTTTATTTTAATAAATACTTATCCATTTCACTTAGAATGTTCATCTTACTAGCATATACCTGGGCAAAATGACTCCTAATAATTGTTTTAATTTCATCTTCATTAGAAGTGCATTCACTCTTTTCATTTTTGTTATTCATATATTTTTATTTTTATTAAAGTTAATCAATATTTTATCTATTTCATTGTTTTTATAGGACTACCTCCTATCTTTATTTATTAGCTTATATTTTAATTTTAATTTTATTCATCTCTTTTGCTTTTCAGGATTTTTGCTTTGGTATATAATTAGGAATTTTTAATTTGTTCTCTTCCTAGTATTTTTTTCATTGCATTCCCAATTTATTTATCAGCTCTCTTTTATTGATGTACCCATTTAATGATATAAATTTTTCCCTAACTACTGCACTGAGTGCTCCCCATGGATTTTAATATGGTGTCTCATTATAATTTCATTTAATATTATTATTGATTGTTTCTATAATTCATTCTTTGACCCACTCTTTCTTGTAGATTAGATTATCTAGTTTCCAAATTAGCATTTAATCTGTTTCTATGGCCTTTCATTAATGTAATTTTTATTGCATTATAGTCTGAAAAAAGTACATTTAATATTTCTGCTTTTCTGACTTTAGTTGCAAGGTTTTTATGCTCCTACACATAGTTTTTTTTTAATGAAAGTGCCACATATATCTTAAACAAAAAAACAAAAAAATATACTCCTTTCTATTGCCACTCTATTTTCCCTAGAAGTCAATCATATCCAGATTTTCTAAGATTCTATTTATCTGTTTGGCTTATTTCTTATTTATTTTATGGTTACATTTATCTAGCTCTGAGATGGAAATTGAGGTCCCCCACTAAGATAGTTTAACTATTTCTTCATTTAATTCATTTAACTTTCCCTTTAAGAATTTATCTATCATTTAATTTTTTACTTCATTGCCTATGGTACATTTTTAGCAATATGTAGTTTCTTTACTTATCCCTTTTAATTAGGACTATTTGTGTTTCTTTTTTCTCAGAACAGGTTTGTTACCCCTGTTTTCACTTTAGCTGAAGCATAACAGCCTGTCATTTTAATTCTCTGTGCATGTCTCTCTGTTTCAATTATGTTTCTTGTAGAAAATATATTATTGGATTCTGACTTCTACTCCATTTTGCTGTTTCCATTTTATGAGCGAGTTCATGTCATTCACATTCACAGTTATAACTTTTAACTGTATAATTCCTTCCATTTTATTTTCATGTTTATGCTTCTCTTTTTCTTTTTATCTGTTTCCTCCTCTAAAGTCTATTTTACTTCTGATACTGCCTTTTTTTTATCTGCCCTCCGTTCAATCAATCCTCCCACCCAGTCTCTTATCTTCTTCCTTTCCTACTTCTTTCTTGGGTAAGATAGATTTCTGTAATTGATTGAGGGTGTATGTGTGTGGGTGTGTGTTTTCCCTTTTTGAACCAATTTAGATGAGACATTCAAATTTTATTCTCCCTCCTTCCATGATTTCCCCTCCATTGTAAAATCTCTTCCTTTTACCACCTCTTTTATGTGACATAATTTTCCTCATTCTTTCTCTTCCTTTCCTCTTCTCCCAGGACATCACCCTTTCTCATCTCCCTATTTTTTTAAACATATCATCCCAACATAATCATCTCATTCCTGCAGCCTTTTTTTTTTTTGTAGAATCTATTTAACTGCCCTAATAATGAAAAAAATAATTACCCAACAACACGTATCACCTACTCATATAAAAAGGTAAACAGTTTAACCTTATTGAATCTCTTATACTTTCACTTCCATATTTACCTTTTTATGCTTCTCTCAAGTCTTGAATTTGAAAATCATTTGTTTTTCTATTCTGCTACAATCTTTTCATCAAGAATGCTTGGAAATTCTCTATTTTATTAAATATGTTTTTTTTTTTTCTCTTAAGGAATTATATTCAGTTTTACTGTGTAAATTCTTGGTTGTAATCAAATTTCTTTTGCCTTCTTAATTATCATATTCCAAGCCTGGGGTTTTCCAACCCATGTACCAATGGGCTTTTGCAGCCCCAGAGCACCAGCCACATCTTACATTTCCTAGACTATTAGACATCAACACTTTGTGGAATCCATTCGACCCTTATCTTAAGTAAGTTTCTCCCAAAAGTGGTTAGTGAGTGACTTACAAGAGTAAAACAGGGAACTAATGTTGCAGCATTGAGGAGTTTAAACTCATAATGAGGAAGAAGAGTAAGTTGATTAATTATTAATAAAAGAAAGTAATGTATCAGATTTTAATATCACTCCTCTCTTCAGTCTCCTTCAAGCACAATACTCATTTGCCTATTTCTATTTCCTCTTTATCTCCTCATTGTTTGACCTACTGTTATCTGACTTTGCTCCTTATTATTACTTTGAAAATCATCTTTCAAAAGTCACTTGTGACTAAGTCTAATTTCATAAACTTCCTAAATCCAATTTATTTCAACAGGAATCATGTTCTCCTGGATACTTCTACAAGATTTGATAGTTTTGATATACTTTTTCCCCCCTTTCTACTAATGTTATCTGTTCTGCTGAATTTCATGACACTGCAGTCATCTGGATCTTCAAATCTGACTATTGCTTTTCTGACTCATTGGTTTCTTTTCCTTCTTTGATCTTATGGTCACCTTCCAAGTCTATGTCCTCTGATTTTTTTTCTCTCTCCTCTCATGTTCAAACTTACTCAATTCACTCCCCAAACATGTCTTCTTCATTTCTTTGTCTTTTCTTAAATGTCTAGCCCAATCCCCCCCTTGAATCTGCATTTCCAGATATTTATCTGCTAGACATCAATAGCTAGATATACTTTCAGTATTTCAAAATCAACATTCCTGAAGCCAAACTCTTCATTTTCAACCTTCAAAACTGCTTTTCCTCTCAATTTATTTATTTTTCTTGATGGCAATATTAATTGTCCCACTCACCCATATTCAAAAACCTATCCACATGTGTAGTTATGTAGAGCAATGGTTAGAGTACTGGTTCTAGAGTCAGAAGGACCTGAGATCAAATCCAGCCTTAGACACTAACTGTGTGATCCCAAGCAAGTCACTTAATCCTGATTGCCTTGAGAGGAAAAAAAAAAAAAAAAGATCGAAAAAAGACAGAAAGAAAAGAAAAACTGAACCTATCCCCAACAATATATATAATCAGTGGCCAAATCCTGTGAAGTATATTTACACATTATCTTATTTAACTTCTCCTGTTATTCCTTCAACTGTCACCTTAGTTCAGTTCCTAATTACCTTTCATCTACAGACCACTGAAATAGAATGCTAACTGGTCTCCCTAATTTAAGGTTTTCCTTTCTTAAATCTAACAGTTTAAAATAATCTCCCTAATTTGTAATTCTGTCACTCCTCTGTTAAAAAAAAAATCATTATTGACTTCTCATTTCTTCTTAGAAAAGTAGCGATATATCTTGATATTGGTCTCCTTAGGTCCAAGAAGTTAAATCAAATCCTTTTATGTGAATGTTCTTCAGATACTTGAAAAGTACTACCATATTCCTTGTCCCCACACTCAATCTCCACTTCTGGTATGACATTCCTATTTCCTTGGATTTATTTGAATTTAACAAGGCATACAACCTCTAATCACACTTGTCACCTTTTTTTCAATAGGATCTCTAGATTCTCCTGAACTTAACTAATTCTGTTTCATTGTTCACATTGCCTAGAATAGTCTCTCTCCTCCCCCTTTTCTGGCCCCCATACCAGCATTTGCTTAAAGTCTTGCTTTCCTTCAAGAAAAGAGCCTTCTTCAGTCCTCCAAATTATAAGTGATATTTCCATTCATGGTTATTTCATGCAACTTACTTAATAATAATAATAATAATAATATAAAAATATAACATAGTTCATATAGAACAGTGTAGTTTGAAAAAATTTTCCAAATATTTTCTCATTTTATACCTGCAAAAGTGCTGGAAGGTGCTATTATCATCCACATTAAACAATTAAGAAAACTGAACTAGACAAAGCTTAAGTAAGGGTCACACAGCTAAAATGTACCCTAGGCTCTATTTCAAGCAATGCTTTATCTACTGAGCCATATACCTAGCTCACTAGGTGTTAGAATTATGTCTATGAGGATAATTTTGGTTTTAGTCAAGTCAAAGCATGTTTAATAATGACACTTTTTTTTTGTATCTCCTATGTCTAACACAGTATCTTCTACAAATAGAAATTTGCAAAATATTTTTGATTTCCACAACATTCCCTGATGATCTAAAATTGTCTATGATATGATAGATGATATTTGTAAATGAGGTTGGATTTGTAAAGTGCTAAGCAAAGTGCCTGGCACTTAGTAGATTCTTAATAAATGCTTGATGTTTGCTTCACCACTTAAGGGGATTTCCCAGAGTACATATAGGCTAAATGACTTACTTAGGGTCACACAGCTAGTAATGGGCAGGATCTGAACACAAGTGTTCCCAAAACCAATCCTATCACTCTCTCCGTTCTTCTACATGCTCTAACTTGCACAGAGTAGCAATTAATAACAATTTACTGAATTGAATCAAAATTGCTGTATTTCTCTGATAATATTTCTAGTATTTTGCCTTTCCCAGGGGACCTTAAGCTGGCATTCATAGGATTCCAAGGGATATTTGGTAGATTTCAGATGTTCATAAACTTGAATAAGAAAAGATTATGTTACATATTGAATGATGAAATCTCAAATTCTATTTCCCAGTTTCATTAAGATATCTTCAGGGCATATGTGAATTTAAAAGATTTAGAACATGCCTATTAGATGATCCAGCTCTCAAGCTCTTGAAAGTGCAACTGGAGCTTATAAGAAAAAGTTATCAGGATCAAAGCCTGTACATGAGGCTAACTTCCTGTTCAAGATCAGGAGACTAACAATGTTCAGTTAGAGACAAAGACATTTTCCTTTTTATAATTTTAAAAGACCATTTGAAGAAGAGAAACAGGAGGTTCATGATGTTAGTGATCTTTCTTCTTTTATGTTTAAAAAAGACTAAAATTGTTATTTCACTGGGCTAAGAAAGGTGAGAAGTGGCTTTCCTTCTTAAATATTTAAAGAATGCCTTACAGAAATTATAAAAGATTTGGCCAATTTATTTCTGGAACTAACATCTATCAGGAAAGGAAGAAATGCATTAAACTTTACACTTGATCATAGTTTGTTAGCCTATAAATATCATTTATTATATATTATGGAATCATGTATTTTAACACATTCAAAGAAAAAATTCTAAAGCCCTGGCCCTCCTAGAGTATGATCTCTTCTCTAATGATAAAAATCAGCTCATTTTTACTTCTGCTTCCTAGTCTATTTTTTTTTCCTTTGTACAAACTTGAATGACTTTCAAGCACTCATTCTTTAAGCTTTGCATACTATTATTCTATGCAAAAGTGTTACTGATCACTGCTTAAAACTAATGAACTGGATGGCCTAGATCAGTTGTGCCTACCTCCAGTTTATATACAACTTAAAAATCTGTGACAGCACATCAGTGTAATTCCAGTACCCCACCCACATTCACTTCTTGACTGGAGTGAAGATAAATTTTGCTTCTAGCAACTGTGAATGACTGGATCCTGGATGCTGATAGAGCAGTGGCACCTTCCCAATCTCCAAAACACACATAATATGTGAAAAGAATATTCTGGAAGAGGATCAAGTAGGGAAGGAAGAAAGTACAGAGGCTGTCAAACATGGCTACCTTTTTGGAATTCATGGGCAAAGGCCATCTATATGAACAGTAACAGTTCATAATAGAATATGGACTATCTTGGGGTACAATAACAGTGCAGAAGAGCATTCCCCCTCCTCTTCCTCAGTCTTTCCTCCCCCAGACAGCCTGAGGTTATATGTACCTCTTTGGCAGTAATAGACCTCAGCTTCTTTCCATAGGACAGATCATAGGTCTAGAGTTAGAAGGGATATAAGAAGTTACTTAATTCAACTTCCTCATTTTATAAATAAGGTAGCTGGGGTCCAAAGTATCCCTAACATTCAATTGTCAGGTCTTGGAGGTCAAGATACATATCTGTTTTGTTTAATTTGAGTTTGTGAGGTCAAGAGCTATAAATTATCAGTTCCTTAATAAATACTTTAATAATGATGCCAATTTATAACAATCAATTAACCAGCATTTCTTAAATACTTCTTATGTATCAAGTACTGTACTAGTTCCTGGGAACACAAAGCGAAAAATTAAAACAATCACTACCAACCCTGACACCATTGGCACTTAGGTATTTCTATCCCCAGGGCCAACCAAAATGTCCTATCCACAGGAAGCATGCATTTATGATAAGGAGGAGAATGGTGACAAAAGAAGATCTTATATAGCAGAGTTGGTTTCCCTTTTGCCAAGGGCTCCCTGTATATGGAACTTGGAGAAAATGACCTTATGCCGTGTCTTCTTTAGAGATGATGTCAGAATATTCTGAATATAGGATCAAAACTGGGCAGATTCTTTCCATCTATAAAAAAATAGTTTGATGGTTCATCTTTGCTGAACTAAGATGCTTACAATAACTCAGGAAAAAACACATAAACATACAGCTTCTACATACCTAAAACAATACAATGTGGGAAGATGAAATAGTAAGCTATGTTAGCAAAACAAGTATAATTACAAAATGAATGTCTGAACTCCCTCCCCCCCATATCTCTAATTGTCACTTGACCAAAAGTTAGCAGATTCAAGTAACTTAAACAGAAACCGACCAGACTACTTTTATCCCCACCATACTTTTCAGAGGCAACATTTGAAAAGAATATTCAAACAAAGCTCAGCTCATCTTAATGTCATGCCATGAATTTCTATTCAGATGTTATCTTCATGAATTCCTGGGCAAAAGTCAGCATTACTTAAATGTTGTAGCCTACACAAAAACAAAGGACTGATATCCAGACTATTACAATGGCCTCCTAACTTTTCTCTCTACTTAAGATTTCTTCCCTCCTGAATCCAATTTCAACTCAAATGCCATCTTAATAACCCTAAAACATAGGTATAATCAAGTAACATATCACTCAAAAATCCTTAAGGCTATTGCCTCCAAGATCAAATACAAACTGCTAATACAAAGTGTGCATGTGTGTGTGTGTGTGTGTGTGTGTGTGTACACACACTATACATATAGATGATATAGATATAGAATTTCCAGACTATAAAAAACTAGTATTTATATAGTACTTTACTACGTGACAGGTGCTGTGCTAAGTGTTTCACAATCAATATCTCATTTGATCATTGCAACAATTTTGGGAGGTAACTGCTATTACTAACCCTATACTATAGATGAGGAAACTGAGGCAAACAGAGGTCAAGTGATTTTCCCAGGGTCAGACAGCTACTTAGAGTCTGAGGTCAAATTTGAACTCAGTTCTTTCTGAATCCAAGCCCAGTGCTCTATTCACTGCACTACCTAGCAGTCCTGCATATAGTATTTACATATGTTATATGAGTATATAGACAGGTAGATAGATAGATGGATGGATGGATGGATAGATAGATAGATAGATAGATAGATAGATAGATAGATAGATAGACACATAGATAGATAGTACAAATGATGTACTACAAATAGTAAATAAAGTATATCAAGCAGTTTGTATTCATTTAATTATGAATAGTTTATATCACCATGGTAGAATATTAATTTTATGCGGGCAGGGATAATTTGATTTTTGTCTTTGTAATCTAGTCCTCGACATAGTACCATACACATAGTAGGCACTAAATAAATATTTATTGAATTAAATTGAAAATAATTAACATTACAATTTGGAGATTATGGAGTTTTAATATGTGCACGTGTATGTGTGTGTTTTCTGTGTGATTGCTGGAGTAATCTTTAGCAGTAGCTAAAAATTTCATCGAGGAATCCCTATAGTGTTCTAAGTGTCAATTATTTTGCAAGGTATCATTTTACTACGAAGTTCTTCTTTCCCCTGGTTTCCTTCTTCAATCTCCGTGCCATTTTTTTTTTCTCATTCTGTCTTCATTAGTGTCAGTCCATGGTGAAGCAATGTCTCTTCTGTCCATGCAGGCCTTTATTTTATTTGCAACCTTGATCTCTTCTTCTCTATTATTCTCAGAAATTTTGTTCTCTCTAATTTTAATTCTCTCCTTATCTAATGGCTCCTTCCTTGATAATTCCAAATATACCCATACCTCCCACATCCTTAAAAATGAACAAACAAAAAACTACTAAAACAAAGTTTGTCTCCCTTTCACACCCTCAAACCATCCTGCTATACCACCCCCCACCCCTTTCACGGGCAAGTTCCTGCGAAAGGACATTGATACACACGTATCTCAGTTGCTCGTTTTTTCTCTTCAAATTATTGTTGTTATTTTCTTGGGCTTGGGGAGATTATCCATAAAGATAAAGAAAGTTTGGTAGAGCAGTTTCTGATAATTTTGGCACTGGAGGATGATTACCATTAAATTCTTAGTTAGAGGCTTGGTATGTCTCATTTGCAATAACACCAAATGTAAAATAATCTGATCTTCTCTGAAGACATTGACCTGTTATCTGGTAATGCCTAAGAAGCATAAAATATATTTGTTATCAAAGACATTTCAGTTGTTTTAATTGTATCTAACTCTTCATATCCCTAATTAAGGTTTTCTTGGCAGAGATTCTATAGTGGTTTGCCATTTCCTTCTCCAGATCATTTTATAGATGATAAAACTGAGGCAAATATGGTTAAGTGACATGCCCAGTGTCACACATTTGAACTTAGAAGTATGAATCTTCCTGACTTCAGGCCTTGCAGTCTCTCTACCATGTGACCTAGCTACCATTATCAATAGAATAGGTGTCAAATCAAAAATTTTTTTTTCTAGAATGGCAAAAAATCATTGAGTATTGGCAACATCAAGGTTGGCTACCGAGTGATGGATAAATTATTTTTATCCATCATTATCCACTAAATATTTGGTAAATTAAAGCTTAGGCAAAGGAAGTTTGCAAATTTCATTTACTATTACAAATCTTTCAAAATGAAGAGCAGTGGGAAACAAACAAAAAAAAAGTCAACTAAAATAACCAAGGAGTTGTAGAGACAAATATGGCAAGCATAAAAGTCTAAATATATTTCTTTCCTCGGACTTCTTTACTTGGTCTACAATTTCCCAACTCAGGGGAGTACAAGTCCAGTTAAAAGGGGAAGAGGAGGGTCAATGCACAAGTACAGGCACTGTGTGAAGAAGATTCACTGTTCTTCCACTATAAAGTATTATCTTGTTCTCTTCCTCCTCCTTCTAGCCACACACTCTGCTTAATAGTTGCCATATAATATAGGCCATAACAGACCAGAGATCTGTGATCTATACTTTTTAAGCTGCTTTAGAGTGGGAGAAATGCTGAGGCCTCCCTTAGGGTTTACAATAGCTGTCACTGCCTTCCTACTCTCAACGTTTAACTGCCCTGACTCTCTAATTGAGATAACATGTGGTTTTCAAGTCCCATGAGGATGCCAGTGACTCCTACACATGACATTCTTGGTTAAAAGAAATCTACTTACAACTAAATGTGAGTCTTTCCATTTTTTTCTACATGGATTGTTAAAAGGAACTAAAGATATCTTTGCTACAACTGTAATCTTTTGACATTAGTCATACAATCAGATAATGTTCTGCCATTTATAAAACTCTATCCAATACAGTATTATTTTAGTCTCTACATTGCCACTGCAAAGTGGAAAATATTTCAATATTTTGATGAATTTGTGATTGATTCTGTTTTGCTTGATCGCTCTTTCACTAGTGTAAACAACACGCATCCCATATTTTTCCATCAGCTTCTGCCTACATCCTTCTATATATTTTCTTTATGTCTCAATGTCTTTATGTCTTCTATTTGGTCAATTCTAATTCTTAGGGAGTTATTTTTTGACAAAGGTTTTGTACCTTTTGCTCCAAGCTCTTAATAGTCTTTTCATATGTTTCTTCCATAACTCATATATTATTACCCTTTATTTTCCTCTATCACTCTCCTTTCATTTTAAAAATAATTTATAGCTCTCTAAAAATTAAACCACACTTTGCTTCATTTCCAGAAATTCTTGTTGAACTTTTGTTTAAGTTGCACTTTTAAATATTTTCCCACAAATCTATACACTCAAGATTCTGGAGGTCTTCCTATAGATGTTTCCACATATTGTGTAAATGTTCAGAATTTCTGTAATCTAGCTACTTGGTTGAGTGAACAACTGACTCTTTTTTAGTCTTGCCTATCATTGATAATTATTTTAATACAGCTTCTCACAGGCTATTCACTAGTAATGAGAAACTATAGTATTTTATATATACAACTTATTCCCCTATGGGCATGTCCTAATTTGCTGTCAGACTCATCTCTTCCCCATCTATACACTCTCTTTATGATCTTCTCAACTCATGATGATTTAATTATCATCTCTATGCTTACGGCAGGTATACCTATGTATCCTTCCTCAGTCTCACTTTTGAGTTCTAGTTGTACATCATCAATAACCTAATAAACATTTGGAATTAGATAGATGTCCAATAGGCATTTCAAATAAATGTGTTCAAACAGAACTCATTTAATTCCTCCTCCCCAACCCCCCCCATTCCAAATGTTCTTATTTCTGCCAAGCATAGCACTATTTTTCCATTCACTGATCTTTGTAATTACAATGCCACTCTTAATTCCTCATTCTAACTCACCCCCACACATTCATTCAGTTGTCAAACCTTTACTTTTCTACATGCATAACATTTTTTTCTTATATTTCTCTTTAACTCCACTCACATGAACACCCCAATTCAAATATTCATCACCTTTTGCCTGTATTATTTCAATAAACTCGAAATTGGTGGTGATGCCTCAAGTTTCTCCTTATTATAATACATCCTCCTGAACTGCTGAAGTGCCCCTCCCCCCCAAGGGCATTTCTTACCATGATTCTCCCCTACTCAGTATCTTTAATGGCTTATGATTCAAGGAAAATTTATAAGCACGTATGTTGAGCCTTTAAAGCAATTCACAACCCAGTCCCAACCTGGCTTTCCCGTCTTATGACATTTTACTTCTCTTCATAGACAATATGACCCAGCCAAACTGGTCTTGCTGTTCCTTATTCACAATTAAATCTCTTCTCACCTTTGCCTTTTGGGATTGTAATGGTAATGGAATTTGGAGATGCCACTATATTGGCTTGGTTCTGGGGTTGTGTTAAAACCCAGAGCTTGTGAATCCCACTTGTAGGATGGACTTGTTGACGTGAAGAGAGAGGGCTGAACTGGGAGGAGCCATGAATTAGGAGACAGGCCCAAGCCTAGAGAAGTCCAGAAGGACTTTGGGAGAGCAGTATCCAGTATCATGGAGCCTGAGATGCTGAGAGAAAGAGCTCGTTGGAACTGCCCAGGATCTTTGCAAAACTGCCACCCGGAACTGCCAACGACTGAGGAGGCATGGCTGTGATGCTGGTATTTTGTCTGTCTGTTTTGATGTTGTTTTGCCAGATTCACCTGATGGTGAAGGACAGTGCTGCTGTTGTAGAGGTCCTGGAACCTGGCTGTTGGTTCAGAAGCCCTGAAGGAGGATTTTCTTGTGGTACCTACACAGAAATCCTTGAAGAGGGCCTTGCTAATGTTTTCAGGGGTTCTGGGACTGTTCTATAGGCAGAGAGTGACTTTATGGGGACACTGGCTATGGCTTTGTTGAGCTTTGTCTCCCCAGGAACTGAGATTGCTGAGGGCTCCCCCCAAGTGAAGATGAAAGAGGGCCCTTTCCTTGGGTATTCAATGCTGAGATGATATCTTAACCTTGTTGTAACTTAAGGGTGGATATCCTTTTGTGTTCTCCTGTCCCTTTTGAGATTCAGGGGTGGGAAGCCTTTGAGTTTTTTTTTTTGTTTTGTTTTGTTTTTGTGCTCTGTGATTGACCAAATGAATGTACTTTGTTTAAGATTGGAGACTAATCTCCATTTGAGAAGAGACTTTGACTAAATGAATGTACTGTGTAGGGGTGCAATAGTACCTGGATTGAATTGAGAACTTACTTGCCAAAGGAACAAGTTACACTGTATTTTGACTTTTTCTGTTCTGTGAATATTTGCTGAATAAATGGGGTTTACTATGCTGGTAATCCGAACCTTGGAAGTTGCCTTTGCTTGGCATTACAGGGATCCCTAGCTTTCTTCAGGTTTCAGTTTAAACCCCACCTTCTTTCTGTAGACTTCCTATCCTCCCAAAGGTATTTGTGTCTTCCTTCCCAAATTTCCTTGTATCTATATTCGTTTTAAAAAATATATATACTTATTTGTTAACATTCTTTTCTTTTTAATTTCATTGCTTATTTCCTTACATCGCATTTTCTTGTTTATGCTTTTCTCCATGTCCCTGTCTGTCTTTGTCTCCTTGTTCTCCTCTTTCTCCTTTTTTCCTTCTCTCTCTCCCTCCTTCTGAAAAGTCTGCTTTCCTTTTAATCACTGCATCCCTTAATCTGCCTTTCCTTTTATAACTCCCTCCTTTACTCTTATACCTTTCCCCTCCTATTTCCCTACTGGGTAATATAGATTTCTCTACACAACTGATTGTGTGTTTATATATGTGTTTATATACACATAGACGCATGTGTGTATGCATGTATGCATGCATGTATTCTTTCCTCTTTAAAACAATTTTGATGAGAGTAAGGTTCAATTACTGTCCACCACCCGCCATCACCATTCCCCCTCCACTGTAAAAAACATGCTGCTTTTATGTGAGAAAACTTTCCCCATTCTACCTCTCCCTTCTCCCTTCTTCCTATGTATCTCTCTTCCTCACATCTTTATTTTTAAAAATTTTTTGGAGGTTATTGCAACATAATTTGACTCATTCCCATTTTCTTTGCCTATATGTTCTTTGTCATGTCCTAACAGTGATAATGTTCTTAGGAGTTATATGTATCATATTCACATATAGGAATCTAAACATTTTAACTTTATTGAGTGCCTTATAATTTTTCTTTTGGGTTGACCTATTAATGCTTCTCTTAAGTCTTCTGGTTGAAAGTCAAATTCTCTATTCCGCTATGGGCTTTTCATCAGGAATGCTTGAAAGTCCTCTATTGCATTAAATGCCCATGTTTCCCCCTCTGGAGGATTATACTGTTTTTTGGAGTAGGCCACTCTTGGTTGTAATCCTAGCTCTTTTGCCCTATGAAATGCCATATTCAAAGCCCTTTGCTCTTTTAATGTGGGAAGCCACTGAATCTTGTGTGTGCCTGACTGTGGCTGCACAATATTTGAATTGCTTCTTTCTGGCTGCTTGCAATATTTTCTCCTTGACCTGTGGGTTCTGGAATTTCACTATAATATTCATAGGAGTTTTCATTTAGGGATCATTTTCAGGAGATGATTAGTGATTATTTTCCCTATTTAGGGAATTAATTAGTGATTAATTTCCATTTTTCCCTCTCAATCTAAGATATGGGGCAGATTTACTTAATAATCACTAGGTTACTTTTTTTTTTGTTATGCCTTTCTTTTAATCCACTAATTCTCAAATTATCTATTATCTCTCTGGGATCTATTTTCTAGGTAAGTTGTTTTTATGATGAACTATGTCACATTTTTTCTATTTTTTCATTCTTTTTTGTTTTATTTTTTTCTTGATGTTTCTTGGAGTCATTAGCTTCCAGCTTCCCAATTCTTCTTTTTAAGTAATTATCTTCTTCAGTGAGCTTTTCTATTTCTTTTTCCATTTAGCCAATTCTACTTTTTAAGGAGTTAGGTTTGTTTTCTTTGTTTGTTTGTTTTGGTTTTTTGCCTTCAGTCTGCTTTTTGTGCCTCTTTTACCATTAGGCCAATTTTGTTTTTTAAGGTGATATATTCTTCAAAATGTTTTGTGCTTCTTTTACCAAGATGTTAACTTTCTTTTTATAATTTTCTTGCATTCTTCTCATTTCTTTTCCCAATTTTTCATCTGTCATTCTTATGTTTTCCTTCAACTCTTCTAGGAATTCTTGTTTGGCTTGTTTACAGTTAGTATTTTCCTTTGAGGAGTTTGGTTCGCCTGTTCTCCTTCCAGCTGTACAGAGTGCCTATAAAGGATATTTTGACCAGTTGGCTGGCCTCTGTATTGTCTCTGGACTCAGAGCTCCCAAAGCTGCTGCTGCTAAAAATACTAACTTTGCTTTTTAACATGATCTTTAGGGCCTGCTACAGCTTCTTCATCACATGTGCTCTGGGATAGTGCCCATACCAACTTCCTATTGATCTACTTCAGTTTTTTAGGCCAGAAAAGTATATCATTCTGACTGTTTTTTTGCTCTGCCACTCCAAAATTTGATTTGAGGCATTATTTTAAAGTTGTTTGGAGGGGAATACTGATAGAGTTCAGCTTTGTGGATACCTCTAATTCCCTATCTTGGCTTTGCCCCCTTTTCTATTTTATATCAATTTTGTACATATTACTTTTCCTGGCTAGATTGCAACTTTCTTTGCAATCCTGTCTTCAAGCACAGAAACTGTTTAAGTTTTGTCTTTTAATCCTTATAACTGTCAAGTTTATCACCCTACTTCCAAACACTCGGACTTGAAAGCTTGCTGCTATGCTCTGCTCCTTATTCTCACCTACCACCCCCACCATACCCCCACATATCCAATATGTTTCCAAATCTTCCTGTTTTCACATTTATAGTATCCCTGTCATATGTTCCCTTCTGCTCATTCATATGGTCATAATTCTCATTGAAGCCTTCATCACACCTTCCATTAACTAAACTTCCAAATTGTCTCCTTGGCTTAAGGCATTATGCACTCAAAATAATTCTCCGTTCAGCTTTAAAGGTGATTTAAAAAAAAAAAAAACTTATACATGACCTTGTCAACCCTTGTAAAATGAGCTCTAGGGACTTACTCATATCCAAGATAAAATGTAAAGTCCTTTGGATTGCAAAGTCCTTCAAAACCTGACCCTTTCCTGTCTTTTGCAAAATCTGTGATCCAGAGAATCTGGTCTACTTGCAGTTCCTTGATACAATATACTATCTCTACTCTATTCCCTTGGACTTCTCATTCCATATTCCTAGAATATTCTACCCTATCACTCGAATCTCCTGAATTCTTTGGTTTCTTTTACAATTCAACTGAAGTTTCACCTTCTGTAAGAGGTCTTTTTAATTCCATCAAAATCTAACATCTTTCCCTTTCAGATGACTTTCCATTGACTTTCTATATATCTTTTATATACTTAGTTATTTACATTTTCATGTTAGAATATATGTGTTTTGAAGCCAGGGACGGTTTTTTGTTTTTCTTTTCTTTCTCAGTACTTAAAACATTGTCTAACATATAATAAAACTTAATAAATAATTCGTGATTGACTCAATGATTTTTATGGTCCCTTGATTCACCTGCAATTTTTATGATTGCAGTCACATTCATATAGCATTTTAGTGTTTGCCAAATGTTTTCCTCACAACACTTATGGTATGTACGTAAGCAAATTTTAGAGATGGAAAAAATGGGTTCCTAAGACAAAGTAATAGATTTATAAAAGCTCATAATACTAATAAATACTTAGAGTTAGAATTAAAAATTTTAATCTTTAAAATTTTGGAATTTTTCTGTCTTAGTCTTTGTTTATTTCACTATGCTATGAGATTTTTAAGTCTGATATTATGGGAGCCAATCATTCTGCTAATGAATTGATGCCAACCTTTATTTCTAGGATTATGATTCAGAAACACCATTTCTTTGCTTTTTTTCAGATTTATTATTTCTTTCATTAAAATACATCTAGAGGGGGTGGATAGATAGCCCAGTGAATAGAGCACCGACCCTTGAGTCAGGAGGACCTGAGTTCAAATCCAGCCTCAGACACTTAACACTAGCCATGTGACCTTGGGAAAGTCACTTAACCCCAATTGTCCTGCCTTCCCCCTCCAACAGAGGCAAAAAATAAATACTCCTTGGGTGGAAACCCTCTCTACAAATGTATGCCATTAACTTGTTTGTCATTTACAATATACAAGCTTATAAATGGCATTGAAGGTTTAAGTGACTTCCTCATGGGCATACAAGTAGATTGTTTCCTGAGGATAACTTGAATCCAGGCATTCTTGACTCCAAGGTGAGCTTTTTCTCCACTGGGTACCCCATACTGCTCTCTTTAGAGACAGCACACCTTTGTGATAAGCCATTGCAGATCCATTAATGTCTTGTCATACCATAAATAAAGAAAAACTATTCCTTCGGAACAAAGTCATATGCCTTATAAAAGATGCTGCATGGAGAAATTAACTACATGATCTATTTGCAGAGTCTTAAGATCATTTATTATGGCAGTTCTGATTGCAAAACTAGACCATACATTATGTTCAGGAGTAAAAATAATCAGTCTTAATAATGCTTTTTACAGTAATTCTCCTATGAGAAAATTGTTGCCATAAAAAAATCTAAATCATCATTTAATGAGTTGACAGAAGTTAGAAATCATGACTATACTTTTAGGTCAGAGAAGATATAAGAAAGTCACTAAAAAGAACTAAGTTCACAGGGGCAAGGGCCTCACAGACCCAGAAGGGCTCTGACTTCAACACTGCACACTGTTCTCCCAAACTGAAACCTAGGCATAATGAGCCAGTGCCACCCAGACTGTAGTGTATAGGGAAGGCTCTGGGATGGAGGTGACAGCTGCTGGTCTGAGGTATAGTTATTTTTTTGTTCTCTGAGGCTTTAAGTAAGATGAAGACATAACAGCAGGGGCATCTATTCCTGCACATGTCTTATAAAAGGTAAAGCTCATACTTGGCACAGTGACACACAAAAGAGAGCTTTCCCAGGGAATACAAAGTCCTCATCGCATTTCCCAGAATTGTTCCATACAGGCCAGTAATTGCTCCAAGAGGAAAAGTAGTCACAGGGGCTCTATAGAAGATGCAGATTACAGGTTGTATACCTGCACTGTATTCCATGGAGTGGCTGAATTAGTTTCACTAGGACAATATATTTTCTTGCTGCAACATATCAAGGCTGCTAACTCTATTAAATCTTTAATTTAAATCAATGGAAAAGTCTCCATTTTTCAAAATGCAATTAAACTAGAAAATGTAGTGGTACTTTTTGGTTGTTTATTTATTTATTTATTTATTTGTTATTCCATCCTAGGAAATAACAAATTATTTATAGGTATATATGATAGAAAGAATTCAAAAGGAAATGTGGTGACATTTGGCAGCTTTAGTCTTAAGGCTTCAACGTCATTCTGCTTCTACTCTATGTGCGTATGTATGCATGTGTGTGTGTGTGTGAGTAAATATTTAAATACACCTCCTCCCCAATTGTAATCTGATTCTGATATGATATAACAAAAATAATAATCTTATCATCCAAGCTTGATTGGTGATGAGGAGAGATTATTAAACCAGGGGGATGGCAGCAAGGGTAATATACATTGACAACATCTTATGTTCTGAAACTGAATCGGTGGTTGCAATGATCTGGCAGGAATCTTGAAAAGCCAGTGAACTAGGCTCTTTGTATGGTCTGTTCAAGTGAGCATAGTAAGATGCAAATGCTCCTGGTAGTAGAATAAATAGACAGAGTTGCAGTCTGCTCTCATTCAAGACTCTCATGACAGTCAGTTTAACCTATAGGATATCAGAGGACGTAATGCCTCTTGAAGATACATCAGAACAAACGAAAAAACCCAACAACAATAAACCATTTGCTAGAAATCCTTCAGTGCAGATCATATTGACCACTAAAGAGGGCAAACCCTGAAATGGACTGAAAATATCCATACCTTCAGTACATGTCAGTACTATGCAATAATAAAATTGGAAACAGATCTCACCAATTATAGATAAAAACTTTATACTTTTTTTTTTGGTTCAGTAATAACCTCAGCTCCTATTCACACAACAATATTTTGCAGGCTAAAGAAAGCACTGCAGTCTAGTTGTAAGGAATAACGTCACACAAAGCCTCAACTAGATCAAATGAGAAATCAGTTTTAGTATCTATGAAACTTTGAAGACGAAAAAGTTTCCAGTGAACAATCTTCAGCTCTAGAGTAATACCTTATATAATAAATAGCAAAAAGTGTGTGTATGTGTGTGTGTGTGTGTGTGTGAAGTTGCTATCATTATACAAATTTTGCAGATAAAGAAATTGTTAATGAGGCTAAATGACTAGGGCCGAAGCATATTGCATATCTGAGGTTCAGAACTCTATTTAAGGAGATAGGCATAATTAGTCTAGAAATTTCAACAAGTGGTTTGTTTATGTGCTTGTTTGTTTGTAGTTTATTGGCATGACTCTAAGTAGCTGGTCAATCATATCAAAGCAGAGAATTAAAAAAAAAATCTGGCATTTGTTATAAATGTTATTAATTAACTTGTTGTCCCATAATATACAATAGGAAGTATAAAAATATTTTAGGTTCTGCATACAACAATATATGCATAAACTGCTGCTGTGGTAAGGGCAACAAGTAGAAAATTGGAATTGTGAAGGAATATGACTGAGGACAGGCATTGGACACCACTAAAGAAGCAATGCCTTGAGAGAACTACTGAAAATCTCCAGAAAGACACTCAAAAACTGCATCACTACCTACTCGTTATATTCAATAGAACACATGAATGCCATATCATTCCATAATTAAATGCTGCAATAAATCTGTGGAAAAACACAAAAATAAAAATACATCTAAAATTCTAGATTATTTTAATAGGAAATTGAAAGAAAAATCCAAATGTTAAGATGATACAAGGTGCTGAAGCAGTCTAAAAAAGGAGGGAAAAAAGCTATGCAAAATTAATTTTAAAAACTTAAACCAGGAATTCAAGAAGTGAAGATATTAGGGGAAAGCAAGAATTTCCCGAAGAAGGAGGATATTGAAAATTCATGCTCATCAATATGGTCAAAGAGTTCACAATGGAAATGCAAGTTGGATCAAAGAAATGCAAAATGTGAGCACAGTAAACATACTGAATAAGAGAGCAGTTATATTAATTGAGGTGACTGAAACTATAGTTTTGCTGCAAAATGGGAAAACAGATGAGTGGATAAGATGATTCAAAATTGGTACAAAAACTTCACAGTGGCATACAAATTATTCATAAAGATGCTTACGAGCTTCCTCTTTGATAGAAGCTTGATCCTACCTTTATTAACACCACATCTCTACTACAGAAGAATGTTTGCAGCTTATGTCACTCAAAATATCTAACAGGAAAAAAAAATAAATCCTAAAAGAAAAATAGCTTATTGGCTTAGAAGAAAAATAAAAGGGTAGACAAAGTCCTAAAAGATATAAATTTATTGTCCATTTGATGATTGAAAAAAATACATTTCAAAATACTAGGACATCTAAACTTTCTTGATATTTGGGGGAAAAAAAGTTTTTGACTAGTTCCATACTCATGGCTTATTCAGGTACTACAAATATATGAAATAGATTCACATTTGGGAAAAAAAAAAGCATTTGACATCCAAATTTTTTTTTTTAAGTTCTCTATTTCAAACA
Source organism: Pseudochirops corinnae (assembly GCA_028646515.1). Taxonomy (NCBI): domain Eukaryota; kingdom Metazoa; phylum Chordata; class Mammalia; order Diprotodontia; family Pseudocheiridae; genus Pseudochirops; species Pseudochirops corinnae. Next base: position 120,519,442 of record CM053592.1, read on the forward strand.
TGATAATATCAAAATGAGATCAAGGACAATTAATATAAATTGAAACATTCTTAAGGAACCCGATTTCTATGATTCTGTAAAGCTTTAAAGCTATTCTTATATAGTTATCCCTTCCACATCATGACTTTCCTCTCAGTATATCAGAGTTGGCAAAAGAAATTAAATAGGAATTTTTGGTGAGTTTTGTGGAAGCCACAGGCAACACATGAAGGTCAGCAGATGTCACGGAACCTATGAGTAAATACTTAATCCAGATTTCGCTGTAAGGTTCTGTAAATACTCCATAAAAGAAAAAGACAAAATCAGACTTCTTCTTTGGTAGGAAGGGAAGGTCAAAATAATTTTACATGGATTTTCCATATTGTGGGGGTGCTGTACCTCTCAACTCCATGGGGTGAAGGGATAACTATATATTCTAAGTTGAACTTTATATTACTGACAAAGTAAATATGAAGTTAGAACAAAACATTTTATAAATCCAATTAGTTTCAGGAATGATATCAAATTATTTGATTGAAAAGCACAATAAACAGATCTTTCATCTCAGGAACTTTTTCTCCGATGGTGTGAAGAGGTCGTTTGACCTAAGTAAATGTAAAAATTCTTTATGCATAGCAAGAAAAGATTGAAGACTTGAAACTTGAATCTGGAAGTTGAAACAGTGGATAAAGGCAACCCGAATGAGATATGTTGGCTATAAATCTATCAAGGAGAGAGTTCTGGCTAAATATGTTATACCTATACAATGCCAATTTTATTTTATGACTTTCAGAACTATAAAATGAACCATAATGGACTTGGGAAATACCCTAAAAAACCTTTATGGTGATGATTAAAGATTGGATTTGTAGTATCCTAAGAAAAAGGGGGGGAGGGAGGAAAGATAACTTTCCTAAGACAATTATAAAAGGATCTCATTCAAAAAAAGAATATTGCAAGGCATTCTCAGAGAACACAAGACTTAGTTCAAGAATCTAAGAAATACTTTCAGAAATAGCAGATGTCACTTCTCTGAGCAACAGTCATTGCTGATAAGAGTTATACTGTCACTGAATTTGTGAAATAAAATACAAGCAGATTACCTCCTATAAAATCCTTCCTTGTAAAAGGGCTATGACCCAAAAAAATTGAATGAGAAAGCCTTCTATGGATGACATAAGCATGAGCTCAATCAACAATATCACAAAAATGAGGTGTTGACACAAAAATGGTTGAGCAGTATAGATTTGCCTATGGAAATAGATGGGATTTACGGTAACAATTGAATACTACGTCATCACTAAAAGAAACTGCAGAAGGGTTATTTGTTTTTTCTTCTTGGAGAGCAATTGGGGTTAAATGGCTTGTCCAAAGTCACATGGCTAGTAAGTGTGTCAAGTATTTGAGGCCATATTTGAACACAGGTCCTCCTGATTCTAGGGCCAGTGCTCTATTCACTGTGTCACCTAGCCAACCTGAGAAGGGTTGTTCTTAAGGTAATAGAACTTACTGATAAATGTAAATTTTGCAAGGAAATTACAGAAACTATACAACATAATGGTAGGCATAAAAATTTATCATCTGCCAAGTATCTAGTGAGACAATTCCTACTGTCTAGGATTATACATCAGATTTTGACTATATTTTGTATGCTGACAAATGAAAATCTGCATTCTCCAAATGCAGACAAGCCTCAAGATATTTTCAAGAATTCAACTGATAAACTACTAGAACCGGTAACTACTTATGGATCAAACTTTTGTCCAAAATTGTCCAGAAATAATATTGGTACAAAAAACCCTCAAGAACAAATTGTAAAATAAATATAATACCAAATACATTTATCTACAAGCCACATGAGATGAAAAGTATTCAAAATTTAGAAACCTAGGAAAGGAGCTCAAAATCATATGGAAAAAAAGATAAAGTATGAATCATCTCTTGTCCAGGCAGTTAATAGAATCAAGAATGCTTACAATAAGCCTACAGATAAAGAAATCATATACTAAAAAAATTTATTTAACTTCAAAAATTATTTTTCCCAAATGTGTTCTGTAGATCATTAGAATAATAGAAAAATGACAACATAGCCATTGAAAAAGACATAGAGTATAAGGATGCCATTGTTGCTGGAACAAGGTATTTCTAATTCTTGTCTTTATGCACAAGAGGCAAGTAAAGTGAAAGAAGGATGGACAAATAGGAAAAAGCAAATTTGTAATGGGCTTTAAAATAATCAGATGGATTTATTTTAATACTGGGAGCTAATAGAGAGACACCAGAATTTACTGAGTAGCCGCATGCTATAGTCAGAACTCCACATTAGTATCAGCACTTTGGAAGTTGAGAGCAAGATGCGCTAGAGGGGGGACTGGCTATTTCAATAGTATAAACACATGGAGAAGAGTCTGAATCTGAATGGTGGCTATGTAAATGAAGAAAGGGGGCATAATATAAGAGATGTTGTGCAAGTAGAAAAGAAAGGACAAAGTAATTCTTTGGATATGAGGAGGAGAGCAAGAAAAACTTCCAGGATGACTTCTACGTTATGAGATCAGGTAACTAGAAGGATGGTGGTATTTTTACTAAAAAGAAAGTTTGAAAGTAGGGAAGATTTGGGGTTGAGGGGATGAAATAAGTTTTAGACATTAATTTTGAGAAGGCTGTAAGATATTCAGTAAGAGATGTTCAAGAGGTAATGAGTGGTATGAAAAGGGATCAGGAGAGAGATTAGGGTTTGATATAAAAACCCAGTAGTCATAGAGATTATAACTTAACACGCTTCTCAATGAGGTTGAGGTACAACCTCATTTACAGCCATAAAGGAAGAACTCATGCAGGGAGATATCTGAATGATATTATACGGAGAGAAGGAAAGAAGAGGAACCTGTCATCAAATGGTCTCAATTATTTAATAAAGTAGGAAGCAGTATCTTAAACTGAGAGGGTGGTGATCTGCTTTGAGAGGCTTGATGAAGGATAAAAAATGTTTGAAATAACCATTGTGGTGAGAGGAAGGGCAAGGGCCATTTTCAGGGGAAAGTAGGAAGACATGCATGAAGCAATTGAGAATGAAGTGAGCAGAATTAGGAGAAACAATACATGACAACAATAACATTATAATGAAAATCTTTAGAACCTCAAGAATTGTGATGAATGTAATGACTTATTATGACCAAAGGACTGGTAATGAAACATGGTATTTGTTTCCTAACGGAGAGGTTCATGGTACAAAAAAAATGTGACTTTTTTATTTAGTTAGTTAATGTAGAAATTTGTTTTACTTAAAATGCATATTTATTACAAGTCAGTTCTTTTTCATATGTGTAAGAAAGATAAATAGAAACAAATTTTTAAAAAAAACTGAAAGCATTAAATAATAAAGAGAAAATACCCTGTATCATAAATTCTTCTCCTGCTCCTAAAGATGTACAAAACAATCAGTTTTTGTACTCTTCTAGGAAAAAAGGGACTCTAATTTACTTTGTAATGTGTGTGGAGAATGCCAACTCTTGTCACTTAATAGATTTCATAGCAACAGAGAAACTTAGAATTAACTACTACTCAACAAAACAGATCCCACCTATTATGTTGACAAGTAGCTATCTAGTCTCTTTTCCTGAAGCTCTTTGGAGGTAGACATTCTGTTGAAATTTTGGACAGATAAATACATCAGGAAGATTTCTTTTTTTTTTTTTTACTTTGAACTGAAATCTACCTCTTTGCCACTTCTACTCAGGAATATAGGAAGAGAAGGGAAGAAGAGGAATGATATGCATTACAAATATCTTATTCAAGTAATGTGTCCTCTCTAAGTTTTAATTTCTTCAGGGAAAAAAAAATGCCTTCAGTTCCTTCAACCTCTTACCTCACCATGTTAATTATCCTCATTTGGATAGAGCACAATTAGACAGTATCCCACCTAAAGAATCCCAGCTTTTTTTGTTTGGAGAACTCTACTTTTATCAGCTTATGGAGTAAGAACAATGCTCCCTGGAATTATCTGATCTAACAGATTTATGTTACCCACCCACCCTTCTACCCTACACACACATACACACACACACACACACACACACACAATATACTATAATCACTCATTTAAGAATCATTGGTGACTGGCCACAAGGAAAGCTGTGAGGTACAGTTGACAGAGCATTAGATTGGAAGTCAGGAGACCTGGAGTCTAGTCACTTCTTGCAACTAATTAGCTTTGGGAACATGTCACTTAACATTTTTAAAATCTAATTTCCTTAAGTGCAAAATGAAGGGATTAGCCTGGATTATTTTTAATACCATTACTAGCTCTAAAATTCTATGGACATTGGAACATAATTAGATCTCTGGAAGTGCTTCTGTCAATTATCCTCACTTCAAAAAAAAATGAAGTATAGTGCATATAATGCAGATTGTTCTATGAACAAAAACATTTATATTTTCCTTTGAAAACTGATTCTATGTTGGAATGTTTGATGTACTAAGAACTTACTGTATCAAAAAAAACTGTAAAATAATACTGTAAGCATCTATCTCTGGAGTTTGCCATGCTGCCCCCAATTCAACTTGTCCCTTGCTCCCTATTCCATTCTGAGAATGGACTACATCACTTCTCAGCCTAATAAAAATCAAGTTGGCAGAGAGAGCTCATCTTCCCTAGGGCACAGAAGTAATTGTTTTGTCTTAAAAGGCTTTCTCCTCCAACTCCTGTTGGGCAAAAGCAAACAGAGGACCTGGTTGTGTCAATAAAGCATTTAAGAAAGTATGGTCTACAATGATGTTATTAAGAATCTGAGAACAAGTTTTAAATGAGAGTGGAACATACTAAAATTTAAAGACAAAGTAATGGCAGAAAGAAATGGGAGGATGAATTATACAGTGAAGAAGGTGAGAAAAATCCTAATTTGTGAATTGATTAAAATTTTAGGAGCAGAAGGAATGGAAAACATACAATAGTTGAGGCAAGAATAGTATGCATAACCCATATCTATTCTAGCTATGAATCCCCATCCCAAGATAAATGGCACTGTTTTTTGAATAAATTGATGATACAATTCCAGTACACTTCAATTCAAGCCTAATTGGATAACATACATTAATCTTTTTATTTTATCAACCTTCGTAGTTATCATACTATATTTCTCCCTTCATTTCTTGGATTTACATATGGCATCCTCTTCCTCTATTCTACCTTGAATCTAAATCCTCTGTGATTGACTTCTAACCTCATCATTGGACTGAAACTTTTCTCTCAAACATCATAATTGGTCTTTATTTACAAAATGAATTTTCTGAAATCTTAATGCTTTTTTCTGTGCATAGAAAGCCTTTATTTGATGAATATCTATTTCATTTGTTGTCATGGTACAGGTAATTGGGATTTAGGTCAGTAGCATTAACTAACATTTTTCTATTTATTAGGCTCCAACAATTAGGGTAATCCAACTTCAAATGCTATGTTCAGCACAAAAAGCATAATTTTTCTAAGCACTTTTTGTCTTAGGTGCTGGATCAGTGTAGATAAGGCCTATGTCCTGAGGTCACTTATGGAAGGTAAAGAGGAACATAGCTGGTAGAGGTCTCTCCCAGATCAGAGAACAGATTGGGAAGGTTAGACTTAGGACATGTATATCCCTGAAGCTTAGAGAGTGAACCATAGGAACCTGAGATGGCTTAGAACAAGACAAGATGTAGAAACCCAGAAGGTCAAGAAATCAAGAGATCAATGCTTCAGTTGTTGGCCCCAAAGTCAACTATTTAGAAATGACTGAGCAAAGAAGAGATTTAGAATGGAGAGGGGGCCCTTTCCTTGCCTCCTTTGCCCTTCCTGGTTTTGTTAGGCTTCTCTGAAAGGCTACCATGGGCTGTAGCTATGCCTAGAGAAGACTCACTGACCATGCCATGGGCATGATTGGAGTCTGACATTAAGGGTCCTAGAATCAGAGAGTGATTCACACACGGAATCTCTCTCTCCATGGGTGAGTTTTCTGTTTTATCAGTAAAAGACCTTCAAAAGCTTTTCTACAAATTGGCATCAGGCACAGGCTTTCTATTGCTGCCAGGGACCAGGAATTTCTTAATTGTTGGGATATTACTCATTCTAGTTTTAAATTCCAGTAAAGGAAATCCAGGGAGTGCATCAGGGCAGTCCCTTCAATCATTAAAATAGCTTCAATCAATTGTACATCTGCCAGGCTCATCTGGTTATTCACAAGAAAGTTTTGTGCATGAGTCTTTAAAAGCTTTTCATACCCATGGAAGGATATGCCTTTGGCCTTGTTAATGATTTCAGTGAGTTTTTGCCCTGCTCTTTTTTCTTTTAGGAAAGGATACACCAGGACTGGCTTCTTAAAATTCATTGTTCCCTCTGAGTACACGATAATCATTGCTCTCTTCTTTACATCCTTCCCAAGTAGATTGTATTTCTCAGCAATATAGTGGAGAATGACTGTGGACTGAAGCATCGATTTCAACCATTGGCACTTGTTAGAATAGCGGGACAATTGCTTTTAACTTTTCTAATTGTTCTTTTGTTTCAAAAAAGTTGTTCTTCAAATTTCACTCCAATTGTGGCCAAGGGCCATCTGAAGGATTCTATTCTACCTCTTCCATTAAAGTAGTGGTGGGCTGGTTTATTTGCCATTATGGTGTTTTGAGTTTTCATTTGCTGCTGGTGAAAAGAGTCCTATGAGCCAGTGTCCCATAGAAGCAGCTTCTGAGAAAAAGCTGTCGAACTCTTAGTTCTTTTTGACTGCTTTGACAATTTTGACATGATTAATCATTCACTTTTCCAGGATACTCATTCACTTCTATATTTTCATGACATTGTAATCTCCTATTTTTTTTCTTCTATATGTCTGATCACTCCTTCTCAATCTCTTTTTAAGGATTTTCTATCCAGATTATGCTTGCTAGTTTTGGCTGTCTCCTAAGGTTCTCTCCTGAGCCCTTTCCCATTCTCCTTCTGTAATATCTTACTTGGTTATCTCCTAAGCTCGTATTCATTCAATTATCATCTCTATGCTGATAATTTCCAGATTTATATGTCCAGTCCCAAACTCTCTGGAGTCTCACATCATTCAGTGAATTTTGGTTGTGTTGAACGAGATGTCCCATAGGTATCTCTAACTCACTTTATCCACAACAGAAAACATTTTCTCCTGTCCCTAAACCCTCCCTTCTTCCTAACTACCTTATTACTGCCTAAGGTACTTTCAACCTCTGAACCACCAGGCTTACAACCTAGGTAAAATCCTCAATTGTTCTTTTATATTCCCTTCCCATATGGAATCTATTAACAAATCTTGTATTTTATGCCTTCACAACATCTTTCATATACATTCTTTTTTTTTTTTCCACTCATACAAGCCAAAGCTCAGGTACAGGCTCTCTTCATCTCATATTTGGACTATTGCAATAGCCTTCTGGTTGTTCTCCCTACCTCTAGCCTCTCTCCATTGTAGTCCATCATCCAGCCAAATGCCAAAGTAATTTCCCCAAACGATTGATTTGACCATGTGATCCTTCTATTCAATTAACTTCCATTGTATTGACTGAATAAACCCTATTACTACAAAATTCCTTGCTGACATTTAAACTCTTCCCACTTTGACTCTTCCTACCTGTCTAGTATTCTTGCATTTTATTCCCTTCCATCTACTGTAGGATCCAGTAACTCTGCTCTTAATGTTCTTCACAAAATTTTTAGTAACCAACTCTATCTTTTCAGTGATTATCTCCCACATCTAGAATACTGTCTCTTTTTCTCTTCTCATCCTGACTTCCCTTATTTCCTTTCTTCTATATTCAGTTGAAATCCCTCTTTCTATAAGAATTTCTTTTTCCTAAAGTACATTATATGCCTTTTGCCCCATCTTGAAAACTGAAAGATTTCCCCAACTCTCTTTTAATGATACATTTGTCATTCAACATAATTCCCAAAATGTCACTGATAGTAGCTTAAAAACCATATCTGAAACTTGTTTGCATTCAATTTGATAAGAATTAATTTACTGCCTAATACATACAACACAGTGTGCATACTGCTGGATGCTTTATAACCGCCTCAAACTTTGTTGTGAGGAAAGTATTTTTCAAGTATTTGAAAACTGTGATGAAGTACATTTAGCAATGGATTCATTCCTGGCATGGGGAATAGTCAGTATCAATACTTACAGATGAAATTCAAATACCATATGTACAATACTCTATTCTGTTATTATATTAATATGTTTAAGAAATATTCCTATAGGATCATGCTACAACTACCTATTCTTTCAGGAAGGAAGGAAGAGAAGGGAGGAGAATCGTATAATTTTGCAGTTGACTTCAAATGCAATATAAAGAAAATGCCAAGCACACTATCTGAGTGATGAACAAAAAGAGGCCCATTTGACTGGGCTGAAGAGTGAACAAAAGAATGTAGTGCATAAGGAGCTTGCAGATTAAGTTGAGGTCAAATTATAAAGGATTCCAAAGTCAAATAGAGGAAGTTATAGTTTATCCTAGATATAATAGGGAACCACTGGAGTTTGTTGAGTGGTAAAGACAAATGGTCTGATCATTGCTTCAGGAAAATCAATGTGGTAAATGAGTAGAAAGTGGAATGGAATAGGGAGAGACTTGAGGCAGAAAAATCAGTTAGAAGGACATTACAATTGGCTACAGGGTAAAAGGTGATAAAGGTTTGAGCAATTGGTTTTGTTTTCTGAGAAGGAAGACTTAATCTCTACCAGGTTCATGACCCAAAAAGACTTATATGTCCCTGCTTTTTACAAATCAATATTATTAGAGAATCAATTTAAAAATTTAAAAAACTATATTCTATTTATTGAGCATTTTGGTGTTGTATATTTGATAAATCTGAAGATTTTTAAACTATTTAAATTGTATAAAGTTTTATGTACTTTTGTATTAGAATGGCAATGTAATATAGTGGGAAGAACAATGGCTTTGGAGTCCAGGAACTTCACTTCCTTCTCCTGTGCATTTATCATAGCTCAATTTGTATTGCATTATACTTATATGCATCTTTTCACCCTTACTAGATTATGTTTCATGACACCAAGAACCATGTTGTCTTTATCTCTTTAGCCTCATTGTTATCTAGCATGATACTAACAATTATTAAATGCTATGCCCATGTTTGCTGGATTCATTAGTACATGAAAACACATTACACATAATACTGCAGGAGCAGACATATAAAGGATGGGTAAAATTAGATCTCATAATCATGTACAGAATAATGTGTTTCAATAGGTCAGTCATAATTAAGACATAAATATTAATATCTTAAGTATATAGTAACTTGTGCCTTTAGGTGTTATTATTGTTGTTGGCTACTGAGAACCATGAAAAGATATCCTGAAACCCAGGACCTTTTATGTCTCTTTTTGACATACAAAAGCATTGATCGTTAGTCTATCAAGTGAAGAACTGTAAATCACGACAGGCTTTAGTGGAAAAGGAAGAAACAGTTCTGACATCTATAGCCAGTCTGTAGGTCATGCCTCTATAAATCATAATGAACATTATCACTGAACATAAAGGATGTTCTACCTAACACATATCACTAAGCGGAGAGAAATATAATTTACTATTTTGGGATGATGTTACTGATCCATTTTTCTTTCTTTGCTGGTGAAGAGTTTACATTCAGATTTAGAGATTTAGAAGTATGCATCTAACATTAAAATATACATTTATAAATACCTGACGGTAACAGGGGTACAATAAAGATGACTATAATCAGTAACATTTATAAAGTGCTTTGTTTTACATTTTACTTACATTATCTCACTGTATCAACCATGTTGAACTTTTCATAGTGGATAAACAGTTCTTATTTTC
>CM053592.1:120529769-120545037 GCA_028646515.1 Pseudochirops corinnae
GCAATAATGATAATGACAATAATAAATTAAACACAAGGAATATATTAAGGTAAAAGATTCCATATTTCCTAGACTTAATCATGGAAAATACATGCAAAAGAGTCACATAGTAATAGCAATGTTTGCAATTTGCATCATTGCATACAAACATTGAATACATTGAATGTTGTGCTTGCAATCTGAGAGTTTTTTTAAGCCATAACTTTGAAATTTAGTGTAGCCTGCTATAAATGATTTCAATAAGTTTATAAAATGATAACTTTGTACATTTAAAGAAGCATCTTCTCCATTCATCTTTGCAAAGTTTGGCTTTACTTAGAGTTTTTAGCTGATAATATTCTTATATATTAAAAAAAGTAAAAATTCAGAAAGAATTCTGAATTTTGGATCAGAGTACATGGGTTTAATCCTGGCTCTGATAGTTGCTATAGTTTTCTTCATCTTCAAAATGAAGTAGGGGACTACATTTTCTCTGGGTCCCTTCTAAGTTATAATCCCATGATGATATCAGGAATTCATTTATGAATTTGAGTATGCAAAATATAGAAAATATTAAAGCTCTGGTGCTAAGTGAAATTGTATTGTAAATGCTTTCGGGTATCATGTGATGTGCTATTATTCTTTCTGTGTGCTTGTTTAACAACTTTTCCAAAACCTTGAACACCAGAGACGAACATGCCCATGGAAATAAAATTGTCATTAAGTGACAGGGTGAAATATATAAATGAATCACAATATTTGTACTAGGATAATTCAGAAATGGCTAAGGATTCATCTGTCATATCTCCTTCTGAAAGGAGACAAAATAATAGCACATGTAGGAGGGCCTGTTGACAATTTTTTTTTTAAACTTTCACCAAGTCAATGTCCTTTAACTAATGTGTCAAAGAAAATGTCATCTAAGGAGAAGGATATTATCAAGCTAAAAGTCACTAGTGAGAAAGAAAAATGTATAGCACTGAGAGATTTGAGATTTCTGATTCTTGATATTGTATAATCATAGAAGGTGAATATTGACATTATCAAATGGAGAAAATAGTCTCTAAAATTTCATGATATGATTGAACTAGATCTTGGAGAGAACCAATATGTGTCTTCATTGGTTTTATCACTTACATCTCTGGTTGGTTCAAATTCTTGAGGGAGTTTACATATATGTGTTATGCATTTTATCTTAAATTCATTGCTTATTGGTCAGTCAAGTATTTATGTGCCAAACAACAGAAATCGTAAAGAAAACCACAAATATAGTTTCTTCTCTCAAGGAGTTCACATTCTAATGGTTGAGATGATGTGCTAAATACATCCATATAAAAGATGAATGCTGTAAAAATGGAAGACGATCTTAATGAATATTGGACTCAAGTTGAGGACCGGCTGTAGAAATTACTGTGGAAGATGACATTTGAACTGAATCTTAAAGGAAATGAGAAAGTAAAGGTAAGGAAGATGAGGAAGAGAATGGTATGGGGACAACCAATGAAAATGTTCTTAGTTGGGAGATAGACTATTGTATTTGAAGAACAGCAAAAAGGCAGATTTTGCTGTGTTTGCAACACATATGGTTTGGACTCAGAAGTAAAAAGATTGTAATAATAGTAAAGAGCCTGCTTCTGCAGGGTTTAAAAATTTTAAAGAAAAGATATCATATTTGATCTTTGGGATCAAAAGGGAGTCACTGGGTTTTACTGAGTAAAAGAGGAAGGTGACATAATCATCACTATGCTTAGGAAGGTCATTTTGGCAACTGAATGGAGGATAAACTGGAGTGGTGAGAGTCTTAAGGCAGACAAACCAATCAGAATGATAAACACTAGCCAACAGATAACAGTCTATAAAACATATAAAATAATGACTCCTGAAAGGACAGAGATATTCCCAGGAAGAGGATAGAAGATAAGGGGATACAATTCTTTTTTTAATGGTAATATGTGAAAAAAAATCTTTTAGCATTCATTTTTTAATAAGATGGGGCAAATACAAAGATAGTAATCATAACTGTGTATGTGAATGGGGTTCTCAAAGTAAAAGCAAAAATACACCTAATTAAGAGAGGTAAGGAAAAATTATATTTTGATAAAATGTACCAGAGTCAATGAAGCAATATCAATACTAAACATATATGCACTGAGTGGTGCAGCACCCTAATTCTTAAAGGAGAAGTTAAGTGAATTACAGGAAGAAATAGACAGCAAAACTATAAAATGTTAATTGAAGATTTTGAGTTCCAAATCTTTCTTCCTCTTTCCATCCCCTCCTGTCTTCTGAAAATGGTAGGCAGTTTGAAAGAGTTTATACATATGCTATCATGTAAAAATGTTCCCATATTAGAGTTGTGAAAGCATATTAAAAGGAAAGAAAATACACAACAAAGAATAAAATAAATGAAAAAAAATTTTCAATCTGCATTCAGAGTTCTTCACTTCTCTGAGTATGGATAGCATTTTCCTTTGCGATTCCTTTGTATTTGTCTTAGATCATTATATTTCTGAGAAAAGCTGAGTCATTTCAGAGTTGATCATACACAGTGTTGCTGATAATGCATGCAATGTTTTACTGATACTGCTCATTTCCCTTTGCATCAATTCATACAAGTCTTTCCAGGATTTTCCAAAATCTGCCTCTTCATCCTTTCTTATTGCACAATAGTATTCCATTATATTTATATACCACAGCTTATTTAGCCATTTCCTAATTGGTGGGCATTCCTTGAATTTCCAATATTTTGCCACCACAAAAAGGGTTGCTATAAATAGTTTTTGCACATGTAGGTACTTTTCACTATTTTTAATGATCTCTTTGGAATACAGACCTAGTAATGGTATTTGCTGGATCAAAGGATATTCACAGTTTGGTTGTCCTTTGGAGATAGTTCCAAATTTCTCTTCTGAATAGTTGGATCAGTTCACCCCTCAACTGATAGTGCATTAGTTTCCCAATTTTCCCACATTTTTTCCAACATTTATCATTTTCCTTTTTTGTCATATTAGCTGATCTGATAGGTATAAAGTGGTGTCTCAGAGTTGTTTTAATTTGTATTTCTCTAATCAAAAGGGATTTAGAGCACTTCTTATGCCTATAGATAGCTTTGATTTCTTTGTCTGAAAACTGCCTGTTCATATCCTTTGACCATTTATCAATTGGGGAATTACTTGTATTCTTATAAATTCAACTGAGTTCTCCATATATTTGAAAAACAAGGTCTTTATCAGAGACACTTACTATAAAAATTGTTTCCAGGTTTCTGCTTTCCTTCTTATCTCGGTTGCATTAGGTTTGCTCATACAAAAGCTTTTTAAGTTACTATAATCAAAATTATTTTATATTTTATAATGCTATCTATCTCTGTTTGGTTGTGAATTCTTCCATTGACTGTAGATCTGACAAGTAAACTATTCCTTCCTTTTCTGATTTATTTATTGTGTCACCATTTATGTCTAGATCATATTAAAGGTCTGTCATAATCTAATTTGTCTTATATTCTATTTACCTCTTTAGTTTCTTGTTTATTTTTTTAGCTGGATTTATCAAGTTCTGATAGGGGACAGTTGAAGTCCCCTACTAGTACAATTTTGCTTTCTATTTCTTCTTATAACTCATCTAACTTCTCCTTTAAGAATTTGAGAGCTATACCACTTGGTACATATATTTTAGTACTGATATTATTTTATTTCTATGATAACTCTTAGCAAGATGTATTTTTTTCCCTTATTCTTTTAATTAGGTATATTGTTGCTTTTATTTTGTCTGAGATCAGAATTGTTCTCCCCCCCCCCCGCTTTTTTTACTTTACCTGAAACAGATTCTGCTCCAGCCCCTTCCCTTTATTTGTATGTGTCTCTCTTCTTCAAGTATGTTTTTCTTGTAAACTGTTAACATATTGTGGGATTCTGGTCTTGATCCACTCTGCTATCTGCTTCTGTTTTATGGGGGAGTCCATCCTGTTAATAATTATACTTACTACCTGTGTTTTTCCTCCATCTTATTCTTCCTCCTTTTTGTCCTCTCCTTTTACCCTTTCCCTCCTCATCGGTGTTTTGCTTCTGTCTTCCACCTCACCTACTCTGCCCTCCTTTCTACTAGTGCCCACTTCTCCATAATTTTATCTCCTCCCCTCCTACTTCCCTGTTAGGTAAAATAGATTTATATACTGAACTGATTGTGTGTATTATTTCCTCTTTGAGCCAATGCTAATGATAGTAACATTCAAGTGATTCTTGTTGACCAGTCTTCCATCTTCCCTTCTGCTGCAATAGTTTTTTTTTTCATCCCTTAATGTGATATTAGTTACACATTCCAGCCTCTCCCTTTCTTCTGCATCCATTGTAATCTTCTTTCTCATCCCTTAACTGATATTATGTCATTTCCTCAAATTCACCTTTTAACCACATCATCTATTTATAATTCTTCTATCTGTACTACTAGTGATGCATTTTTTTTCTTTTTCGAGGGGGGAAGGTAGGGCAATTGGGGTTAAGTGACTTGTCCAAGATCATACCACTGGTAAGTGTTAAGTGTCTGAGCCCTGATTTGAACTCAGGTCATCCTGACTCCAGGACCAGTGTTCTATTCACTGTGCCACCTAGTCACTCCAGTGATGCAATTTTTAAGAATGTACATTATCACCTTCTCATGCAGGGATATAAATATTTTAGCTCTGTTAAATTCTTTGGGTTTTCTTTTCCCTTTTTACCTGTTTATGTTTCTCTTGGGTCTTGGTATTGGAGGTCAAATTTCTGATTTAGCTCTGGTCTTCTCCTTTGAAAGCTTGACGTTCTTCTATTTCACTGAAAGACCATCCATTTGTTTGTTTGCTTTTTGTTTTTTAGAGAGGGGAAGGTAGGGCAATTGGTATTAAATAACTTGCCTAAGGTCACATGGCTAATTCTGTGTTAAGAGTCTGAGGCCGGATTTGAACTCAGGTCCTCCTGACTCCAGGGCCAGTGCTCTATTCACTGTGCCACCTAGCCACACACCTCTGAAAAAGCAGTTTTTCCCTTGTTATATTCTGCTTACTTTTACTGGGTAAATAATTCTTGATTGTAGCTCCTTTGCCTTCCCAAATATCATATCCCATGACCCCCAATCCTTTAAGTTTGCAGCTGCTGAGTCCTGTCTAATCCTGATTGTGGCTTTCTCGTATTTGAATTTTTCTTGTTGCTTGTAGTACTTTTTTCCTTTATTTAATAGTTCTGAAATTTGACTATAATGTTCCATGTAGTTTTTGTTTTGGGATCTCTTTCCTGAGGAAATCAGTGTATTCTCTCAATGACTATTTTTGTCAGAGCCTGGCCTATGACCCTTAGTCCTGGCTTAAATTTAGTGTTAAAGAATATAATGTGCTAGACCTAACAAGAATATAGGAAAGAAAGGAAACTTTGAGATTTTTTAACTTGACTGTCTCATTTTAAAGATTAGAAAAATGAGGGCCAGAAGCATTAAGGGACTTTTCCAAAGTCTCACAAATAGAAAATGTCAGATCTGGAACCCATGTCTTTTGACTCCAAATCTAGGCCTCCTGCCATTATATTATAATTGCCACTATGTGGCCCAAAGCCCTCCAAACCATACTTTGCAGCTCATATACTCTTCTCAATACTCAGAATGATCATGCCCAGAAGAGTGACTGACCTTAAAATTACAGGAAGGACCAGGGATTCAATAACCAGTTTCTAGCTCTCTATGAAGAGAGATCCAAATATGTATAAAAATGAATTGATATGGGGAGTATATGCCTACTTAGAGATTGTAAAGACCTTCTGCATCTCTTCAAAAGGCCTTTATCTTCACAACATATGATATTGCTTATTGATAACTTAGAGGACATTGTTAGTTTTAGCAATGGAGGGGTTAAATGTTCAAAATGAAAGGAATTAGCCATATATATCTAGCATTACCACCCAAACATTTCTGAATTCAAAACAAATTTGATGCATA
Source organism: Pseudochirops corinnae (assembly GCA_028646515.1). Lineage (NCBI taxonomy): Eukaryota > Metazoa > Chordata > Mammalia > Diprotodontia > Pseudocheiridae > Pseudochirops > Pseudochirops corinnae. Next base: position 120,535,707 of record CM053592.1, read on the forward strand.
TTAGGAAAATGAAAAGATGAAAGCTGGGTTATATGATTAAATTTAGAATCTAGAACCAAATCTAGAACCAAAATCATTCTTACACCATAGCTTTCCCATGTTGAATCTTTTTTACTAACTTATTTTTAAAAATACCTACTAGTACAAGAGTTACAGATCTGCCCATGTCAGTGGTTTAAACCCACACCTTCACTTTATATATCAGCTAGGGGCTAACATTTCACAGACGGTTTTCTATTTCTGCATAATGAAAATAAAATGCCCCAGAACATTTTTTAGACTGCTAGTCTGATTTCAAGCTTTGTTTTATCCTACTAGTAATAGTTCTGCATCTCATAACATACAGGGAGAATCCTGGAAAGACTGATGAAAGGTACTAAATAGTACTTATAAATATGGCAAAATTATTATTCATGGTAGAATAATTAATATCAGTTGAGTACCAACACCATGATAGATAATACGCAATAGTCTAATGAGTACAGTTCACCTTTGCTATTCATAAGGAATAGATAAAAACTCCCTTAACTGACTGATAATCTCCTTAGTACATTTTGAAATAGTTTCCAGCATATCTCTTTGCCTTGTGATTGGCAGAGGCGATAGCTTAAAGATCAGGGAAAGAGGAGATCATGGCTATAGTGTGTGTGTGTGGGGGGGGGTGTGGGTGTGTGGGTGTGGATGGGCATGTGAGAGAGAGGGGGGAGAGAGAGAGAGAGATAGGAGGGAGACAGAAAGAGAGAGGAGGGGAGAGAGAGAGAGAGAGAGAGAGAGAGAGGAGAGAGAGAGAACCTAGTATAGATACCTCTTCTCCAGGCTTCTTTTGGAGGGGAGGCTTCTCATGCAAACATCTTTTTAGTCTATATAACTCAGTTTTAAACAATACCTTTGAAAGGCTTTAATTAAACAATTTTGTTTTAAAAAATGGGAGAATTTAGGACTGAGAGAAAATTGTAACAAATCTAAGGTCACTGTCTAGTAACAAAGTCAGGATTTTGGTTGGTTTCTCCTAAATCCCAGTCCTGAAACTGCCTCCTTCCCAATATGTCATATCATCTCCTTTTTTAGCCTAATGATTCCCATTAACCTCTGAGTTACTCAGGTCCCTAAAGCAATCAGCCAAAGATGTTTCACTACCTTCAATGACAATTATAAATGGCAGTGGTATCTGGTCTGACCACTATATTCACATATGCATGTGTTCATCCTTTTGAACAATGATAGAATAGTCCAGCATTATGAATATTCAGAAATACACATCTTAAATGAATTATTGGATAGTTAATACTGTAAAAATAAAGAAACAGATGATGTGTTAAAATGTAACATTCCACCATTATTATTCACAAATTAACCAGCCTGGTTTAAATTCTTCCTGAAATCAAAGGAAAGCAGTTGTCATTAACTATGGTTTGAAAATAACCATAGGCTAACCTTGGGTGTTTTTTATAGTCAGACTGCCTTTCAGGGCTCAACACTAAGAAGTATGAAATACCCCAGGGAGCTTCAGGGGACAAATACTTATGAAACACTGTTGTTATCCCTAATATTGAATGATTGAAGAAGTAAGAAATAGTGGTAATATGCTACAGTGACAGAATATTATTATTATTTTTATTATTAACCTGCTCAGCCCAGCCCTGTCAGTGCCTCTGACATTCTACTCAAGCCTAATTTTAAATTTACACCTCCTATTTTTTACCCAAAGATTCCCAAACAATCTCTGGCTTTATTCGCAAGAATTATTCTAAGTCCAAATGTGTAGTCTAAAACTGATGTAATTTACTAGAATTACTTTCATGAAAGGCAGGCAGATCCTTATAAGGATAGAATCAGATTTTTGTGAGGATATAATCTGACCAACAATTTTAAGTAAACAGGTTAAGATTCCACAAGGGTCATTTCTTCACTTAGGACTTTGTATTAATTAAGTGCTTAACAATCTCTCCCTCTCATACTCCCTCTCTCTCTCTCTCTCTCTCTCTCTCTCTATGATAAGCTTGGCATATCATAGATATTTGATAAATGCTTGTTGACCTGTTTGTTGATAGACTGATGCCTAGAAAAAAAGACAGGGAGTGGACGTGTTATTTCATTGATGAGGAAATTTTCTCTACAAATCAATCTACACTTCTCTGCTGTTTATAATGATAAAGAGTTGTTTAGAGCAGTGGTATGAAAATCAAATAGAAATGGATGTCATTAAATTTGTAAGGATCCCTGCAGGCCACATATTGACTTAGAAAATCACCCATTGAAATGTCTTTTTTTTTGTTGATTTATTTTATTCATTCATTTGCTTGCTTGCTTGTTTGTTTTACTAATACATCATATTTGAAACAGATAAGAACTACTTTTTAAAATGGTTTTGGTCACATTTTGAAGTGTTGTGGGCCCATGTCTTTGACAACTTTGGCCTAGAGCAAGGAGAGGTTCAGTTATGACCTATTCTACTTACTGGAATCACCTCTCCAAAGGAAAGCATTAACTAGTTCTGCAGGGATCTGACATCTGTGGACCATTTCTTTCACCTCATGAAGGTATAGCAGCTCTGTGAGAACCTTCAGAAAATGGATCAAGCAAAAAGGAAAGACCAAGGAAATGAATTCTTAAAGATAGGAATTTGGACCATGCATTGATTCTATAAAGATAAATATACAGCCAATACTGAAGTTTTGTTTAGGAACTGGATGAGCGCATAGAACAATACTGATTTTGACTTTAGTTTCAAAAAAAAAAAGAGCTCAGTTTCAAATTTAATTATCAAATATCTCCTTTTGTTGAGAGGTGAAATTGATTAGTTCCCTCTTTGTTTTGGTGATATAATAGGCAAGTGTGGAATTTTAAGCAAAAATGCCAGATAATCACAAAAGTATATGTATATGTATGAGTGTATATATACATATGTAGTTTTATATGCACTCATACACATACATATACACAAATATACATAGATATAGGTATAGATAGATAGGTAAATAGATTTTGTGTGTATATGTGTGTATGTGTATTAGTGGCAGTGGTAGTTGAGTAATTTATTGTGGTATAATTAAAGAAGACTACAGATCTAGTTAGCAGTTCTGTAAATATTGTATGTCAAAAACAGAATTGAATATCAGGAATAGAGTTTCAGGAAGTGCTTTGTTATCTTGCTACCAGGGATGTAAATTATGCTCTTAATTACCTCAAATAATCTTAATTCTATAAGGAGACAATAATGATAATTTGAAATCTTTCTGACAAGAGTATATAGAGACAAATCCTGTTGTATCGCTCTTCACATATATTGTTTTTTGTTTTTTTTTAATCTTTTGTTTTACAACTTGAAGGTTGTGTTCCAGGCAACCCTGCCTGGAACAAGCCTGTCATTACCACTTTTCTAACAATACCTGGTCACATCATATCTTTGCGTCACATTTTGGTAATTCCCATAACATTTCACACTTTTCACTATTGCTATATCTATTATATATAAATATAATATATATTTGTCATATGTTATATTTGTGATCTGTGATCAATGTTCTTTGATGTAACTACTGTAATCATTTTGGGACACCATAAAACATGCATATATAAGATAGAGAGCTTAATCGATAAATGTATGAATTCTGACTGCTCTGCTGACATCTCTCTCTCTCCTTTTCCCCAGACCTTCCTATTCCCTGAGACACTATATTGAAATTAGTCCAATTATAAACTATATAATTTCTTCTAAGTGTTCACGTAAAAGGAACAGTCAATCCAGGAAGCAAATTTATTTGTTCTCTTATTTTAAGAAATCACCACAGCCTCCCCAATCTTCAGCAACCACCACCCTGATCAGGGAACAGCCATCAACCTCAGGGCAAGACCCTCTACCAGCAAAAATTGCAACTCACTAAAGGCCCAGATGATGGTTAGCATTGTTCTTTTTTTTTTTTTAACAATAAAGAATTTTTAAATTAAAGTACATACATTTTAAATTATATTATTATTGCTTACTTAGTAGACTACAGCACAGTGTAAATATACCTTTTATATTTACTGGGAAACCAAAAAAAAGTGTGACTCACTTTATTTCAATATTCACTTTATTGCAGTCGTCCAAAACTGAAAACTGAACCCACGGTATCTCTGAGGTAAGCATACATACATATGTATGTATGTATACATCCATATATTTATATATTCATGCCCAAATGTATGTATTTTAATTGTGGTACCTGGTAACTTAATGAATAGAATGCTAGATCTAGAGTCAGGAAGAACTAAGTTTAAATCTTGCCTCAGACATTTACCCACCAAGTAACCCAGGACAAATCACTTAACCTCTGTTTCAGTTTTCTTAGCTGAAATGGAAGATAATAACAGGCAGTAACTTTGCAGGGTTGAGGAATAAATGAGACAATGTTTCTAAAATTGCCTAGCAGAGCACCTAGCCCTTGGTGTATACTATATAAATACTTATAAATGCTCATTCCCTTTCTTTCCCATACACTTGTATACACACACAAGCACACACACAGGAGATGAAAGAAGGTTTCTCTTAAAGATGTTAGTGTATTACTTGACATCTGAGTTTTTATAATTCTTTCTCACTTTAGATAACTGATGATGGGACAAATCCGTTAGAGTAGAAGGGTAGAAAGAAATGATAATCTATTAGTAAACCATTTACAAAAGTATGAAACAAAAAGAATAGTTATTTCAAAAGGTAGATCATTATTTTAAATGTTTGTACAAATATTCTTGATTCTCTAATTTGTGACTAATTAATCATTTCAGGCACAAAGAGACAGAAGTCCTTCTTCCTTCTGTGAAAATCCTTGATTCTCTCATTTAGTAATTATTACTGATGGTATTTACTTGGAAATATATAAATCATTTTTCCCTTTTTACATTTTTTGGATCAAAGAATATAGGGAAATGTTGGGAACAATGATACACTGTAATGGAAGGAACATGAGTTTGAGAGTCAGAAAACCTATGCGCTTGTCCTAGCTCTGCCACTACCTAGTTGTATGACCCTAGTAATATCACTCAGTATCTCCAGACCTTGATTCTCCTTTTGCAGTATTAAATATTAGGTTTTATGATCTCAAGGTCCCTTATTACTCTAATTCTCTTTGATGATTAAAACAAAATAACAAGACAAACAATAGTCCCTCTGTTTTCCATTATACCTGCCTCCTAGTGATTTGGAGCTCTATGTAACAGTCTGATATCATGACAATTTGCTGTAATAGATGGTGAGCTCTTCTAATTGACTCACTAACCTAAGAGGAAAACCACCCCTTACTTCAAGGAGCAGGTTGATTGTAGGGTGTTTTTCATATGACACCAGAAAAGTAAAACCTGGGCACTGAAAGGATTCAAAATAAGAAAGGCAGAGGAATAGAATAACTGGTTGGCCCACCACCCTACCTCTTCCTCTGCATGCTTTGTATCTGTATAGGTTTGATTGTTCTTGAGCCTATTGCCACTAGCTCAAGGGAAAGGATCAAGAGCAATGGGTTCCCCTTACAAATAGGTTCAGAGAGTGGAGTAGAGTGATGGATGAACATATTTTCATTATTATTAAGAATATTCTCTAATCTTTTTTCTTTTAAATAAATAAATTTATTTATTTTCTTGTTTACATCCCTTATTTCCACGAGATTTTGAGTTACATATTTTCTCCCCATCTTTCCCCTACCCACCACCTCAAAACAGCCATCCCACTGTATAACCCCATCCCCAATCTGCTCTCTTCTATGTCCTCCCCTATCGCCCCTCTGACTTTCTGGTAGGGCAGGATGGGTCTCCCTAAGTCAGTGCCTGTATATCTTAGTTTCCAGTTGCATGTAGTTAATAATAAAATTATTAATAATAATAATAATAATATAGCCACATATATATATATATATATATACACACATATTTAACATTTCATTATAGTACTTTAAATTCTAGATTCTTTCCTTTCCTCCCTCATCACCCACCCCCACTGGAAGGACAAGCAATTCAATACAGGCTGTACATGTGTAATTACACAGAACATCTCCACAGTGGACATATTGTGAGAGACTAATTATGTGTCCCTCCTTCCTATCCCTCCCCCCCTTGTTCTCTTCTCTACCCTGTCCCTGACCCTGTCCCTTTACAGAAGTGTGTACTTCCAGCAACCCTCCCACTCCTGCCTTCCCCTTCATCATCCCACCTCTCATCCCCATACCCCCTACTCTCCTGTGTGTCAAGATACCCAGTTTAGAGTCATTCCTTCCCTAAGCCAAATTCAATGAGAGTAAGGTTGACTCTTTCCCTTTTGCCTTCCTGTTCTTCCCCTCCATTGTAACAATTATCCCTTGCCTCTTCTATATGAGATGATTAACTCCATTCTGTCCCTCCCTTGTCTCCTCTCATTCTAATCCCCTCCCACCTCAGAATTTCACCTTTTAAACTATTGTCCCTTCCTATTCAATTGATCCTGTGCCCTTTATGTACACATCTATACACATACTCAGATATGTGTTCATATGCATGTATAAATCCTCCTATATAGATAGTTCAACTTTGATAAATTCCTTATGATTTCTTTTCCATGTTTACCTTCTCATGCTTCTTGCATTTGAGCATCAAATTTTCTTTTCAGTTCTGGTCTTTTCAGCAAAAATATTCTCTAATCTTAAAGGTAAGTCACGGTGCAGTTTGAATAGTGCACCTAGAATTAGAAAGACCTAAGTTCAAATTTGATCTCAGACACTTACTAGGTGTGTGACTCTGAGCAAGTCATATAACCTGTCTCAGTCTTTTTCCTCAGTTGTAAAATGGAGATCATAACATTACTCTCTTCACTTTAGATAACTGATGAAGATCAAAGGAAATAACATGTGTAAAGCATGTAGAATAGTGCATGGCACACAATAGATGATTAACAAACACAGTTTCTTTTCTTGCTTCCTCCTTACTTGTCTTTTCAGGTAACTAAATATAAGCCTCTGTATTTTCCACACAGAACTAATAATTAAATCAGGGTTTATTAACCTGGGATCGTGAACTTATTTTTCAAGTATTTTGATAATTAGATTTCAATATAATTTGTTTCCTTTGCAATACTATGTATTTTATTTTGTGTACTTAAAACAGTATTCTGAGAAAAGGTTTCTTTGCTTCTTCAGGTTACCAAACGGATCCATGATATTAAAAAAAGGTTAAGCATCCATAGTTTAGAAAAGCATGCATGTATACATACACACACATTTATACATACATGGATATATATGCACACACACGTATAATACAGAATGTGGTTAAGTTCCTTTTTTAAATGAACAAGTATTGCATGTCCTCCCTATTTGCCTTTTTATTTTATATCAGACTTGGCTTTATGAATGAGTACAACAAGCAGTCATCTGTGTACTATGATTTTAGGATATAGATATACCTTTTTGTCACCTGAAATAACTTGTAATGTGAATACTCCTACTAATATCATTAATACTATGAAGGGACTTATTTTTCAGATACTTTCCTCTATGACTGTAGTGTCACCATAGGAAAGATTTGTAACGGGTTAGAAGTATGTGATTATACAAAGCAAAAGGGGGATAGAAATAGGGATCACAAAATTGTTGGAAAATTTATTTTTCTCATGATGGAATATATGCTGTTTCTAGATTTAGATGTAGGATTTTGCCTTAGAGTCACCCAGAACTACTAGGACCATGGACAGAAGAAGATAGATTAAATTGTTTTCAGTTAAGGTGTATCTGCCAATTTTCCAATGCCCTGGACATATTCTGCACATTGACTCTATTTGAAACTATTTGCCAAATCACTCAGCTGGTGCTCTACTGATGAAGTGAGCTCTACCGATGAACTATTCTCAATAATCCACTGATTAATTATTTGATATGAAATTAAAAAATAGTAAAAATTATACCCTTTAGTTACATGGGGAATGTTTGGAAGAGGGCCAGGAGGAAGCTTTCTACAAAATGGTGTAACAGCATAAAGATAAACACTTCTTTTTTTTCTCAATACTTCACTCAATGAGGATAACTTTTCCTCATCCCCCAGAAAACATAATAGCAATTTTTACACTCAAAAATTGAATTTATGAATAGCAAAAGATTCAATTGCATGTGGAGAATTATTGTTATTTGTGGTTTTCATTTAACTCTGGGATGGGCTTACGCAGAGTCAAGGGTCACTGAAAAAGGAAACAATGCATACGAAATTTGTTTATTTCATCAGGCAGTTTCAACTCTGATAACTTAAAGTTTCTACTTCTACTTGCATGGGATAACAACTAAATGTGCTGGACCATTTCAGTGACACATTAATGTCTGTTTCTGAAGGAAAAAAAAGAAAACAACTTAAAAGGAACTCAGTGACCCTAACAAATAGGGCAAAATGGGACAGACAGAACAGATCCATTTTAGCTTATTACTTTCCATCTTTTCATCTACCAAACATTCAACTGAGGCTGAGTTTCAATTAATTTTTCATGGAACTGCGAAGAACACATAAAATGATCCAAAATGGAGGGAGAAGTGATAAAAAAGAATAAAAGTTTGGCTGGATTCACAGTGGGTTATACACAACCCTAAGAGCCAATTTTCATAGTATATTAATAATGAGGAAATTATGAGGTCCTTTTCCTGAGGTCCCTATTATCCAGGTAAATCAAAGTCTAGTATGAAATTCTGTAACTTGGAATTGTCTCCTCCCCCATTTATATGATTTTTCCTAGGAATCAGAGAATGTAGGAGAGGGAAATAATCTAGCCATCAGTTTGATTTTACAATTGAGGACTTCCAAGGGAATTTGTTCCTGACATTTATTAAGACTACTCCTGAAATCTAAACTAAATGTTTATGCTTAATGAGAGAGATGATCCCCTAGGAAGCCAAAATCCGAGCATATTATATTGTCCCATCATTTGCAGATTTTGTGCCCTGACCATTAAAATTTCTGCTTAAAAGATTCAGCTTCCTAAAGTGATTCTCTGTAATAATGAAGTATAGAGTCTTATCTTTTTGAGCTATTTACCTAGGGGAGGAACAAAAGAATTTGAAAGTCAACTGAAAAAAACATTAGGTAAGCAGACTCCCTGCAGCAGGAATCTAAGATGTTCATGCTTCATGTTTTCCCCTTTATCTTATACTCATTTGTCCTTAAGTGTCTCTTTTGCTTTCTATTCAGAATGGAATAACTCCTACATAATAAATTTCTGCTAGTGTATTCATGCTGTTCTCTCAGGCTTGAGTTCTAGCACAGATTAAAAAAACAACATAACTTGGTCATTTCAAATTTAGTCACATATAAATGTTATAAATACTGTTAAACCAAGAACAAAATGCTTTAA
>CM053592.1:120545537-120569038 GCA_028646515.1 Pseudochirops corinnae
TAGTAGATATTATCAGAAAAAAAAAAAAAAAAAAAGAAAACTCCAAAAGACTCATGATGGAAAGGGCTATTCACATCCCGAGAAAGAATTACGAGGTCTAAAAGTAAATTGAAGCCAACTATTTGCTTTCTTTCTTTTTTGTATTGTTTTGTTTCTTATTTCTCATGGTTCATTCTATTGGATTATAATTCTTCTTTACAACTTAACTATTGTGAAAATATATTTCTTGTGAAGATATGTATAAAACCCATATTAAATTGCATGCCACCTGGGGGTGGGAGAGGGAGGAGAGGGAGAAGGAGAAAATTGGGAACTCAAAAACTTGTGGAACCGAATGTTGCAAACTAAAAATAAATAAATTTGAAAGACAAAAAGATTATTAGGGTTCCATATTGATTTAAAAAAAAAACTATGTGTATATGAATAAATAAATATAAAGAGAAACAGAGACAGAGAGTTGTTGTTTGATCATTTTCAGTAATGTCCTATTCTTCATGACCCCATTTGGAGTTTGCTTTGAAAAGATGCAGGCAAGGTTTGCCATTTTCTTCTCCAGATCCTTTGACCATTTATTTTAGAAAAGAAGAAACTGAGGTAACCATGGCAAGTGACCTGCCCAGGGTCACATATCTCATAATATCTGAGGATAAATTTGAACTCAGAAAGATGAGTCTTCCTGACTCCAGGCTTGGCACTCTATCCTCTATCCATTGTACTACCTAGCTCTGTATCTGTGTGCATATAAATTTATATACACAAATATATTAATTAAGTTTGCATTAATATTTATTAATAATTCATTAATTTTCCAGGGTAACGTCCTATATGTCAATGTCAGATGACAATGATCAATGTCGGATGACAACGATCAATATTAAAGTCATAAATATGAAAATCACTGGTTTTATTTCATTGATATATTTACATAAAAGAGCATCAGATAGCTGTCATTTTTCCTCCTTTATTCATGTAACATATATTTTTAATTCACCTACTTTCTGTCACAGGTTCCTTTTGGTACAAATTGTTTTTTCTCAGCTCAGCATTCTCTGAATGGTTTAGAAATGAATATAGATGGAAATTTTTCTCTCAAACCTTTATGATCCATAGCTGTAAGACTATTTCTTGTTTTTTTGTCCAACCATTAAATCAATTATATTCCAAGAAGCAGAGGGATCTTAGTTTAGCCTAACATTATACTAATCACAATGCCTTGGCCACAATATGAAGTTTCAGCTTTTTAAAATCAGCCTTGCAAAAGGCCAAAATTCTCAGTAAGATTTTAACCAGTAGGAAATCAAACAGATACATTTTTGAAACCTTGCACATTTATAAAAATTGGTGGTGCTTTAATAAACCGAGATGGATGAGGGTTTAATTCTTTCTAAAGGCTTAATTTCAGCTGAAATTTCAAGTAGTGATAACCTTATCCCTTAATGGATATCATTTCTACAGTAAATCTGAACACAAAAAGAGTCAGGTTCTCCTCAAGAGCTAAATTAAACTTGAAGGTAACCTCAAAAAATCATTCAGAGATGATGACATTGGCTCACACTCACACACAGACACATGTAAACACACAACTATTTCTACTTTTCCAATACCAGATTTATATATGTCAATTTTTGTTGAGTTGGGCATTCCTTTCCATAAATGAATAGTCCACTTTCGACTGGCACAAAGATTCATAGAGAATAAATTTTAAATTTACCCAGTCCTGATGGGAAAAAAAGTGAATACAGCACTCTCTGTTTCCTTGATAATCACCCATAAATTACAGTGCTCAAGTATTCATTAGCACAAAATCCACTGAGCATGTTCTGTTCCTTTAACTTCTAGGAAATCATAGATGGGATAAGTTCAAAACACATAATAAATTGATCGAGATATTTGTTCCTCACTGAACTAAAGTTACTTTTGATTATGATTATCCACTTACTCCTCTTTCTAAATCTTCCTACTCCTTCAAGGGTACAATCATCTGGTTTCAGTCTCAATTACCTGTCTCACATACCATTTCTTTTAATTATAACAACCAGTTTTTCACCAACAGTAATAGCTAGACAATTCCTTTTCTCCATAACAATGTCATCATAATTCCAGGGAGCTTACTTTTTGTTTTAAAATTCCACTTTTTTTGTAAATAATATTTCCCCCCCAATTACATGTAAGGATAATTTTCAACATTTATTTTTATATGATTTTGAGTTCCAAATATTTTTCTCCCTCCCTCCCTCCCATCCAGCCTCGCCAAGAAAGCGAGCAATCTGATATAGGTTATACATATGAAATCATGTAAATATATTTCCACATTAGTCATGTTGTGAAAGAAGAAACAGAAAAAAAAGGAAGTCTCTCAAAAAAGTGAAAAAAAGTGTGCTTCAATCTGCATTCAGTTCTTTTTCTGGATGTGTATAGCATTTTCCAATGTGAGTCTTTTGGAATTGTCTTCAATCATATTGCTAAGAACAGCTAAGTCAATCATAGTTAATAATTAAATAATGTTGCTATAACTGTGTACAATGTTTTCCTGGTTTGGTTTGCCTCACTCAGCATCAGTTCATATAAGTCTTTCCCAGATTTTTTGAAGTCTGCTATTCATTATTTCTTATAGCACAACAGTACTCCATTACATTTATATAACACAACTTATCAGCCATTCTCTAGTTGATGGTCATTCCCTCAATTTCCTTTTTATTTTTTACCACCACAAAAGGAGATCCTACAAATATTTTTGTACATGTGGGCCCTTTACCCCTTTTTAATAATCTATTTGAGATAGTAGTGGCATTTTGGATCAAAGAGTATGCAAAGGTCAAACTGTTTTGGTTTCTCTTCAAACATAGTTCCAAATTGCTGTCCAGAATGGTTTGATCAGTTCACAACTCCACCAACAATGCATCAGTGTTACAACTTTCCTACATGTTCTCCAACACTTATCAGTTTTGTTTTTTGTCATAATAGCCAATCTGATAGGTATGAGGTGGTACCTCAGAGTTGTTTCATTTGCATTTCCCTAATCAATAGGAATTTAGAACATTTTTACATAATTAGAGATAAATTTCTTCCCCTGAAAACTGCCTGTTCATATTCTCTGACTATCACTTCGGAAATTGCTTCTATTCTCATAAAAAAAAATTGACTCAGTTCTCTATATATTTGAAAAATGAGGCTTTTTTCAGAAATTCTTGCTATAAAAATTGCTTCCCATCTTTCTGTTTTCCTTCTAATTTTGGTTGTGTTGGTTTTATTTGTAATTTTATTAATCTAATGTGATCAAAATTATCCATCTTGCATTTCATAGTGGTCTCTATCTCTTGTTTGGTCATAAAATTTTCCATTCTCCATAGATCTGAAATATAAACTATTCCTTATTCTCTTAATTTGCTTATGGTACCACCCTTTATGTCTAAATCATGTACCCAATGTGACCTTATCGTTGTATACATACTATAAATGTTGATATATGTGTTGTTATATATCTTGGTCTATGTCAAGTATTTTCCGATTTTCCCAGCAGTTTTTGTGAAAGAATAAGTTCTTATTACAGAAGCTATAGATTTTTGGTTTATCCAATGGTAGATTAGTACAGTCATTTACTATTGTGTCTTGTATACTTAATCTATTTCACTGATCCACCACCTCTGTTTCTTAGTCAATATCAAATACTTTTAATGAATGCCACTTTATTTATTTATTTATTTTTAGATCTGGTATGGCTAGGCCACATGCCATTGCATTTTTCATTAATTCTCTTAATATTCCTGACTTTTTGTTATTGTTGTTTCTAGCTCTATAAAATATTTTTTTGTTAATTTTATTAGTATGGCACAAAATAAGTAAATTAAATTAGATAGAATTGTTACTTTTTTTTTTATTATATCAGCTTGGCCTAGGCATAAGTAATTTAAATCTTTTTCAAATTATTTAGATTTGACTTTATTTGTATAAAAATGTTGTGTAATTGTGTTCATTTATTTTCTGGATTTGCCTTGGCAGGTAGTTTCCCAAATATTTTATACTGCCTAGAATTATTTTAAAGGAATTTCTCTTTATATCTCTTGCTGCTGGGCTTTGTTGGTAATGTATAAAAACACTGATGATTAATGTGGATTTGTTTTATATCCTGCAATTTTAAGAAAGTTGTTGATTATCTCAAATAGTTTTTTTTCAGTTGATTCTCTAAGAATACTATAATATTATCTGCAAAGAGTGCTAGTTTTGTTTCCTCACTATCTATTCTAATTCCTTCAGTTTCTTTTTCTTTTGTCACTAAAGCTAACATTTCTAGCACAATATTGCATAATAGTGGTTATAATGAGCATCCTTGTTTCATCCTTGTTCTTTTTGGGGAGGCTTTTAGCTTGTCCCCAGTTCACATAATACTCACCGATGGTTTTAGATAGATACTATTTATCATTTTAAGGAAAGCTCTATTTATTTCTATGCTCTCTAGTGTTTTTTTTTTTTTTTATTAGGAATAGGTGCTGTATTTTGTCAAAAAACTTTTTCTGCATCAAATCAGATAATACTATGCTTTCTCTTAGTTTTGTTACATATGCAGGCAAGGGAGTCTGTGTCTACCAAAGTCAAGTTCTGGACTTTCCCTTTTTGAATATTTTTTCTTTGCTTTAAGTAAATCTCCTTTTATTAACCTGAATGACCCCTGAATAGCTTATTTTGTTCCAATATCTTTGAACTAAAAGGGTATTGGCCTTTTGGTTAATGACCCAAACTACTATTTCTCAAATGCTTAATTTGCAATCAAAGCATGTTTAATCCACACTTTCCCCAAGTCATTTAGATGAATAATAAAATTTGTTATAAATAAAATAAACCATAACACTAAAAAATAATACAACATACAATATTAAAACTTAAAAGTTTTACAGGGAGGTGAAGGGTAACATAGGAGAGAGTTAAGATCTGAATTTATAATTCACTTCATCATTTATCTTTTGATTTCTGCTATTTCATAATCTATGCAACATTTCTTCATATTCAAATTGCCTGAGGTCAAAACTTCAAAACCCAAAAGATTCACAAAAACACAGAAAATAGAAGCAATTAAAAAAGCATATTAAAAACACAGACATTACATTACATTACATTAATAGACATTAAAATGCCTATCTCTGCAGCAGAAATACAAAACATCCTGCAACATGAATTATACATCCATGAATGTTACCTTTGTTATTATCTATCCACCTGCAGACAAAACTTTGCTTGAATATGCAAGATTTAAATTTTTGTAAATAATTTATTTTCTCCTCCTAAACATTACCATTCTTTGTTTCAATCATCTCCACTTCTTAGTTCCCTACAACCTTTATTGTATATACCCATAGAAGAAATCTAAGAGCATCATTTAGCTGTGATACAGAAAACATTCCACTCTGCTTCAACATTAGAAATGAAATGTCTGCTTCTGCCTCTGATGAGATCAAACACTACTACTAATATCACTTAGCCAAATCAGCATGTCTCTGTATTCTGATTATAAAAAGCTTCCATGCATGCCAATTGCTAGACCATGAGGAGTGGCATATTGAAGCAGTAAGTTTAGATGGCCTTCAGAGCCACTGCTCAAATATTCCTTTGTGCCCATAATATTTGCCTTTGGATCAATTATGGAAGTCACACCTGTATTCAAGACCTGCTTGTCATTTCAAATGTCATTAATCTAGAAACCATGCTTGCCTTTCAATTCCTTTAGTAGTTTGTAGCTCTCATTTACAGTGTTGCAGTAAATCTCACATATGCCCCATATCTTGTACTAGATCATAAGTTCCAGAAAGGTGAGCCTATGTTTTATACATCTCCAAATCTCCAATAGTGTTTAATGCACTAAACTTGAATGTAGTAGGTACCACTCTCCAAATATTTGGAACTGAACAAAAGAAGAAGTGAATAAATAATATCCTATATTTATTTAATTCTTGGTCACTTAAAAAATGCTTAAAACACTAAAAAAGGTACAGAAAGAACTTTATTTTCTGATTCTTTTATGTTTCATGACACCTAGAATATCCACTTGCCTGCTTCTAGCCCCAATTACTCTGAACGATAAATCTTTCCTTCAAGCACAAACATCCTACTAATTACTATGTATTGACCACAATATGAAATTTGAGTCTTTCTGATTTCATCATAACAAAGTTCTCACTAAAATTTTGACTCTTAATTTGTATGTACAGACACATATACACAGATACATTCATGCATGCATTCACACATACACATACATATATAGATATGTATGAGTTATACTTCTACAAAAAAATTTCTGGTGATTTAACAAACTCAGCTGCCTAAGGACTTAAATTATTTCCAAAGACTCAGCTTCAGCTGAATTTTTTTCTCCAAAGATTCATACACAATATCTCATTTGCTCCTCATAACTGCTCAGTAAAGTATATAAATAGGCATGGTAATAGGCATGTGGGTGAATACCTATACCCCAATTTCAAAGACAAATAAGCTAAGGCACAGAAAACTTGAATGATTTGTCTAACAGCATGTAAATAATTACCAACTAAGTCTGGAATCCAGACTTTACTACCAGCTCACTTTTCACTACAGCATGTTAAGCCCTCACTAAAGGTTTAAGGGTATGTTTTATAAGTTACATAATCAGTTTATATTCTAAAAAAGAGAATAGATATCCATATCAAATTCAGTCAATATGAATTAAGCAGCTTTATTCAGGGCAATAACTAAATGAATTTTGTATCTTGGACAAGAGTCAGTGATAGCTACCCTTTGCTGTGATGGCATCCATATATAAAACATATGCAGAAAAAAAAAAGGTGACTGGAATCAGGTCTTTATGTCTTCAAGATCAGCCATCTAACCTCTATTTCATTCTTAGTGACAACAATGTGATTGAATAAGTTGTTGTTTTAAATGAATACTACCTCTGTATAGCCTAGGGATTGTTAATAATTAATTATTCAGTTCATATGTTCAAGATAGTGAGTCAAGCAGTTGAATATATTTCTTTTGAAATTTGTGCCATATAACTATCAGGTAACATGTCATAATGGTTAGTGAAAGTGATAGCTTTTCAACAGAAGCCATGTTTATATCTATATAGACATTCACTATACCCAATAAAAAAGTTAAATTGTCTCTGATTTCAACTCAGCAGAAATTTTATATTATAAATCCATCCCTCTTTTTAATGTGGTCGTGTTTATCAGATGTCTCATGCCTTTATTTCATACTCATATTTGGAAATTATAGTTGTGTTTTTATATTAATACAAGGGTGTAAAGGCATGTATGAACAGCTTTCCAGAGTACTCCTGCTGTGAACAGCTTTCAAGGTTCTGATTACATAGTATAGTAAACTCTCTATTTATTCAATAACGAATCAGAACAAAACATTCACAGAAAATCAAGGTACAGCATTCATCATGTCACAACTCAACAACACTAAAATGGCCACACAGTTTTACCACAGTGGTCACATAGTTTTGAACAAAGTACAATCAATCACTTAGTAACTCAATCATCTAATCATCCTTAGGGAGGCTCCTTAAGGGACAAAAAATACAAAAGTCAAAGTACTCCACCCCTGGGGTAGTCTCAATTGGAGATTAATTTCCGATCATAAACAAAGCACATTCATTTATTTAATCCCAAACTCCTTAATTCAATCACGAAGTAGGAAAGTCAAAGTTCTCCACCCCTAGGTAACAGTAAATCATAATCTTCTCAGTCAGGACACAGTATCCAAGTAAAGTCTTCCTTCAGTTTGACTCAAGGCTGGCTTTCAGCTTCCCTGGATCCCCTTCCATGGTCCTAGCTCCTACCTGAATTCACCAAATTGTCACCTGGGTTCAAAGACAGACAGCTCCCAGCTCCTTGTCCAGCTCTCTGTGCCATTCCTGTTTTCCTAACAAAAAAAACAACAGATGGATTGTGATTATAGATTATTTAGAGCGCCAAGTAAGAGAATATATGCTTTGCACATCTTCAAAAATTATATAATTAAGGGCTAGTATAGCAAAGCATTTAGGAACTTTTATTTTTGGAGAAAAATATTTGACAATTCCAATTAAACAAATTGTAGGACTGAGACAAAAAGGTAGTGATATCATGACATATGAATTAACATTGTTTACTCTCTCTCTCTCTCTCTCTCTCTCTCTCTCTCTCTGCATGTGTGTGTCTCTCTCTATGTGTCTCTCCTCCTCCTCCTTCCCTCCTTTCCCTCCTTCTCTGACATTTTTTCTGAAACCCTGAGGATATGCTACTCTGTAGGAAAAAGAATGGCTCAGCAGATTCTTAACAGAGAGTATATAAAGTCTGAAAGTGGATTAAATGGACTCAAGGTCACTCAGTATATCTGGTCATAGTAGTGCATTCAGTCTGACTTCTGTTCCCTGAAGGCCTGCTCCTTGATCTTTCACTCAGCATAGTCAGAGCTGACTTTGGATTGCATCAGCTCTCATCAACTTCATTGATGGGGGAGAATGATAAGAAAATGCTTCCAATTAGCTAAATTCATTCAAATTAAATGAATAATATTTGTGGCTTAAAAATAGTACCTTGCTAGAGGCTGAGATGATGATTTTATTGTCAATAAAAACTAAATGCACTTTTTTTATCAACTATATCTTAGGTAGAAAGATGCCCAGGGTAAATGGTGAATCTCAGAGTGAGAAAGAGCTGGGATAAAGTGCAGACTATGACAGATATTGGTTGTCTGACCCTGTATAAGTCACTTAATTATTCAAGTACCCCGAGTAACTTTTTTAAGATTAAGTTACAGAGGAGATGCTGATCCTTATTGATGGAGTTTCCTCACTAAGAATTCCTGTATCATGAAATCAAAAGAAAGGGGAAAAATCAAAAATAGATCATTGATGAATATATTGCAATGACTCTGATCTAGAGATGTCCTTGCTTGCCCTATTTCCCAGGAGTTCAAAAGCAGAAAAAAATATCCCCAATATGCTGATCTATTCCTGGCAGCATTTCTCTTGTAGTAGGGAAGACCTAGAAACAAAGCTTATTTGGCAAAGGCTAAATACAATGTAGGAAGAATTCAAAGGCATATGGGAACACTTACATGGACCAGTATAGAATGAAAGAAATATGAAAATAATAATACTTGTTTGTGAAAGTCATTGAATGCTAGCCAGGTCAAAGTATTTGGATTTCAGTATCCCTGCCCATTTTAGTCTATAAATGAATGGAGAAGTGTGAGGGAGGGGTAAGCATTTGTATAACTCCTTGTATATACCAGGCACTGTGCTAAACCCTTCACAAATAATATCTCATCTAATCCATGCAATAACACTACAAGGTAGCTATTGTTATTAACTTAATTTTACAGTTGAGAAAACTGAGGCAAAGCAAGATTAGGTTACTTGCCCAGGGTCAAATATCTTGTCTGTGTCTGAGGCTTGATTTGAAATAGGGTCTTCCTGATTCTAGATGCAGCTGCACTCTACCTACTATACCACATATCTGCTTCTGATGATACTATACTGGATATGGGAGAGGGAAAGGTAAATACCTGTAGCATTAATTTTTTAGGGATTATAACATTAGTCTATTCTTTCCTTTATAGGAAATAAATTCTTTCTTTAAGCTTTATCACCCTGTATGCCTGTAACTTGAGTTAATATCTATACCCTGACATTGGGAATAGATTTTTAAAACTCCAAGACTCTCTCAGGGAGGGAACATAAACCAGACAGGTAGAGAGTCCCAGAGCGGGATTTGATCTCCATTATGCCAGAAGAAGACCAGTACAATGTCTTCTAGATGGCACTGCTATTGCTCTCTTCTTCTCTCATTAAAGATTTCAGCCTTGCTACATTTTAAAAAAGTTCCCTTTATGAGTTTTGTGCCCAGCAAAGCTTATCACATTGCAATAAAACTTCCAGTGATCAGCATTCTCAAACAAATTGGGAATGGTCCTTGAAGGATGGGTCTTCCAACCCACCATTCATGTCTTAATTAGGAGATGCCAAAGTTTGGGGAGCCCAAGGTCACTTCTACATTCTTGTAAGGCACTGGAACAGGAGTTAAGTATAGAAGAGAATCACATAAAGAAGTGAAAGACAACATCCTTATCTCTGCATATTTGTTGATATTCTCACCTTAAACAGGAAATCAATTCTATTCTTCCCTCCCATTTGTGAGGAGTCAGGTTGATCCACAGTTGTGATTCCCAGAAGTTAATAGCTAATCCATGGACTCTATGTCCATGCAATTGTTTTGTTTCCAAGTCTTTATCCCTTTATTGTTTTCCTTTTATTTTCCCTTTCTTTTTTCTTTTCTCATTTGTGTGGATCTAAACAGCACTGAAAAGCTCCACAGATTTCCTCATTCCATCCTTCTATATTCCCCTTTTCTCTTTTATTCCTTTTTTCTTTTTTCCCCCTGGATTTGTTAACTTTGATCTTCTTTCTTCTTTTATAAAATATTGAGAAATAAGTTTTTAGATGAGTTGAAAAGTATTAAAGGCAAAAATGGGGAAAGCATGAGGAAGAAAAGATTTGAAAACTGGTGGAGGTAATAGAAGGAGATGTTTTAAAATTAAAGGCAAACAGAGCTTCAGAGAGTACAAACAAAACCAGGTGTGAAGAGGACAATCTCGAACCACCAGAAGCAGGAGGGAGACTAAAAGGTCAGAATGGGCAGCTTACCACCGGGTTAGCAAACATCCCTCCCTCTCCTGGTCAGAGGAGTAAATAGAAAATTCACAGGAGATTCGCTCAGTAAAGGAACACTAAATAAAACTGCTACCCAGATGCTGAAAAACAAAGTTTCCACCACAAGGCAAGGGAACAGTCAGTTTGAAGTTAAAAAATCCCATCAAGGAACCTGAGGCTATATCCAATATAATTACTGAAATAAGAATTACTCTTCTACAAGGGATGCAGCAGCTACAGTAGAGAGAGTTTCAAGGACTGATGAATAAGAGGAAAATTGTCTCCACCTGGGTTGGAAGGATGGCTCAGGGTCAATCTTTCAAAGTTCAAATATTGAAGGAAAGTTGATCCAGAGAAACTAATCTGAGTATATCAGGTATCCAGTACAATGAAAATGCAGAATAAATCTAAGTCCAGACCAAAACCTGCTTAGAAATTTTTAAATAAAGGTTAGATTTTTCAAATTATGCCTAAAATATGGAGTAGTAGATAGAAAGCTGGCCTTGAAACCACAAGCAACTGCATCAAAGTCCCATCTCTGAGTCATACTGGATGGGTCAATGTTTCAATGCTCTCGATAACCTTCTAAAATATATATGTTGTGAAGAAGTGAGTCACCTGTGTTGGTACAGAACATTTCTTCAACTGGGAATTCTCTTTACCAATATGGAGTTGTTGTTTTTTTTTATTTGATGCCTAAATCATTATCTATTTGACTTCCTCCCATGCCTTGACTGTTTTTGCAGCCCTCTTTTTAATATTAGGTTAAAAAACAGAACAGATATCCTAGGTTATTGAAAACTCAACTCAGCCAACATTATAATTTTCCCATAATGATTTTAATCACTGCTATCATGCTGCTTTCAGCTTCCATTCTCCTTCCTGGGAACTGATATAGTAGCCTCCAAACTGTTGTCCCTGCTTTCAGCCTCTCCTGTCACTCAAACTATCATCACTTCACACAATTGCCAAATTAAATTTTTCTTTAAAAAACCAGAACCATATACTCAGAAGATCAAAGAAAGAAAAAGAGCACTCATATGCACACAAATACTTAAAGAAGTTTGTTTTAGGAGAAGGGATAGTTTTACAAAAGAACTGGAAAGTAAGAGTGTCCCTGAATTGTGAAATGATTGAAGAAACTATTGTACAAAAATATAAAGGAATACCATTGAACATAAAAAAATTAAGCAACAACTTCACCCAAATCTGGGAATGCTCATATGAATGGATGCAGGATTAAATGAACAGAACTAGGAAAACAGTGCCTCCCCAAAAGTCTTTAATACACTTTCCAGCATGTCACCACAGAATCTAGTAGAAAGTGATTCAATTTTAAAGAACGTATGTGACAAAGAGAAAACTCACAACCCTTGATCATTTGGCTATTGATGAAGAAACTTGAACCCTGATTCAAGGATGTAGAAAATAGAAAGTCCAAAGTTCTCTGGAACCTTTGAAGCTGGCATGGTTCCCCTTTGGCTTAAAAAGGTTGGGAGGAATGGGGAAAAGACTTAACCAAATCAGAAGGCAAATCCCTTCCTTCCAACTCCAAGGGGTCCTTCTTCAAGGTTTGCTGGAAAGTCATGCTTCCTTCTTCATCTCATTCAGTGAATCTCTTTCCCATCTCCATTGCTTATCTATAAATGATTGCTGGGTTATGGCAAAGTTTACTCAGCCTATCTAGAAATAATTCTTGTGTAGTCATTTGTCAAAAGTGAATTTTCCATGGACTTTTTCATGGAAAAATATAAGGTATACGGTATTAATTCACTAGACATCTTATTACCTATGTTAAGTGGGGCAGGGCTAAATAAGTAAGTCCCCACACTTTCACCTATATTTAAAAAGAAAAATAAGTGGTACATGCTTGAGATCCAGAGCTTTATGCAAAATCCTCTTTTTTCTGTTGTACTGCACATGAAAATTTCTACATTATTTGGTAAGTTCAGAATATTAAACATAATACTAAAATAATAAATTGAACTGTGTGGGACAAGATGACCCTTGCCCAAAATAAAATAAGCACAGAGATATCTCCAAATAGAGATGGGAAGGATTTATTTAATTATATCTTCTTACAAGAAGGGTGGTCTCCCTGCCAGAGGCAGTCTAGTAGGAGAGGCAAAATATAAAATGCAAAGCTTGGTTATATACCCAAAAGAACACCCCTTCTTCCCCATCCTTTGTCCTGTCCTATTCCCCTTAATTAGGAATTGAGTTGCACAAACTTAACCGCAAAAATCTTCTTATGTTGCAGATGAAATGTCAGTAATATCAAAAAAAGGAGAAGGTACATATCTAGTGGACATGAAAACAGACAAAACATGTCATCAGTATCAACTTAAATATGAAAGCAGAAGATAAATGTTCTAACAATATCAATATAGATATAAAAGCAGACAATATTTCATGAATCATGGGGATTTTAGGACATGGTGACATGCCCGGAGTTCCACAACAGGATTTCCAATTTTGTGTTTCTGTGGGTCAGATGTTGGTCAGTGCAAACAAGTCTGGAACATTTGGGCCTGTGGTTAAATTTGCAGGATCTGTGCTTTCCCCTCCTACATAGTAGCTAAGCCTAGCAAAAACTTCAACTTATGACTAGGGAAGTAAGGCAAGGGTCCCAGGCTCCCAGCCCAGGTTCCTAAGTCTTTGTTACTTTATTATAATTCTGTTCAGATTTCTGGAATGTTACCTCAGAAGTTTTCACTTTAATTCCATTCAAAACATTCATAATAAATAATAAATTAAACATAATATTTACAAAAATTAAAAATAGGAAGCAGAATAACAAAGTGCGTAGGGAGCTGGTATGAAAGACCTGAGGTCAGGCCCCATTTCTGATACATATTGGCCCTATGACTTTTGACAAGTCACTCAATCTCTCATTGCCTGAAGTAATTCTTTAAGCCTGTAAGTGATAGATAGTATCCTCTCCTGGGAGTTTATTAGTCGCAGATTCAATCCCAAACCCCAATTATTTTTAATGCAAAAATCTAACTATATCACTTGCTATATCAAAAAGTGACTTTGTATTGCCTTTAAGATAAAATAACATTAACCTGACTTCTAAGGCCCTCTACACTCTCACCACAGCCTTTCTTGTCAGCCTTATTTCATAGGCTGAATTTAATTTCATTTTATACTTATCTTTATATACTCTATATTCCAGCCAAACTACATCCCAATGTGATTCTGTATCTTATCTGTCCCTCTCCTTTTCTGTGCATTAATACAAGTCATTCCCCATATCTGGAATGTGCCCTCCCCCCCATCTCTACCTGCTGTAATCCTTACTTCCTGCAAGGTCAAGCTCAGGGGGCATCTCCCTCCATGAAACCTTTCTTCATCTACCCAACCAAGAATGACCTCTTCTCCCTTGAATGTTCTTAGGAAATCTTAACTCTCTTTTATCTTTATAACATACTTATCTACGGAAATGTCCTATTTCCACAAGTATGATAGAGATATATGAGGCAAATTTTAGTACATTTTTGTATACATGTCTGAATATATGTATATATATATAATATGCATATATATAACATGTTTATTTATGATATATGTATGTCACACACACATACACACACTTATTCCTCCCCCCCATCTTTGTATACCCAGTGCATGGCACCTTATTTTATTTTTGCTTTTTTTAAAAATCTTTGGCATTTCCTCATTAACTTATAGCGACCTGGATTTGTCTGCAGAAGAGTGAAGGGGGTGTATTAGTTGTCAACAAGTACTTAAAGGTTTTATATAAGGAAGAAGGATTAAAAATGCTCTGCTTGGTATCACAAAATAAAATAGCAAAGACTCTGCAAAGAGGCAATGTAGGTTAAATATAAGGGGGGGGGAAGGGAATAAGCATTTATTAAGTGCCTATTATGTGCCAGGAATAAAGTGCCGAGCACTTTACAAATATTATCTCATTTGAGTCTCACAACAACCCAATGAATATAAAGAAGAACTGTCTAAGAATTACGGCTTCCCCAAAATGGAATGGGCTACCTTGGGAAGTAGTGAGTTACCCACCACTGGAGAGCTTCAAGAAAATGCTGGTTGATCACCTGCTGGTGATGTCATGGAGGCAATACTTGTTTAGGTATAGATTGGACAAAAGATCTGGGGACTTTGCATCTTTAAGATTCTATGATTCTAAAGTGAATTAAAAGTCTTTACCAACTGTTTTTTTCTCCCAGACTTGTTCATGAATGGTAGAATTAGCCTTCACAGTAATTTTAATTTATATCCCCATTTAGAGTATTAGTAGAACAAAGGATTAGCAAAGTGGTTCACATAGTACAGAGAAAGATTGAAAGAAATAATTAGACTATGAGTTAATTGAGAGTAGGCACTGGTTTTGCCTTCCTCAGTGCTCAGTACAATGCCTGGTAAATAAGAAGTGTTGAATAAATGTTTATTGTCTTGTTAACTGTGGCAATAACCTCAAACAGGATGATAGGCTCTGTAGTATTTGACTGATACATCATTTTCAGTAAGAGCATTTTCTCTCTCTCTCTCTCTGTATGATTTCTTCAGCATAAGAATTTTCTGGTAAGGAATTTCTTTTAGCAATGCAAAATAGCAGCACTTTCTTTTCAATCTGAATCTCTACAAAGTTCCTGGGTCTTTGATGAGTTATATGACTTGCTCAGAATTACACAGGAACTTTTTCTCAGAAACAGGACTGGAACTTTCATCTTCCTGACTCTAAGGACAACTCTGTATCTACTATACTCTAATGCCTCTTGGTTAAATAAATACAGCAACAAAGGTTTCATATCTGGTTTTCCAAGTATCCTTAAATCAGTAGAGTATTGCAGAAAATTTCATCTTTGAGGATTAATGGTTTGTTCCATTCTCTTCTGTCTTGACCTTTTCCTTCCACCTTCTTAACAAAAGCCAGAACCTTTTATACTAGCTCCTTCACCTCCTTCAACCTTTCCAACCTCAATCAAAGCTTGCCTTCAGAAAAGGACCCTGAGGATTAGTCATTGCTCATTAGTGTGAAGCTGCTATTATTATTTTTTGGGGGGAGGGAAGATATTGGCAGTTTAAATTTTATTTCTAATTGGTTAATGAAGAACTTGGTCCTTTGTTAAAAGAATTACAAGTATGGGCTGGTAGGAAACTGATAATTGGAGACCTCTAAAATTACACCTCTGGCTACTTCACCTCTTTAAGGCTAGGTTGAATGGAAACTATTTGGGGAGTTTTGCTCACCATCCTCAATCACTATTCTTGGAATGGCTGTGGAGCTGTAATCTAAATTTCTCAAATACTAATCCAGTAGAGTCTTTTTCTCACACTCTAATTTTTCCCTTTTCCATTACGTCAATGGGTCTACTATCTAGTTACTTCCCTCAATCATACAGCTCACAACTAGTCACACAAACTCATCCTGTAAGATTTTTGCCCATGCTATCTTCTTAATTCATTCCATTGTTCCTCCAATAAGCATATATAGGCCCTCCTCTGTCCCATGCATTATGGAGAAAAAGATAAAAATGAAACAGTCTTGACCTCAAGCAGTTAATTTTTTGTTGGCTGGAAATTATATGTACTTCAAAAAGTAAATGTAAAATCTAGTGTTCCCAAAAGGATTTGGTGGATTTAAGCATTAATAATTTAAATTTACATGAAAAATTCTGGAGTATACTCTATACAAAGTAAATACAGAATAATTTTCTTAAGGAATCAAGGTGGAAGCTGAGCAGATCAGGAAAAGTATGTCTCATGTGGCAAGTGACAGCTAAAGTGAGCCCTGAATGAAGCCAGGGACTCTGTGATGAACATATGAAAAGGGAGGCCATTCTAGTTGTATGAGACACCCTCAGCCTCCTGAGATAGGTCAATTTGACTAGAACACATAGCACAAGAAACTATATGAGTTTTAGTAAGTCATAAAAAGGAAAACTGGAACCTCAAATTAAAGGTCTTTAAAGACCAAATAGAAGTTAGTATTTTGTCATAAAGGCAAGTATTCCCAAGTCCAAAATAGAAGACTGACCCAACATGTTAGAAACTATTTACTCTTTGCCCTTTAATATTATGTGGGTATTACTGCAGCATTTAGGCTATCTGTTCAATCTTAGGTCACATCTTTTTCTAATAATACATTTCCTTGAGGATATATTTTACACCAAATCTTGTGCACAAGTCATCATTCACAATATGCTACCATCTATTTATGCCCACCGCGTTTTTGTTCTGTTTATTATCCATTTTATACTGATACATAGATATAGATATATAGATATAGATAGCTATATAGAGGATCTACCCAGAAAGTTTGAAACTCTTTGCCCTTAGCCTTTTAATGTTGGGTGGATACCAGTGCAGTATTTGGGCTATCTGTTGAATCTTTCATCTTTGTATAAATATAGGATGTCTGGCACATAGTAGGCACTTAAAAGCTTGTTGATTAACTAACACAATGGGATTCCCATCCAACCATATGTCAGTTGGGACAACAGATATTCCTTTATTCATTTTAATTTTTTTTTTCCTATGTGGAAAATGGACTTATCATAGGTTATCTATTGAAGGGTCACAGAGTTAAAACTGGAAAGGAACTTTATGGTCCTTTACAAATAAGCAAATGGAGGCTTGAAATATTAAATGATTGATTTGGATCACACAAATAGGTAGGGGCAGAATCAGGATTTAAACTTATCACTTTATTCCAAATACAGTACTCTTTCTACTTCCCAGACAACTATAAATGAATAAGAAAATGACAATAAGGGTAGAGAAGGAGTGGAACAGAGCCTATATAACTTCAATGAGACTTTTACTTAGAATCAAGACTGGTGTTCAAATCTATCTTCAGCTACTAAAAAGCTTTGTGATTCTAGGAAAGACATTTAATCTTTGTTTATATCAGTTTCCTCATTCATAAAATGAGGCTCATAATAACACCTACCTTCCAAGATTACTGTCCTAGATAAAATGATATAATATTGGTAAAGCATTCAGCACAATGTCTGGCACATAGTATTTTTAAAATGTTTGTCTAATCTAAAAAAAAAAAAGTCAAATGATTGGCTAACATCTGTACATAACAATCTCTGAATCTGATCTTGGTTCAGTACTGCTTTTCATTAAGTACATGCTAATTCTATTTTAGGGACTATGAGCAAATATTAATTCTATAGCACATAATGGTGAAATCCTTATTTTGTACCAGTATGCCTACAATGAGATAGCAGAATGGTGACAGAATCTCTCATGAAAAGACTTCACAAGAGAAAATTTAACTTAGAATTTAGTTGTCTATTTATAATCAAAGTCCATTATTCTTTCCATTCTTACACACTACTTGTTGTGACAGATCTAAAAAATAGGAATCTCAGGTTATAGCAACTTTGTCATTAATTTTCTGTGTAATCTTGGACAAGGTTACATCTCTATATTTCACCTGTCTCATCTTTTAAATGAGGAGTTAGACTTGATCAGAAATTCTTAATCTATTTTTCTGCCATAAACTCCACTGGCAGTCTAGCAAAATCTATAGACCCCTTTCTCAGAAAAAAAAAAAAAGCTTTTAAGTAATTGAAGAAATGCTAAATTTCAGTTAGAGGCTATTGAAAATAAAGATGTATTTCTTTCCCCTTCCTATTTTATTGACCCCTTGAAGTCTATCTACCAACTCCTTAGATCATTTATGATATCTCTGTTATAAGCTACTAGATGAGATGAGGCCCCTTCATGCTTTGAAATTCTCTGACTTATATAACCCCCATTTCCAAAGAATTTAAAATATTTTTGTAAGAATAGGGGTATAGAAACAGAAATTATATATCTCTGTGATTTCATTGGTATATGGAGGCCCCAGTCGAGGAACCTCTCTTTACTATTATAGGTTGGTACGGTCTCTATAATTTGAGGTCTTAGAGGATTACTTAGACCAGAGGTGTCAAATGAGCCACTGGTGAGGCCATAACCAAGGACTCTCTGAACCAGATTAAAATATAATTTGTAAATATCTTGACAATAAGTAAAACACAATAAATATAGGTAATATTCGCATATGGTTTTCTAAGTCAATATATGGCAATATACATGTACAGTTTAGTAACCGTGCTTCTATTCAATTTTGATACAACTGGCCCATCTGAGTGGGGAAAGGTTAAGTGATTTACTGTGGGTCATACAGACATTATTTGGCAAAGGGAATTCTTGAGTCCATGCTTTGGTTTCAAGGCCAACTCTCTATCTATTATGATGCAATTTCTTTTTTTTTTAGAGTAACTATAATGAAGTAAGGAAAAATAGTCTAATTTGACATAATTGAGTGCTAAAATGGAAAACCAGACCGTTGAAGAATGAACAGCATAAATGTGTATGAACAGCTGTTATATGGAAGAAGGATTTGATTTAATCTGCATGGCTTTAGAAGGCTTAATCAGAAACAATGGATGGAAGTTGAAAAGATCAAGTTTAGGCCTAATGTCAGGAAAATATTCCCTTCAATGAGAACTAGTCTAAGGTTGAATGGGTTACCTTAGGATATAGTCCTACCCCACATCCTCACAAACAGCTTCAAGTATTTAATGGACCAGGACTTGTTGGGAAAGTTATAATGAAGATTCCTTTACTGTAGGGGTTAGATTCAATAGCACTTTCCAAATCTCAAATTATGTGATTCTAAGATAAATGAAGCAGAGAAAAGAAAGCAATGAAACAAATTAAAGGGAGCCTTTAAAATATAAATGCTGACCCCAGTTACAAATCTTTTTGCTAAAGAATTTAAAGGATATTATTCTTTCAAAAAAAAAATCAAGGACTCATATTATTCTTAATATTTTAAAAATGTCTTTCTCTCTATTTTGAATTCTTCAAAAATGATAATAATGAAATAATTGTTTTATGTGGAATGGTCTTTAGAGATCTAGTCAAATTATATTATCCATAAGTGGTGGTGCTGGTGCTGGTGCTGGTGGTGGTGTTGGGGTGTGTGTGTGTGTGTGTGTGTGTGTGTGTGTGTGTGTGTGTGTGTGTGATGTAAGTGTGTGTAAGGGGTAGGCTAGAGTCATCTTATTCGAATCTAAGAATCAATTACTCAGTAAAACATTGTTATGGGAATCTGAAGATCTTCCCTGACCCTAGACCCTTTGCTAAAGTGGCTAAGTGACTCTGAGAACTCTGAGAACCTTCCCTGATTTGAAAATATACTCTGCCCCTTAATAGGCTGAATGTGATCACGTGGAGCCTGTAGCGGGAGGCTTGTTTTTCAGGAATGCCTATGCCTTGTAGCTTTGTGATTGGGCAGTGGGTCAAGAGGGCTGTGACATTCTCTGAGCCAGGAGAAGGCTATATGTATGCCCTGATGGGAAGTTTTGCTTTGGGGCTCACTTTGAGAAGAGTTGTGTGATTTGGCCAGATGAGACTCTGGGCAGCCGTTGAGCCCCCCAGCTTTGAAAAACCCAGATGTTGATGCTTCCCTCTCTGGTAACTGAATAGGTATGGATGTAATGGTCCGACCCTGGAAGCCCGTCTGCTGATGTTTCTTTGTCTTCTTGTAACTTTTGTTTTTATTCTGTTTGCATTCTCTGAAGTTCAGGGTCCTGACTTTTTCCCCTGAACTGGGGAAATGATATTTGTTTGATTGATTAAAGTGAGATTGTTAACCCATTTTGAGTTGCTTTCCTTTAGAAAAGCAGATCTAAGAACCTGTGCTAGCAGCTGCCCTGTGTATGCTAGGGTGCTTGCTGATACAAACATTTATTCAGTACTATGTGCCAGGCACAGGGCTAAGCACCAGGAATCTATTTGAGGCAGACTTAACTCTCCCGGTTCTATTTCCATTCATCCAAAATCTCTTCTTAAATTCAGCCATTGAAAATAATTTATAGTAATAGAATGACAAAATTCAGCACTGTTCTACTATACATAGTATATAGTGATATATGATATATATGTGTGTGTAAACATATGATATAAATGTATATATTTGTATCTGTATCTTTAGCCACAGTTTCTTAAATTAACAGCTTGGAGTCACTTTAGAGGTCCTCTAGTTCACCACTATATTTTACAGATGAAGAGACAATTATTAAAGGGTAAAGTCATAACTTTATCAATCAAACAGCATGACCTTTTCTTTTAATTTAATGGATAGTTTTATTTGTTCCCAAGCTGTTGTCCCATCTCTCCCCATGCCTAGGTCCTTTATTCTGTATCGATTACTTTGTTTCATCTGTATGAATGAAACTTGACTTCTCTGGTAGCTCCCAGATAGGGAAGATTTTATTACCTACCACAGCCCAGCCACAAAGGTAGAAGCATAGCTCCCACATACAACATTGCAGCCATGGTAGTATCTCCATCCTTTCTTTTTTCTTCCATTGCTTCCTCTGTGTCTGTCATTGCTTCTTCTTTCTATCAGTCCAAGTAACCAATATGACCCATGTTCCATTTGAGAGCTGAGGATCTCAGTAAGATCAAACAAAGTGTTACTTGAACGCCCCCTCTCTGAAAGTTAATGGGAACCATTATTTGGAGGAACCAGGTGTCATATCTAAATAGAAGATATGTCCCCTATTTAAAATGATGAAGCTAAGGTAATGAAAGGGGTCTGAGTTCATGTAGTTACTTAACAGAACTCAGACCAGGTCTCCTGGCTCAGTGTTCCCTCTCTTCCTTCACATTAAGACTTTCTACAGTAGAACTTCACAGCTGATGAATAAATCACTGTGGTTCACTGATCCATCCAAATACTTGGGTTATGGTTTCAATTTACTCTCCTAGTTGCATCTGATCTGCACTTTGGTCTCTTCTTGAGAGAAATGCAGTGACATTCAGTGTCTTTGAGTGCATATATGTGCTCAACTGACACCAAAGAAGGGATAATCAGTCCTTATAACTGATGTTAGATAATGTTTTGAGGAACTACAGACTTTCATTCAGCTACTGAAAGCCAATTTTCTACAACAAAACATAGAGTTTAAAACCTGAAGTAATGATAGCTTACAGTTAATCAAAATGTGTGGCATTTGAGGACTCTTACAAACTACACTCCATCCCAGTTATCAAAATGATTGTTGGGGCAGAGGGAGGTGGTAGAATCATGCTTCCTACAGATATATAGCAAAATATTTAATGACTTTTAGAAAGAAAGAAAAAATAGACTTCTATAATTCACATGTAGAGTATTAAAATCTTGTCTTTATTACATAGGCTTTAAAAAATAATTTTGTATGATTTCTAGTAGGCAGCATTTTTATTTTGCCTTAGTTTTCTGTGCTACCTTTAAAATATAATCTTAATAAGATGGATTTCCCTTCAGGGATAATTTTATAAGGGATAAAAAATAATAACAGTGAATAAAGCTTTAAAAAACGATTGAGTGGGGATGCATAAATCAAGCCCAAAGATAGGTAAATTCACAGTAATCCAGGGGGAGACTTGAAATCCAAAGTGAACTTAGGAAAATTGAGTGAAGCTGCTAATGTGTATTTGTGGGAATATAAGAATAGAATAGAAAATGATGTAGAGGGTTCAGAGAAGAAAACTGGCAATTACCTTAAACATATGTGCATATACATATATGCATGGAGTACATATATGTAATATGTATATTGTGTGTGTTTACAATTACATGTGTATCTGATTCCTTAACTATATTTGCCTAAGAAGGGAGTAAAATGTAGAAGAAGAGGGAGAGGGAAGAGAGAGAAAGAAAAATAGAGACAGATAGAGGGAAGGACAGGGAGAGGGGCAAGGAGAGGGAGATACACATTCATATTAGATTACATTTCTGTCACTATACCTCTCCATATGTATAAATATATGTAAGGGAAATGTTTTTTGTTTTGTTTTGTTTGTTTGTTTTCCCAGATGGCTTTGAGAGAGACTCATGCCTGGGTGGACAAGTATTCTCTCTCTCTCTGGAGTACAAATTGGGTGCAGGTACATCTGGAAAGTTACTTTCCTATGGGCCTATGCATCAGAACATATGGATATCACTATGTGTACAGAATCTGAGGAAGACAGAGAAGAGGGAGAAAGGAAAGGAAGGGGGAGAGGAAAGGGAGACATGTTAGTAACAGAAAGCAACATTACCCATTTCTGAAACAACACTGGACTGTGAAACCCCTAATGCTGTTAGTTTACAGAAGCAAGCACATGAGTCAGACCCTACTGATGCCAGCACAACTGAGTGGCCCAGATAGGTCATAGCAAGGAAGAATGGAATAGCAGTAAAGAAAGCAGCTTATGGTATATAACAGATTGTAAAAACACATGATAACCTACCCACTAAGAGTGAAAGAGGTCTTCAACCTGTAGCTCCTGTTCAAGAGTTAACTTCAAATGAATGGTTGTTGTAATTCCTGTGGTATCAGGAAGTGGGAGGTTTTTCTTTTTTTTTTTTTTTAAATGACTTGTTTATTTACTTTTAATTTACAAGATTCAGTTCCACATTCACTTGAGTTTCAGATTTTCTCCCCTCCCTTCCCCACCTCTCCCATGGTGGCATGCAATCATGTATAGGATCTGCAAATACTTTCACACTGTACAATAGTTTGGTTATATAGAAGGGTTGTAATCACTGGGAAAAGAAAAAAGAAGCAAAACCAGACATGAAAGAGAATGATAGTGTGTTTTGCTTCACTCTCCATTTAAACTATAGTCTTTCTATATCTTTCTCTGAGTTTAGATATCTCCTTCCATCATGAGGCTTGTAGAGTTGTCTTTAGCTGTGCATTTTTGAGGATAGTCCAGTTTATCAAGGTTGGTCATCATATGTACAATGTGTCTGTGATTGTGTACAGGTTTTGCCTGGTTCTGCTCTTCTCACTTAGCATCAGTTCGTATA
>CM053592.1:120569538-120592926 GCA_028646515.1 Pseudochirops corinnae
TTTTGCACGTTCTTCTAATTTTTCAATCTTTGTGTTCTGTTTGACTGACTCTTGTTGCATCATAGAGTCCTTGGCTTCAATTTGACTGATTCTAATTTCTAGTGAATTATTTTCCTCAATTAGTTTTTGGTGCTCCATTTTTACGGAGGTATTTTATCTGGTTACATTTTGGACCTCCTGTCCTAGTTCTCCAATTTTATTTTTTAAAGCTTTGTTTTCTTCTCCGAATTTTTTTTCCAATTTGGACGCTGTAGATTTAAATTTATCTTCTACCTCTCTAATTTCATTTTTAAAAACCCTTTTGAGATTCTCCAAGAAATTCTCCAAGAATGCTTTTTGGGCTGGAGATCAATTCACATTTCCTTCTGTGGTCTCCAGTTTGTGTGTAGAGTTCGTCTTGCCTTCTGAGTTTGGTTGTTCTTGATTACTATAGAATGATTTGATGGTTCTAGCCTTTGCAGATTCCTTCTTCCCCATTGTGGTTGCCTATATCCTGAATTTTTAGAGTGAGTATCTGCTTCTGGGGTGCAGGAGTACTGAGTTTCTCAGTTCTCTGGGCTACTTCTCAGGCAGGCTCACTGTAGTAGAAGGGCAGGGCTGTAGTTTGCTGATTGACCAGGTGGTTCTAAAGCCCACCTGGGCTTTTGTTGTTAGAGTTTGCTGGCTCCACCCACCTAGGTTCAGGCTCGGTACAATTTCCCTTCCCCCTTCCTCAGTGATTTCCAAGCCTGGGGCTGTTTATACTTATGCAAGAATGTACTCTAGGTGGGGCTTTTACCTCTTGATTCTTTTGTGTCTCAGGGAGGGGGATGAGAGCCCCTAGATTTCATTCCTCCATCCCAACTTCTGAAAGTCTGCGCATGTAGCTTCAAAAATCCAGGCTGTGGGTTGCTAGCCCCAGGAAAAATCACTGACCCTGCTATGTGCTCCGCGTTCTCTCCTACCCAGTTCTGTTGGTCCTCTGCTCCACGGGGAGATGGCTACAGAACCCTCCAGCTGGGTGAGCCTGCTGAGTGGGGCTTCTCAGTCTGCCACACTCTGCTCTCAGGTCCGAGCTAGTGCCACTCCTGTGTGCTCCATGTTCTCCCTGCCCCAACCTGAGTAGGACTTTTCTGGGCTGGGAATCTGTCACTCTCCATCTCCCAATGGGTTCTGTCACTCTTAAATCTGCTCAAATTTACTTTTTAGCTTTTAAGGATGAAATTCCTGGGGAGCTTGGAGAAGTTACTGCTTACTTTCCACCATCTTAGCTCCGCCATCCTTGGGAGGTTTTTATTGAGTAAATGAAGTTTCTGGTTGATTCTCTATTGTAGCATTTGAGATGATAGAGAGTAGAAAAGCATGCCAGACTGATTGGCAGAGTTACCTCGGCACTTGTTTCTGGGACAGGTTTGGTATGTTGCATTTTGATATAAGTGGCTAAACATTTTTGATATTTTTAATACTTTCCTGACATATTTAACTTTTTTTTTATTCATTGGATTGTTATTTTTTTCAACCACATCCTCAAGGTGATTAACTGAAACAACATGCCAAAACCATATACAATAGTGGTGGCTAGTAATTGGGGGCTCTGCTGATGAATAGGAAGTCTTGACTGACAGGTATAGTTGAACAAATATCTTGGAATGTAACATGAGAAAGAATGCTAAGTGAATTAATCTTTTAGTTCAACCCCTGTGTTGGGAAGGCTAAATAGATTCTTATAAAAGCTTTTTATAGGATACCATTGCTACCTATGCATATTCAAATTGGTTTTTTTTATTAAAATATTAAACACTGACACCATAATAGATAATAGAGATATAGACATAAATGAGGCATGCTGTTTACCCTTAAGAACCAAGAAGTTTAGTAGGTAAAATGAGATACTGATGCAAATAGAAGAAATACATAAACAAAAAATTATGTCAGTTGGGGATATGCAAAGAACTCTGAAAACTCTAAGGAGGAAGTTAATATTCATGGCTAGTGGAATCAGGGAATTTCATAGAGCAACATCTGATGTAGGTTTTGAACGATGTTATGATTTCAAAAGATCATATGAGAGATGATGGGATTTAGGTCAAGAAGAGATTTTAGATGTCATGTAGTCCAAGAGATGAGGAAACTGAGTTTTGAGAGGTTGTTACTCCCCTAAGATCAAATATGTGGAATTACATACAAAGCTTGTAGTCAAACACAGGTTTTCTCATATCAAATGCCCTATTCTTTCTAGAAGTCTCTTCCAACTCTAACACATCATGAAAGAAGATAGGGTTGTGTGAGAAAAAATGGTTGGGGGACAAGAAGTCATTGTCCCATTAGTATTGTAGCCCAGTATTATCAATTACTAAAGTCCCATACTTCTGAAGAAAGTAGGGTGATGATGATATAAAACAAGGATGAATATATGGAACCAGATGACCATAGAGGAATACCATGGTTCAGGTCTTGGATTTAGCTCTCACTTACTTTCCCTTAGTCAGCAACCCAAACTACATAGCTCCAAAATGGAAAGAGAGTGTCACTGTAGTTTTTTTTTTTCTTAATGTTCCTCTTTTTTTTTTTAAATTATCACATTATCTTTAAAAAAAATTAACTCCAAGTTTCCTTCCTCCCTCCAGGCCCTTCCCCAAACATTAAAAAGGGAAATACTATGATATTCAATACACGAGCAAATTTTTTGCTTAAAATTCCAAAACGTCTAGGCTCAGAAATGTGAGTTTGGGTGAGGGGGTAATGGTTAGGAATAATTTATAAAGCTACAGATTGTCAATCCATTTCCATAAGGCTATAGGAGACTTCTCTGGACATTAGATAAATCATCTAGGACTATTTACAAATAAGAAGATGGACCAAAATGAATTACAAGGATGACGAGATTCCCCCTCGCCCTATAAAAAATAACAGCCCCTTTTAATTTATTCCTTATTCCATGGTAAATCACTCATTAACACAGGCCACAGCCCTAGATTTGGTGGTTCAGTTAAACATCTTATCTCAGCAAATAATTAGAGTAGCAAAACAAACAAACAACAAAAACCAGATTATTTCTTCCAGACAAAAACCCTATCAGTGAGTTTTAAAGGAATAATATAGTTGGGATGATTTCAGCTATCCCAATTTAAAATTCATTGTTCTTCCTCTCCCCCCCAATTCCTTAACACTATCTCTAATACCACTAATAAATTTATGGATTATGTAAGTGTTGAAATAAAGAACCATGAATATTTTGATCTATGATGTTAACTATATGAAAGTATCAGCTAATCTTGGATTTCTGGTAAGAAATGTAAGACTCTAAATTCACACATTTTATGAATATCAAAACAGTTTTATTAACGACAGATCATTAGGTTGCACATTGGACCTGGGGTCAGGAAGATCTGAGCTCAAATGTGACCTCAGACACATTAGCTGTGAGGCTCTGAATAAGTCCCTCAACCTCTACCTGCCACAGTTTTCTCATTTGTAAAATGAAGTTAATAATAATACTTCTAAGAGCTGTTATGAGGAAAAATGAAATATTTGTAAAGTATTACATAAATACTATTATTAATCTACTCATAAATCAAGATAGTAAAGCACAGTGGCTAGAGATTTGGCTTTGGAGTCAAGAAGAAGAGGACTGAAGTCCCAGCTCCCAATACCTTCTGCCTTTGTTCCCTGAGGCAGGTCACTTAAACTCTTAGTGTTCTGGGGTACTCTCTAAGACCATAAGTAGAAGAACCAGGTGATAATCTGCATTAGCAGAAGCTCTTCATTGGAAAATCAGCATATAGAGAAAATCATAGGTCTGATCCTGTGTATACATACACAATGAATATATAAATATGTGTACATACAATGCAACTATATGCATATGCAAACATATATCTACATAAATGAATATAAGCATATCTTCCAATTTTCATGAAAGGATACATTGTTGAATGTCTTATTTTTTTTCCTTTTCTGGCACAAAGATTTTCTCCTTTTTAATGATATCTATACCAACTTGTATCTGTGTGAGAATATATATATTTATTTATAGGTTTGTGAGCATATATATATATATGCCTGCATATGTATATGTGTTTATAATTGTTTCTCCCACAGTTTTGTAAAGTTCAAATGTGAGAATGCATGGAAAAAACTTTGCAATGTTTAAAGTGCTACACATTTGCTATTACATATGCACACATACGCACATGTGTATGTACATATACATATATATACATGTATGTTATATACACATCCATAGGTCTATAATGCATATATACAGATATACATAGAGCTATATACATATGAATACTATAATAAATATATGCATGCACATATATGTGTAGATAAAGAGAGAGAGATATGTAGATATAGATACATGAATGTATTCCATGGATATATTATGTATATTTTGAGGGTTATTTTAAAGTATATGAAGGATTCTGTCAAAACAGAATAATCCTCTATCATAATTTACTGCTATTGTTTTCTTTTCAATAATCATTTGAATTTCCTAATTGTTTGCAAATCCCTGAGATTTAGATTGTGTGTGACTACCCTCTCTAAAAACTCTTTCATCTCTTACTGCCACTCAGTTTGCCACAGTACAATCTTATACTTGGAAACAGTCCAGTGGCAATACTCAAGAATTTCTTATGTAACCTACCAAGGGGATATCAAGATTCAGTCCATATGCAGTGTGTCATCCAATTTCCTCAGAATCCAGCTGTGTAGTGAATTTCTTTAGGTCTTAGGTCCTTCCCTACATATCATTTTTCCTTGATTACCCTCCTCTAACTAGACTGTATTTCTATGACAGCAATCAGTGGAGAAACAAAGCTCTGACACTTCTTTTCCTATGACAATGCTTTTCACACTGGCCAATTAAGTGGCATTAGAGATGTTGCCAATAGCAATTTGTTATTCTTGTTTTTGATGACTCTGTCTTTATTTTTTGATGTATTATCTGAGCTAGAAATTGAAAGACTGCTTATTTGCTTTAAACAGAATCTATTCTCCTTGCTAATTAATATGGCTATTTATTTGTTTAAAAAATCAGCTGGTCTTTTATTAATTTTTGGAGTGTCCATGCTATATTTTCTAAAGGGATAGCGGAATGATGGATTTGG
This sequence comes from Pseudochirops corinnae, assembly GCA_028646515.1. Taxonomy (NCBI): domain Eukaryota; kingdom Metazoa; phylum Chordata; class Mammalia; order Diprotodontia; family Pseudocheiridae; genus Pseudochirops; species Pseudochirops corinnae. Next base: position 120,574,632 of record CM053592.1, read on the forward strand.
AGTCAGATACATCTGAGTTAAAATCTCACCTCTGACATTTGTTAGCCAAATGGCTATGGATCACAGTGGGGGTTCACAGAATTCACCCCACTGAGTCTCCTTCTGTAGAACAGAGAGAATAATAATACTTGTAACATATACCCACCAGAGTGATTGTGAGGCACTCCTGACATTTTCTATAGGTGCAGTTTTATTATTGTTCAGTTGTTTTACAGTCATGAATGACTCTTAGCCACCCCATTTGGGGTTTTCTTCGCAAAAATACTGAAGTGGTTTGCCATTTCATTCTCCAGCTCATTTACATATGAGGAAACTGAGGCAAATAGGGTTAAGTGACTTGCCCAGGGTCACACGGCTAGTGAGTGTTAGAGGCTGGATTTGAACTCAGATGAGTCTTTCTGATTCTTAGCCCAGTGCTCTGTCCACTGTACCACCTAGCTATCTCAAAATTTTAGGTCTTTGTAAATCTTAAAGAGATACATGGTATCTATAATGTGCAATTTAAAGTTATTGATGCACAGCTATTATCTTGAGGATTCATTGTGACACTGTATATAGTATATCAAATGATTGGCAGTGTAAGGGTTCAAATTCTACCTTTGACACTTAGTAGTTCTGTAAACTTAAACAAGGCAATTAATATCCAGAGACAAAGACAAAAGAAGAATGAGCAAGTTGTAGCCAGGATTAGTCACGGAAACCCTCCCTGATCAAGTAAGTTCCCAGGTAAAAAGGAAATGAAGGACACCTTGGTGTCCTTTCAGAAAGCATGCTTACAAGTTTTGGAGTTAGTCCAGATGGGAAGAGGAAATTGGGCAGCTAAGGTGCCGTCTCTGGAAGATGCAAAAAAGAGTCAAGTTTGAAGGAAGAACCCAGCTCTTGAGAATAAGTACCCCTCTCCCTTTTCCTATGATCTTTCCTTTTGTGGAGAGGAGAAAATATAGAGAATGTATCTTTCTTCTGCCCCTCCTTTGGCAACGGTGTTCAGGAAAACAGCACCAGAGTTATTTATTCAGGAGGACACATTTTACCCAGAAGAGAGTACAGGCCAAGAGACTCCATTTTGTTGAGCTATAGAAGGGAGATACAGGAAGGACAGGGGAACAACCTGACCCAAAGTAGATTGCAAGGACACCTTGAGAAGAAAAAGTACATGGAGTGTGAGTTGCTTTGGTTACGTGTATTCCTTATATATGTGCCTCTGCTTTGCACATTCTGTGTTTCTACTATTCCCAATGAATGCCAGCTGTATGCCTGAGAAAGTGTGCCTCAGATCTAGTGGGGATGGCAATTGGGGTAAGGAGTATAAAGAAGTTAGGTAAGCAGGGGAGAAGCAGGGCATGTTTTCTTAACCATTATTCAAACTATACCAAATTAGTGAATATCTTTGCTTTGAGCTAATAAATATGAATAAACAAGTGAAGGGTTGTAAACAATAGTTATTGGAGTGCTGGCCCACAGAGCATCTTTAACCTGGGACAATTGTCCACTGAGTGATATAAATTATAAATACGAATTGAAGAAAAGCATGAAAAGGGCTGATACATAATTACTGGGGTTCCTGAAAGTTCCAAGTCTGGCAAGGTCCAATGCTATGGTGATGATGCAGTTAAAGCTATTTTCTTTTCATTGATATATGTTAGAAAGAAAATTTTTGAGAAAAATATACTATCATATTAAAAACTATTTTTCATTGGTGATTTACCCTTTTTTCCCTATTTCTGTTAAGGTATAAATAAGTCTTGGAAAGGTCAATCAGTCTCTGAAGGGCATGGGTGACTGATGAGAATGCTTCTAGCCCTCAAGACCCATGTTCATTGATTGGGCAGGACCCCACTCAACTGAGAAACTTAATTTTTGTTCAGAGTACAAACAAAATTCACCTGTCCTTGATCCTCTCCATTAGAGTTTAGGGCAATCCAGCTTATGAAGGAGAAAACTAAACAGAGAAGTACAGACGCAAATGACTTCCTCTGCCCAGATGACTTCAGGCTGCTGAATTTCATTATCAAGACACATTCTCAGCAGGAAGAGAAGATTTTTAGTCCACCTCCTCATTAAATATTCACCAATTAGAGTTGATGTTCATTTGTCAGGGGAGTTCCCTTTCCAAAGGGATTTAAGGCATTTCAGGGTCTTTCTTGGGGTCTTTAGTTAACAAGAAAAGTTATGGAACATCAATTTATTGATGGCTAGCCTAATTAATAAATTGATTATTAATTACCCAGAAACTATGACTCTCTGATTGTTGGGGAATTTTTGTTCACATTTTACATACGTTATCTTAATTTCTTAATATATTCCTTTCTATGGAAAATATTGTCTCTTGAAACAAATAAAAGGTTAAAAAAGAAAAAAAATAAAGCAAAATTAAACAGCACAGTAACTGGTCTGATAGTATAGGTAATAGTCAATAAATACTTATTAAGCAACTAAAGGGCAGCTAGGTGGTCTGGTGAATAGAGCACTAGGTTTGGAATCAGGAAGACCCAACTTGATGAGTTCAAATCCAGCCTCAGACGAGCTGTCTGACCCTGGACATGATTGCAAAATGACTAAAACAACAACAGATGTGCCAGGAAGCAAAGTGAGTGCTATGGATACAAGAACAGTCAAAAAGCAGTCATTGTCCTCAAAAAATTCACAATCTCATGAACTAAGAATCTAATATTCCACAGCTATTGAGCCCTCCTTTTCTGGGTCCAAACCTGGTCATTAAAATAGCACAGAGTTCAGTTTCTATTGCTGCCATTATTCTTTCCATTCTTATACTAATTTGTATGTCTTCCCAGGTGTCTTCGAATTCTTCCTATTCATCATGTCTTATGATGCTGTGATACTCTACTGCATTGATCTGCCACTCCTGATTTACATGTTGCCCAAGAAATGGGTTCACTTCAGTTTAAATTAATTTGCATTGTCAGTCTCAAGTGCAAAGGTTTTAGGTCTGATGATTGGGCCAGGGAATGCTACTTTAGTAAAATACTAACTACTCTCAGAAAGCCTTCTCTTGACTATCTCTGGAAATTTGAGTGAATTGGAAATGTTCACATTTAGAACTATTAGCCCCAAGGCTGTGACATATAATTTTTCATTCACCATGTGATATTGTCTGACAGTGTGACTCATCCCAGCATGAAGCCAGGTCAGCATGATCTGTGAACACTAACTAAGGGCAGTTTGGTATCTTAGATTTAAGAGGAGTGATCTGCTGTCAGAGAACTTGAGATATGAGGCTGAAAAGAACACTCACTACAAGCAAGGAAAAAAATCATAAATCTGAGTAATGTTTTTCCCCCAATACTACTTGAAGCACAATATAGACCTCCTTCATAATGACAGAAAGAGGAATTTCATGTTTGGAATCCAAGTTTGCAACTGTACTGAAAGAGTTGTTCAAACTCTGCTTGTAAAAACAGGATCCATGGGAAAAAGACGCGGTCAATATAATACTGAATACTGTAATATCTACAGAGTAACTACAGTTTTGTCTCTTTCAGAGGCACTGGAATTTCAATTCAATGCAACAACATGCACTTCCCCCAGCACTCCCGATGGCCAGTAGGGTGAAATTTCTTTTTTTTTTTTAAATTTTTTTGAAAATTAACTTTTGTGTTAATTTTTAGTTTACATCATTCATTTCCACAAGATTTTGAGTTACAAATTTTCTCCCTGTGTTTCCCCTACTCACCACCCCAAAATAGTGATCGAACTTAATACCCCCCCCCAATCTGCTCTGTTGTATATATTTCCCTATTCCCCCTCTGATTTTCTGGTAGGACAAGATGGAACTCCACACCCCAGTGCCTGTACATCTTATTTCCCAGTTGCATGTAAATAATAATAATAATTTTTTAAACATTTGATTTTAAAATTTTAAATTCCAGATTCTTTCCCTTCCTGCCTCATCTCCCACCCTTACTGGGAAGATAAGCAATTCAATATAGGTTGTACATGTGTAGCTATGCAAACCATTTCCATAATGGATATATGGTGAAAAACTGACTATATTTCCCTCCATCCCATCCCCCGCCACTTGTTCTATTCTCTACTTTGTCCCTGTCCCTTTACAAAAGTGTGTGCTTCTAACTAACCTCCTCCCCCAAACCTGCCTTCCCCTCCATCATCCCCCCTTTCATACCCTTACTCCCTACTCTCCTGCACGGCAAGATACCCAATTTAGAGTGTATGTCTTTTCTTCCCTAAGCCAAATTCAATGAGAGTAAGGTTGACCCCTGCCCTTTTGTCTTCCTGTTTGTCCCCTCCATGGTTACAGTTATCCCCTGCCTCTTCTTTATGAGATAATTCACCCCATTCTGTCTCTCCCTATCTCCTCTCATTATATTCCTCTCCCATAAGGTGAAAGTTTCCTGATGGAAATGATCACTTTCTTTTTTTACACTTGTATGTCCCATGCCTAAAATAGCGATTGATGCATAATAAGCACTAAATAGAAACACAATAAACATTCATACAGCACCTACTATGTACCAGACACTGGGCTAAAAACCTCTATAAGTATTATCTCATTTGATCTTCTTAATGGCCCTGTGGGGTAGGTGCTATTATTGATTCTGTTTTAAAGCTGAAGAAACTGAGGGAAAGAGAAGTTAAATGCTTTGCCCAGGTCACACAGTGACTAAATGTCTGAGGCTATATTTTTCAGGTCTTGCTGACCTGAAAACTGACGGTCCAGTGCTGGATGGACTGCACCACCACCTCTGAAACTTAGTGAATTAAATCAAATTGATTTTTTTTTTTTTTTTTGGTGAGGCAGTTGGGGTTAAGTGAGTTGCCCAGGGTCACAGAGCTAAGTAAGTGTTAAGTGTCTGAGGCTGGATTTGAATTCAGGTCCTCATGACTCCAGGATTGGTGGACTTTTTTTCTAAATTTTAAAATAATTTATTTTAATGAATAAAAATTCTATTTCCTCTACTTTTCACCTCCTCCCCAGGGCAGGGGGAAGGAAGATAAACAACCCTGAAACAAATATATGTAGTTAAGCAAAACAAATTCCTACATTAGTTAAGTCCAAAAATGTATACCTCATTCTGTATCATTCCTTGTATGTTCCAGGAATTGTGCTAAGTGAAGGGGATACAAAAAGAGGCAAAAGACAGTCTCTACTCTCAAGCAGCTCACAATCTAATGATGAAAACTAGCAAAAAATAAGTCAAGCTATACACAGAAATTGGTCCTATTGTAGAGGGCATTTCCTAGGAGTTTGGTCACTTAAGGCAAAGAGATATAGGGCCACAGTGAGTAGGGACAGAAGGACCAAGTATCAGAAGGTGGAGAGCTTGCTTCCTCAGCAATCATCTGCAATCCATTATAGAACTGAGTTCCCAAGTCTTTCAAAAGTGTTTGTCTTGAGCCCAAGATATGTTCACCATAATACCCTAGGTTCTAATATTAAAAATAACACAGTCATTGCCCTTAAGGAACTGTTCATATAATACTTTGTTTTCCTAGTCTGTGAAATGAAGGGGTTAGATTAAATGGCTACCTAGGTTTACGATGTCGCAGTGATTCGTGGAAGGAGAATCCAGTGGGGAGAATCAGAAAACACTTGCAGGTGCTGCCCGGCCCCTTATCTTGGCCTGGTAGGGAAGCAAGGGCAAGGAGAACTTTGCCTTCAAGATAAATTCAGCTATGAATGTACCTGGGGTTTAATTTTTCTCCCCTATCCCCTACCCTGCTCTTCTGTTGTGCTCCCATTATCACCTTGAGTCAGTAAAGGCATCCTGAGAACTACCTTGATATGAGTCAGAGTAAACAGGAAAAAAAAGTCCAACCACTGCTAGCTGTTGTCTTTGAACTAGCTAAGGTTCTCATTTGACTGGATGCTGTCTTTGCCATAACAGCAGGAGTGTAGCAAACTACATAAATCATGTTACTGCCACAACTTTTTTTTCCCAAAAAATCCTCATTTCTTTCGTGTAAAATTTTTATCCTGATAAAGCTTTACACATTTCCCATTTCTCCAGCCAAACAATCTGCTCCTAGTTTATGACAAACTGTTGTCTGTCTTCCACTCCAAGGGGGGAAAGATAGATGCCCCTTTAGGTTTTCTTTTCCTCCTGGCTTTTCTGGCAGCACCACAAAGCCAGAGATAGGAATACGTGGCTTGCATTACTAGTGCTTTGGCAGCCATTACTGGAATCCTTTCCACCAGCCATTACTCCAGGGTGGACAATCACATTGGTTCCCACTCTCAATATGTCATACAGTAAGTACTGAGCAGTGGGGGAACTGAAATCACCTTGGCAATGGAATCCTTTTCTCTTTACCTACCTTCAGAGAACCAAAGGTGTTGAATAGCCAAGAGTGACAGCTGTAACTACCATGAGCAGCAGATAACACAGTTGCATCCCAGTTGTAGACTCAGGCACAGTTCAATAGCATCATGAAAGGGCAAGCTGCCTTTTCCTCCCAAATAGAGAGATGTGGAGAGCTAAAGAAAAAAATAATCGAGGGGGACTGGTGGAGGAGAAAGGATCAGGGGCAGGAGAAGAGGCTTAGCTCCTCAGGTATTGCATGTTCTGACCTGTTACCAGAGGTGCTTTCTAGCTAGTAATCACCACAAAAATAGGCCCTGAGATTACTAGGTAAAAGGATTTTTTTTTTTTTTAACGAAGGGGGAAGACAAGCATCTGGAAAGATTAGATTTTCCCACAGTGTGTATGTGTGTGTGTGTGTGTGTGTGTGTGTGTGTGTGTGTGTGTGTGTGTGTGTGTGTGTCCCCAATACAAATACTCACGCTTGGCAATGCTGCTTGGGAAGTAATCATTAATTAAAAAAACATTTGAAAAAGAACCTTTAACTACGAACCAGTGCCTTTGATCAATTTTAGAATACTGTACACAGTCATGGCTATGAATCTTCATGGGAATGCTCTCCTCGTTTTAAAGATAACTTCTCAGCAAGTGGAAATTACAGAGCATCTATTAAGATGCATTGGCAATGGGGTGGGAATGTAAGGAAATTCTCATAAAAAAGTGACTGAAGAATGTAATACTTTTGGATTAATTATTAGAAGCTGAGAGCATCCTATAGTCTTCCTGTTTTGGATGGGAGATCAACTCCTAAGGAAAGTATGGCACCTTAACAACTCATTTGTTTTCCAGATCACTTCAAAGTTTGCAAAATGTCCTCTTCACATCCCTTCAGTAATACATGTAAGTATATATTCATGTTACATACTGAGAATTTGAGGGAGTTAAGTGGATTGTTTATGGTCACACACAAGGAGTGTCTGAGGCAGCCTTCAAATTTCTCTTGACTCCAAGTTCAGTATTATATGCTTATGGCTATGCATAACGTCTAACACAGAGCGATGAGGGTAGTAGGTGGTGCCAACACAGCCCTGCTTGCTGCGATATAAATTCTATCTCCATGCATATTCTTTTTGAGTCTGGGGACATTTGATTTGTTCCCGGGGCCATATGACCTGGCAATGGTGTGTTCTGATATTTCCCTTGGATGAACAGAGGAAAATATTATGCTTTACTAGAGACTCATTTTATGTTACTCTATAAAATAGCCATGTGGACAATAATTTAAGCTAAAAATATAAAGCAAACATGTGACCAGCAGGTTTTTTTTGCATCAATGCAAACAGCAATCTGTCTTTTTTTTTTTAATCTAACCATTATCATTAACTTGGGTTCACAAGTTCTCCCCACAGGAAAACAGAACTTGCATTTTGTTGAGCTCTTTTGATTCTGCAATGAAGATACTGCGTACCTCATACATATCTCTTGATTGGTTTCTTCCAAAACCTATTTTTATAACTACTTTATCTGAACACAGAATTTCACCTCTAACAAGAACTGGGCATAAGAGTTGAAAGGAGTTGCCAAGGACTCTCAACTTAGCTAATGCTGACTTCAAAAGGTTATTGGACCTTTGAATCTGATCTCCTTAGCTTCCTTCATTTTGGTCAGAGCAGGGACAAGACCTTTGATTTTTCATCATTACAGGGAGAGCTGCTGGAAATACCCCCTTTCTTATGCAGAACAATACTTGCTTTGTGATATTCAGCCTCAAAGAACTGCACTCCTGGAGACCTGAGAGACTATAGGACTTGCCTGATGTCAAACTGGCAGGAGTCAGAACCCAGTGGTAATTCTGAAACCAGTTGTATGTTCACTTTGACACCTGACCTCTCTCACAGCTCTCAAAGTCATGAAATCAGACTCAGACTGCTATCTTTCTGAATCTGGCCGGAATAAGCCCAGGATTTTATATATCACAGAAATTCAGGAGTGCCAGAGAGCCAACTGGCTGAAAAGAATCTCTGTTCCATTACAGACAACTCCATTCCATTAGAGCAGTGGTTCTCAACCTTCCTAATGCTGTAAGCCTTCAAGACAGTTCCTCATGTTGTGGTGACCCCCCAACCATAAAATTATTTTTGTTACTACTTCATAACTGTAATTTTGCTATTGTTATGAATCATAATATAAAGATCTGATATACAGGATGTATTTTCATTGTTACAAATTGAACATAACCCACAGGTTGAGAACCGCTGCATTAGAGGATTAAAAGGGATGATGAAATAATGATTCTGATCCTCTCTTACATAGTGCTGGTGCCTGGGCAGAGGTATTGCACAGGCTGAGGCAAGCTGAAAGTGAAGTAGGATTCAGTCACAGTATGTGTTGCTCTGGGAATTTTGCCCAACGATGAATAAAAGCTACAGTGTTGCTGATACAGAATCTTCTGAACCTTAGTACTGAAAGCATGAGGAATAATCTATATTCAAGGAGTCAACAGGGGTACAGTTTGGCTAGGGTATAGAATAAAGAAAAGGGATGAAATAAAATGAGTCTTGAAAGGTTGTTGTTATTCAGTAATTTTCAGTTGTGTTCAGCTCTTCATGACCCCATTAGGGTTTTCTTGGCCAAGATACTAGAGGCGTTTGCCATTTCCTTCTCTAGTTCATTTTAAAGATGAGGAAATGGAGACGTACAGGGTTAAGGGATTTGCCCAGAGTCACACAACTAGCAAGTGTCTGAGGCCAGATTTAAACTCAGGAAGATGAGTCTTTCTGACTCTGGTCTGGCATTCTATTCGTGGCACCACTTAGCTGCCCTTGAAAGGTAGGGTATGGCTAAATCATAGAGAGCTTTTACTGAAGAAATATTTTGCCATGGGAATGTTTCAAAGCACTAAAGGCATTTCATCAGTAAAGGGGAAGAAAATGGGGTACAGGGACTCTCTCTAAGCATCTGAAGAACTGTTATATGCAAGAGGAATGAGACTGCAGATGTTGCAGCTGCAGAAATGAGCACTAGGAACCACTGATGGGATGCTATAGGACTACAGGAAGTCAGGCTTCAACTCTGTGTAACAACTACTTTTTAAATAAGCGCATGTATTTGTGAGCTGCTCCATCATTGAAACTGGCCAACAGTAGCTGGATTCCCATCACTCAGCAATGCTGAAGAAAACTTCCCTGGAATGGTAAAGAGAGACCCCTGTCATGTCCCTTACAATGCTAATATGCTATATGTTGCTCGGTACTACTCCCTGAAAAATAAATTGTTATAGTTTACTAATATTTTTTTTCTTTGAAAAGAACTTTGCCTTTCAAAAAAATGCTTTCTCTTTTATCTAATTTATAATTTCAAAGTAAAAATAGAGAATGTTTTGATAATCCAAACACTGGCATGTGAGTCTGAGACTCTAGGGTACATCTGGGATAACCCAACCATTCATCTTAACTCAAACAAGGAAGCCTAGAACATAGCCTAATGAGAATGGAGGAAGCCTAAGTGTTTAAAGGGGAGTTTTGGCAGTCTGCAGCAACAATGAAGAAATTACATGGCATTAAGTAGGTTATTAGAATGAGCAGTGGAGACCTATTATCTATCTATTTAGTGCTTTAATTTTAGAAACAAGCACATCTCTTCTTTAATTTGTATACAGGCATTTCTTATTTATCTATTTACCCATAATTTAGATTATGGAAAATAAATTGGCTTGTTTGCACCTCAGAGCAAATTGGGAGGCAAAACAAATTACATGATCTAATTTTTTTTTTTTTAAAGATTAACGTCACTGAAGTGCTTGATCTTGACATTTAAGTACTTGAGCAGGTTGATGATAAATTCAAATGTAGTTCACAGCAGGATAATAAGTCCTAGGAAGTTGAAATCCAGACAGGAATTTTTATTTATTATTAACATGTATAAGCATACTTAACTAGTAATTATGGGACATAAATTCTGAAGCTGTGCAGTTTCATCCTGAAAAAAAATAAATAAACACCACAGAAAAAATGGGATATAGGTATAGCACTCAGTGCTACACGCTGCATGGGTAACAAGTGCAAAGATTAAGCCTCTGATGATTAATACTGACTGTAACAAGTCATAAGGGATTATCTGTACTGAGGGAGAGCTAGGTGTCAGAGTGAATAGAGCACTGAGCTTGGAATCAAAAAGACTCATCTTCCTCAGTTCAAATCTCATCACATATGCTTGCTAGCTGTGTGACCTTGGGCAAGTCACTGAACCTTGTTTGTCTCACTTTCCTAATCTGTAAAATGAGCTGGAGAAAGAAACAGCAAACCACTCACAAAGAACTAGATACTAGTGAAAAACAACTGAACAACAACAAAAGTTTTGCATTGGTGTGGGGGGAGTTAGGCATTCTTAGTCAAGATATTTTAACAAGCACCAATACTTGGAACTGACATTCATGGTTGTTGTGGGTGGTTTTTTTTTGTTTGTTTGTTTTGTGGTTTTTTTTTGTAAAGCTGCCCCTTTTATCTTTTCAATGTTTATAGGAAAAATAGGCTTTTCAGTAGATGACATCTTAATATTAATTTATTGACAGAAGCATGTGGTTGTGGATGTGTGAAGACAGCAGCGTGGCATGTACTTCTACTTGTCCACTCCAGAGAATTAGTTAATTTCTTTCCTTTGTATACCTAAAGCCAATGTCTAATTTAGACCCTTCCTTGTTTCTCTATGCCTAGTACACCTAATTTTCTTTCTTTGTAAATCTCTCTCCTCATATCAATTCAAAATCCATCTTCTCACTGATGGAGTCTGAATATAGATAGAAGCAAACTTTTCTTTCACTTTTCTTATTTTTTTTTTTTTGGTCCATGTTTACTTTTACAGCATGACTAATATGGAAATATGTTTTCTATGACTACACATGTATAACATATCAAATAAGTTACATTCTCAATGGGGGAAGGACAGGGATAGAATTTAGAACTCAATTTTTTTTTTTAATGAATGGTAAAAAATGTTCACATATAATCAGAAAAAATAAAATTTTAAGAATCCATACTTTAAAAAGAAAAAAAATACTCATGATTGCTGAAAGTTAGGTTGTAGTTTATCTCACTGATCATTGCTTAGTATGCCATATGGTTTCTGATCATTCTCTGATTCAAGATTAAACATTATTCTTTTTTTCAAATCCCTCCATCTTTTTAACCAGGAATATATTAGAGCCAAATTTGAACTGGATCACAAGAGATTAATTTTAAAATTTCAGGATGCTTGTATACACCTTAGAATTTGGAAAGGCTATAAAACAGGTCTCAATGTTTTCTGATAATTGTCAAAATTTAATAAAGTGATGAAAAAATATTAATAATGCATACTAAACTTAAAAGTGTGTCATGCATACATTGGGGAAGAAAGGATGTTTTAAGAGTGATGATTTAAACATTTACCAGCCCATACCTGATTTAAATGTACCACTGCTTGGCCATTGATCTCTTTTTATGCTATTTTAATTTTTGATTTTTTTAAATTTTAAATTCAAATTTTAATTTTTATGCTATTTTAATTCACTGTCTCTACTTTGTAGCCTCTCTTTCTCTTTCAGTTTCATTTCTTCCAAAAAAAATCTTCCTTCTCATTCAAGAATCACTGAATCATATGTAAAATTGATCATAGAAATCTGTTGTCAAGGTTGAGGAAGCAAAAGTGAACAGCAAGTCATCCATTCAATTATAACCTAATTATTTCACTATTTGGTTTTTTGTTACCTTTGAGTGAGCACTTATTTGCTAGAATAAGAGGCAAGATAGTTTCAACATAATATATAGTACAAAAAAATCTCCCAGTTATAACCCCAATATACTGAAGGGTGTTTTATTTTTCTTTTTAAAAATTTTTCCCACTTTTTAGCTCCCTTGAAAAATGATTTAATTTTAAAAATAGAGTTCCCATAAAGTAAAAACATTTTTATTACTGAGTTTAATTTATGGCTGGTAAAATTAGCACAAATTATTATTGAAAGCTTATTAGAGAATCCAGAATATCTCTTTTAAAGGGTCTGATGCTAATGGTTTTTCCATTTTTACATTTTTCTTTAAAAGGTTCAATAAAAAATGATTTACCAACTGAATTATGTATAGGGGAGAATACTATCATGTGTGCATGCCTTTTTTTTTCCAGGGGAGCAAATGGGATTGGCAAAAAAAACAAAAACAAAAACAAAAAAAAACACAAGAAATCAAGATGAGGAAAATTAAAAGGTCTTCTTAACCCAAAGGGGACTTCTGATCTCATGTGTTATTCGTCTATGAATGAATTTTAGAATACGATTGCAATGCATTTTTAAGCAGACCATTTTAATAGCTATTGCAAATTATCATCACATAAAATCCATCTACACATTGACATAGTAACTATTCCTATAGGATCTAAATTCCTTGGACACATTAGTTCATCTGATATGTGTCCTGAAACCACTGTCTCTCTGTTCCTCTTCAAAGAGGGTTTGCAAGGACACCTCCTAGGGTAAGGGAGGCAGCAATAGTTATATGATGGCAATTGCTGTACTAACTACTTGGCTAACCCTCTGAGGATCAATAAAATGATCACTATCATTATCTTAACAATCAATAACAACAATGATCCTTGGAATGACTGGGATGTCAGGTATTGGGAATAAGAAGTATTATACTTGGTACCCATCTTAACTGCTTTGCAGGATAGCTGGGAAGACAGGATTTATGCCTGAACTGATAAATAACATGACTTAGAAATAAAAAAGAGCTCTTAGACTCTACAGAAGTCAGAGTAATTGGGTTTAACTATGATTCACAAACTAACCACAACCCTATGCCAGCTTAAGCATGTCATATCAGCTCCTTGGATCTCTTTTTCTTCAGCTGGAAAATGGCAGTGTTGAACTAGATAACCCTTTCACTTCTACAGCTATGCAACTAGAAACTTAAAGAGTTCAAAACTGGTGTCAATAGCCAGAATATGGTAAGGAAAGGAATCATGAGAGAAGCAGAAATCAATCTTAGCCCGCAAGGTGTGGAAATTAGACAAACAAAATGAGCTAGTCACTTCAGGGACAATGTTATTTGCAACTGTAAGGCTTAGGTGCCACCATCACTAATGTCCCATGAGCTCACAATGTCAGCACACTTTGTTTTGGCTTATGTGTTATACATAAAGCTTTCTATGGAAACCAAAGATCCTGGCAGAGAAATTAGAAAATTTTGTTTCTGTCCTGGTGCCTGTTCCTTGTTTGGGTAACAGAATATGGACATATGTCACCATGAATAGAGTGAAAGTCCAGGAAGCTCTAAATTAAAATCCTTCCTCAGAATCTTACTAGTTTTGGAACACAATTTAAGTCACTAGGCCTCTCAAATCCTCAGTTTCTTCTTCTGTAAGAGGGGGAAATACTAGCATTGAGTGACTAAATGAATGGTGATGTTCTTGGTATAGATGTTCAGAAAAATGGTAGATTTTAATAGGGAGGAAGAGAAGATAATTGAACTTTATTTTTTACATGTTGTGTATGAGGTACCTACAAGAGATTTAGTTCAATATGTTCAATAAGCATAATCAAATGAGATAAAATACAGGAAACATTTTGCAAACCTTAAACGTATTTTATGTATGATGATTTTTTATTGTTATTACTCTAGTCCTGAAAGTGATCAGGGGAATATCATTCTATAACATACGCCATCAATGAGAAGTGATTGCTCTCATAGCTTCTACAAATTTTTGGTTGCTCATGGATACCAACATTGTAGGCACTGATCCCTAGTTTCTATCACCAACTTCCTCACAGCATATGGTAGCCTACTAGCATGTGAATATTTGGTGGGGAGGGATTAGCAGGTGGTGACCATGTTTGTAGAATAAATATCACAACTCACTGACCTGCTCTTTTATAAACCTATATTTGATGACCTTCTGAGGTTTCAACTCGTCTTCGAAGTCTATAACTCTCACAGAACTGCTGTCTTTCTTTACAGTGAATATTGTTCAACACCAGGGGAGTTGTGAATTTTTCCACTCATTTTAATGACATGTTAAATTGAAAACCTACTGTTTTCCACTTAATTGATAATGCCTAAAGCAGTTTTTTCCCCCTCTTAAACTACCAAGCTTCAAAGTAATGAGAAAAACCTCAAGGATAAGAGCTTCTTAACTTTAAATTCAAACTTTGAAACTCAACCACCCCATGTTTCCCTTTTGGAGTTTCTTGATTACGTAAGTCTTTTATGACTTCCAGATGGGAAAGGATGGCACCATAGAAAGAGAAGTAGATTTGGAATCAAAGAACTTGTTTAAATTCTTACCTCTGACATTTACTATCCTGAATGACCTCTGGCAAGTTCCTCAACCTTCTTGTATTGTTTTGTGTTTTGTTTTTCTTCTTTTTTAGCTGTAAAATTGAGAAATTGAGTAGAAAACTTCTAAGATTCCTTCTATCCCTGAATCTGACTGTCTATGATTCTCTGATGTATTTATCAAACAACATTATCTTTCATTGACAAGTTAGAGTTAGTTAGTTCCTTATTAACTGAACTAAAATGGTGTTTCTGTGTTCTGGCTCTCTGATATAATAGACTGAGTACTGGGTTTTGAACTTAGGAAGAAATTAATTCTAATTCTCACTCAGATACTAGCTCTTTGACTCTGGGCAAGTTATGTAATCTCTATAGGTCACAATTTCTTCCTTTCTAAAAATACAGGGCATATTTGATGTCCTCTAAAGTCCTTTTCAGTGGTGGCTAGGTAGTGCAGTGAATAGAGTGCCTTGTCTGGAGTCAGGAAGACTCATCTTCCTGAGTTTCAATCTGGCCTCATACATTTATTAGCTATGTGACCATGGGTGAGTCACTTAACCTTGTTCGCCTCAGTTTTCTCATCTATAAAATGAGCTGGAGAAGAAAATGTCAAACTTCACCAATGCCTTTGCCAAGAAAATCCCAAATAAGGTCATAAAGACTCAGATGTGACTGAAACAAGTGATAACAACAAGATCCTGTGAAACCCTAAATCTGTATTTCTTTTTTTTTTAATTTGAGCATAAATTTTTTTTTAAATGTATAGGTTGATTTGTGTGTGTGTATGTGTATGTGATAATATTTTATTATCTAAGTCCATAAAAGGAAGTAATTTTTATAGTAAATTTATTTATTTATTAATTAGCTTTCAATATTCATTTCCACAAGATTTTGAGTTACAAATTTTCTCCCTGTCGCTCCCCTATCCCTACCCCAAGATACCAAGCATACTGAATACCCCTTCCCCCAATCTGTTCTCTCTTATGTCCTCCCCAATCCCCCCACCTTTTTCTTATAGGGAAAGATGAATTTCTATGCTCCATTGCCTGTATATCTTATTTCCTGATTGCTTGTAAAAAACAATTTTCAACATTTTTTTTTTAAACTTTGATTTCCAGATTCTTTTCTTCTTTCTTCCTCACCCACCCCCACTGGGAAGATAAGCAATTCAATATATGTTGTGGATGTGTAGATACGCAAAACATTTCCATAGTAGTTGTATTGTGGAAGACTACCTATATTTCTCTCCATCCTATCCTGCCCCCCCCCATTTATTCTTTTTATTCTTTTTTCTCCTTTGACCCTGTCCCTTTTCAAAAGTGTTTGCTTCTAACTACCTTCTCTCCAAATCTGCCCTCCCTTCTATCATCCCTCCTCTTATTCCCTTTCCCCCTACTTTCCTGTAGGGTAAAATACTCAATTGAGTGTGTATATTATTCCCTCCTTAAGCTAAATCCAATGAGAGTAAGGTTGACGTGTTCCCTTTCACCTTTCTTCTCTTCCCCTCTATTTTAACAGTTTTCTCTTGCCTCTTTTGGGTGAGATAATTTGCCCTATTCTATCTCTCCCTTTCTCCTTGTAATAGGAATGGCAATTTGAAGATCTTTCTTGCCCCTTAAGAGACCTAGGGGGGAGTTTGAAGACCTCCCCTGCTTTGAAAGTAAACTCTGCCCCCTAATAAGCTGAATGTAGTCAGGTGGAGCCTGTGATGGAGGCAATTTGCTAAAGATACACCAGAGCCCACAGGAAGCTTCCCTGCTGTGAAAATAAATTCTGCCCCTTAATAGGCTAAATATAGTCACATGGAGCCTGTGGTGGGAGGAGCTTGCTGAAGGGAACCAGAGCCCACAGGAAGCTGGTAGTCAGAGCTAGCAAGACGGTGGGGGAGAGAGGACACTCAGGCAAGGAGTCAGATAGGCTCATGAGTAGATATGAATCTTGTATTGGTTTGTTGGAAGGCTGAAGGATGCTTTGGCTCTCAGTGTTACGGCTTCTGAATATCTTTGGTACTATACTGGAATCAGCTTACTGGTTTGGGGATTAGGTTTTCTGGTGTCTAAATTAATGCTTCAGTTCTGTCTTCTATCATAATCTTTATCATAATCTTGGCACTACATTTGGTGATGATGGGATCACAAAATATCAGACCTCTGGTTGGAGGTAGAAGAGATTTCAAAGAAGAAATAGCTATCCCAGATTGGGAGGATTTGCCTTATGCCTCCCTAGCAAGGGAGTGGTCTAAAAGTACAGGGCTCTGTGAAAACTGGAAACAGAGACTACAGCAGGGAGAAGCTAGAAATTTAGAAATGTTTTTGCAAAGAATGCCAATAAAACCTGAGAGAGAGCTGGAGGCAGTTAGTAGAAGGCTGGATTTTACTAACAAGCTACCATTTTGTGTGTAAAAGCAGAGGCAAGCTGTTACATGAGTTGGCTAAGTGCCAGATTTGAGCCCTCCCTTAGAAGAGACAGCTGCGTCTCAGGTGGTAGAAGAGAGAACTGGAGAGTCTCTGTTGGAAGTAGAGTGGGCTGTTGTAAATTTGGCTCAGAAAAGGAAGAACAAAAAGTAATAGGAGTAAAGTTCATACAGCTTTGGTAGAGTCTGAATTTAGTCACTACAACAATGACTCCCAAGGGAGTCCATGAGTTTTACAGAATGATACAATGGTAAGTGATACATTGTTTCATGGTAAAGCTTTTTCAAGAGCAGAAGCTTGCCCCAAACAGAAAAAGGCAGGAGAGTCAGAGAGGGCAAGCAATATTCAAGGAAATACTTCAGGATTTCACTCAACAGGAGATTACTGATATTTTGAGAAGATTCACCCAAAGGATGAGAGAATCCTTAGTGTCTTGGATGGTAAGAATCAGTGATGAAGGAGCTGCTAGGGTAGTGATAGAGCGAGTTGAATGCTTGAAATTTATAAGTATTTGCCAGAATCCTTTTGTCTAGCAAGTTTTTAGAGACTTTCATTTGGCAGGAGGTAACAATATGATCAATTTGTTGAATTTAGCTGCTGCTGGATGCAATAGAACATATCCCGCTGATTCTATGTGGCCTAGTGGAGATAGACCCTGGAACTCAGAGACTGCATGAGAAAGATGAAAGAAGAAATAAGGAAAACTGCTATCATGGTTGTATATGCAGATATGTATCACAGAAATCCCCTTACCAGATGTAACGATACTAGGATTTGAAGATCTTCCACGCCCCTTGAGCTTGCTGACGTAGCAGGAAGGAGTGGAGCAAGAGAACTCCGGAACCAAGCTAGTCTCCGTGCGGTGCGGACTGGAAGCGGCGTCAGAGGCAGTGGCTGAGGCTGTGAATTCTTTTTGCTTTGAGCGGGCCAGAATCTCTGCTAAGGACTTCTGCTGAGGACTGCCTGGAGCAGGAAATGCCAGGAGCTGGAGCTGCTGGGACCAAGCTGCCTGGACGCTGAGCAGTTGCATGCGTGAGGAGAGGAGGATCTTTGTCTGAGGTAGCCTGTCCTGTTTGAAGTCTTGAGGATATGGGTATTTACTACTTTGACCACATGTGCCAACTTCATCACTACTGGGTTGGCTTTGACATTCTGGTTTTGGGATTCAGTCTTCTGGTATTTAAATGAATGCACTATCTATATTTCTTATGTAGAGAGCCTGTTCCATTTTGTGATTAATAACTATATCAGCATATTTATAGTTACTTGTAGGCATTGTGAATACTGCATTGTTGATACA
>CM053592.1:120593426-120624063 GCA_028646515.1 Pseudochirops corinnae
AACTTTGCCCCTTAACCGAAGATTGTGGGACCCCATTTGTTCGGGGAGGGAATGATGGGGAGCTTGTGCTAAAATACTGTTTTCTGTGTTTATTGTGTGTTATTTTTGTTGTTGTTGTAAAATTCTGTTGGCTATTAACCTATGGAATGAAATGTATTGTTAATGTATTTTTGCTAAGCAAGGGACATGAAAGATCTTGGGGCCAAATGTAACGATACTAGGATTTGAAGATCTTCCACGCCCCTTGAGCTTGCTGACGTAGCAGGAAGGGGTGGAGCAAGAGAAAGCTGGAACCAAGCTAGTTTCCATGCGGTACAGACTGGAAGCGGCATCAGAGGCAGTGGCTGTGGCTGCGAATTCTTTTTGCTTTGAGTGGGCCAGAATCTCTGCTAAGGACTCCTGCTGAGGACTGCCTGGAGCAGGAAATGCCAGGGGCCGGAGCTGCTGGGACCAAGCTGCCTGGATGCTGAGCAGTTGCGTGCATGAGGAGAGGAGGATCTTTGCCTGAGGTAGCCTGTCCTGTTTGAAGGCTTGAGGATGTGGGTAATTACTACTTTGACCACATGTGCCAACTTCATCACTACTGGGTTGGCTTTGACTTTCTGGTTTTGGGACTCAGTCTTCTGGTATTTAAATGAATGCACTATCTATATTTCTTATGTAGAGAGCCTGTTCCATTTTGTGATTAATAACTATATAAGCATATTTATAGTTACTGTATGCATTGTGAATACTGCATTGCTGATACACCAGATCCTCATAGAAATATCATGGTGAAGACAGCTCCTCTTGCTGATAAGCACCTACTTCTGATTCAATTAATTAGTGAAACAGGACACCCTCTGTCAGAGGTGCTGGATAATATTGCACAGCTAAGTGACTTAGGAGAATGGGAAAGAGATGCATTTCCTCATGAGAGAAAAGCAAATGGCCAGTGGATTCAAAGTCAGAATATATTGCTGAGAAAATAATTGTTTACTGCTCTATTGAGAGCAGGGGTTGATTTTAGAAAAATTGGTGGTATTCCTGCTAATGAACTATATAAAATGTACCAAGATAAGGGGCTTTATATCTAACAGAATAGTGAAGTGAGGGCTGCCCCTAGAGATGCTCCTGAATCATTGTATCCAAGTTCATCACACCTTCAGGGAGAATAGGAAATTGGCCAAGCCCCAGATCATATTAAAGAAATACACAGCCAAGATTACAGACCCCATATGAATCTGCCTATATATTGGAAAAATGGATGAAATACTGTAACCAGGGCCTTGTTGGATACTGGGCAGAGGCCTCCCTCATTTATAGAAATCCTGATAAGTTCAAGCATGGAACTTCTACTACCATAGGAATAGGAGGGGCCAAAATATCAACCAGACAAGTCAAGCTAATGATGAAAATGGGACAATTACCCAAGAAAGAATATACTGTGGTCATTGTACCCATTCCATTGTACCCATTATACCCATACCCATACATCATTGGAACAGATATACTGAGAGGTATGACTCTGAATTTACTTGAAGGAAGATATAAATTTGCAGCAAGGAAGATAGATATTGATACAGAGTTAGTGGGAAAAATTAAAAATGGATCCGATCACTTTACCTGAACCATCTGAACTAATTACTTTAAAGCAGTATCGTGTACCAGGTGGGCAAAATGAAATTGCCAATGCTATAAAGGAACATGTTGAAGCAGGAGTGTTAGTCCCTACAACCACATGATGAAATAATCCTGTTTGGCCAGTATGAAAATCAGGTGGGATGTGGAGAGTGACAGTGGCTTATACATACTTGAATAAGGTGACTTCTTCCTTATATGCTGCTGTTCCAGATACTGTCACCTTAATAGAAATGATTCAGAAATATGATGGGACTTGGTATGCAGTAACTGATTTGGCCAATGCCTTCTTCACCATCCCAATAGACTCTAAACAGTAAGACAAGTTGGCTTTTATTTGGCAGGGCAGACAATATACTTTCACCAGCTTGCCACAAGGATATCTTCATAGT
Source organism: Pseudochirops corinnae (assembly GCA_028646515.1). Classification (NCBI taxonomy): domain Eukaryota; kingdom Metazoa; phylum Chordata; class Mammalia; order Diprotodontia; family Pseudocheiridae; genus Pseudochirops; species Pseudochirops corinnae. Next base: position 120,595,439 of record CM053592.1, read on the forward strand.
CCCACTATTTGTCATAGGATTGTGGCTGAACATTTGGATGAATAAAAGCTACCTGGTATAGAGCTTACACAGTACATTGACAATATTATGATACAGGGAAAAATGTAAAAAAAAGTCAAGAAAAATTTGACACTTTTGATTGAACGTATGAAAAGCAAAGGGAGGGAAATTAACCTTGCAAAGATTCAAGGACAAGCTCAAAATGTAAAATTTGGGGGAATACAGTGGAATAAGGGACTTTGAGAGATTCTGCTTCAAGTGTGACAAAAGAGTCAGAATTTTCCTATGCCTACCTATAAGGAAGAGGCCCAAAAGTTTATAGGATTTTTAGATATTGGCGACATCATATTCCACACCTGGGACAGATTTTGAAACCCTTATATAAAGTTACCAGAAAGAAATATGAATTTGATTGGGAACTTGAGCAAAGCAAATCTTTTGAGGAAGCCAAAGCTGCTATACAATTGGCTCTAGATTTATGGCCTATGGGGAATGGTCTGGTGGAATTACAAGTGACTGTAACAGGATGATTATGCAAACCAGAGTTTATGGCAGAAAAAACAAAGCCAAAATGTACTTTTAGGATTTTGGTCCAGGAAACTTCCTTCAACTGGAGTGTAATATCACCTTTGGAAAAGCAATTGTTAGCTGCATATTGGACTTTGGTAGAGACTGAACAACTGACTCTGGGCCGTGATGTGATATGAAGGCCTGGAATCCTGAATATGACCTGAGTAACAAGCACCCCAGCTTCTCACAGAATTGGACATGCCCAAGAGAACAGCATAATTAAAGGGAAGTGGTAAATTCAAAATAGAACTAGAACTGGCAAAAGTGGAGCTTCTGCCCTACATGAATCTATAGGTAACATCTATACTGAGGGCCATGATACATCCCCTGAACCAAGGCAACAGTTGGTGCAGTTCTTGGTAAGAAGGAATGATGGATATGATGGACTAACTGAAAAAGAGAAGAAACAGGTATGGTTTACTGATGGGACAGCAACATATTTAGGTGAAAAAATACATTAGAAAGCAGCAACCTATAACCCATGTACTAGAAAGACTTTGGAAAGTACTGGGATAGGTGGAAGTAGACAATATGCTGAATATATGGCACTACATCAAGCCATCAAAAGAGAACAAGAAGGACAGTGTCATATATTCACTGATTCATAGGTAGTAGCTAATGAGTTAGCTACATGGAAACCCATGTGGAAAAATCAAAATTGGAAAATTCATGGTAAACAAGTCTGGGGTAAAGGACTATGTTTTTGGTTGTTGATTTGTCATTTTTCATGTGGATGCTCACGTATCCCTCACCACGCCAGAATGTGGGTACAATGGTTATAGTGATCAACTAGTGAAGATTGCTGTAGAACATATTGTCCCTACTTTGACAACTGATGATCTGGTATTATCAAAATGGGCCCAACAAATGGCCAGCCATTTAGGGGTCCAGGCCACACTGGTGGGCACAATATCAAAGTATTAGTATATCTCAATCATTGTGAAAACAGATAGCAGAAGAATATCATCTATGTTAATTGGAAAAGGAGATAATTGTTCCTTGGGTAGTAACTAGAAAGATAGCAAGGGGAAAAGTCCCTGTCCAAATTTAGCAAATAGATTATATTGGTCCCCTACCCCAAGAAAAAGGATGAAAATATATGTACTTGGGTTTACACCTATTCAGGTATACTGGTGCCTTGTCCTTATAAGAATGTAATCCAGAAAAACACCTGTAAAACTTGAGATCTCAGAAGTCTATATTATGGAACCTCAATGCAAATTCAAAGTGATAATGGCTTACATTTCAAAGATAATGAAATGAAGAGATATTGTGTATTAAACAGCATATAATGGATATATTGTATTTGATATTATCTACAAGCATTTGTGTTAATTGAAATAATGAATGGATTGTTGAAAGAAAAGTTAAGGAAGTTAAGTTCTAATAACTTGTATGAATATTGGAAGGATGAATTCTTTCGATTTCTATTTTGTACTCTGGTTCTAGAATATCAGGGCAATTTTCCTTGAGAATTTCTTGAAAGATGATGTCTAGGATCTTTTTTTGATCATGGCTTTCAGGTAGTCCAATAGTTTTAAAATTATCTTAGTCTATTTTCCAAGTCAGTGGTTATTCCAATGAGATATTTCACATTACCTTCTAGTTTTTTGTTTGGTTTTTTTTTTTCATTTATTAGGACCTGTTTTATGGTATATTGATTTCTCATAAAGTCGTTAGCTTCAATTTGCTACCATCTAATTTTGAAGAAATTATTCTGTTCAGTGAGTTTTTGAAATTCCTTTTCTATCTGGCCAATTCAGCCTTTTAAGGCATTCTTCTCCTCATTGGCTGTTTAGACCTCTTTTTCCATTTGAGTTAGTGTAATTTTTAAAATGTTATTTTCTTCAGTCAGGCTGTTGACTTGTTTTCATGATTTTCTTGGATCATTCTCATTTCTCTTCCCAATTCTTCCTCTACTTCTCTTACTTGATTTTCAAGATCCTTCTTGAGTTCCTCCATAGCCTGCAACTAGTTCTTACTTTTCTCTTGAGGCTTTTGATGTGGGAGTTTAGACTTTTTTGTTTTCTTTTGGTTCTATGTTTTGATCTTCTTTGTCCCAAAAATAGGATTCTATAGTCTTATTGTGCTTCCTCTGTTTGCTCATCTTGCCAGTCAGTTACTTGAATTTTGAGCTCTTTGCCAAGGCAGAATTCTGCTTCCAAAATGGAGAGTGCTGTGTCCCAAATTTCTAGGGTTTTGCACAACTGTTGTCAAAGTTTTTTTGTTTTTTGTTTTTGTTTTTGTTTTTTTAATAGTCACTTGCCTTAGAACTGTGAGCAGGACTTTCTCTCCACAGCCTCAACAAGCTCTGCCACACCAGTGTCAGGACCACCACCCAAAACTGTGACCCAGATCCAAACAGGACAAAGTAAGAGAATCCTGCCTCACTTCCAACAGAGAGAGTCCAGCAAAAGCCCTCTGGAAAGTCACTCAGCCCCCACTACGATCTGTAGGCCAGGAGCCAGAAGCAGCAGCAGCAATTGCAGCCTCCTCCACTTCTGCCACCCCCCATCCCATGGGGTTAGGGGCTGGACTGAGCACTTTTCTCTTACCCAGGATCAACACGGTTCCCCACTGACCTTTTACTTTCTCTTTGGCATTTATAGGTTGAGAAGTCTGGAAACCACCACAGCTACCAGTGATTCACTTTCCTGAAATCTGCTCTGGCAGGCCTATGCCACTGGTCTTGGGCCTCTAGGCTTATGTAGGACTGCATTCAACTTCCAGCTCTATGAGACAGATCCTTCCTGTTGGCCTGCCAGGCTACCTTCAGCAGGAAATTTGTTTTTCTCTGTCACTGTGGGTTCTGTAGTTCTAAAATTTGTTTAGAGTCATATTTTACAGGTATTGGAGGTGGTTGGAGTAGGAGTTCAACAAGTTCCTGCTTTTACTCTGCTATCTTGGCTCTGCCCCCTAAATCTCTATTTCTACAATTTAGGTGTCAAATTCTCAAGTTTGGGTTAAAGATTAGGTGGATGGGAGTAGAAAATTAGGATATGGAAGGGAGTTCATATGTTATAAAGGAAGATTAGTTGAATGAAACTTTTGGCTGCCATTTTAGAAATGGGTAGGGCGTGAAAATAAAATTTTAGTTGACTCCCAAGTACATAACTTACTGTCCAGGAGTCACTCAGGCTGTATCTCTATACTTATTGATTTCAACAAAGAGATAATGTAATCTTGTAGAAATGCCACCATATTTGAAATATGGAGCTTGGGGTTAACATTTTGAGTGTCTGTTGCTATCAGGACCTTAGTTTAATCACTTGAGAAATGAAAATGTTGAATTATCTCAGTTCTAACATTCTATAACCATTGATTTTTTGTTGGCTCTTTTTTTTTTCTTTCCTCCTTTCCTCTCACTTTTGCCTCTTCTCTCTTCTTCTTCCCTTCACTTCCCATTATGTTTTATTTTTTAAAAAATCAGTCAAGTGTGAATAGTTATTTAACAATAATTAGTGAAGATTTTTCTATAATTTATTTGTTTTCCAAATTATCTTATGTCTAACCTCTCAATGACAATGATTTTGACTATAGAGCAGTTGTATTTCTAGTCCATCAGAGTATTGGATAGATTAGGGATATCATTTGACTTCGAGCCATTTGGACCTTAGAGACCATATAAACTAAGATATTTCCACTCACAGATGAGGAAACTGAACTCCCACCTGTGTATGACTTATTCAAGGTCACACACAAATATGGTACATAGTAGAGGGAAAAATCTTAACTTGAGGTCTGGAGACATCAAAATAATCTGCAGGTGAACAGATTCCAGGAACAGAGGGAGAGGGAAAGAAGGAGAAAGAGAGAGTGTGTGTTCCAAGATAAGAAACAAATAAATCTGAATTTTGATATAAATTCTTTTCCTTTGTAATCTTAAGCATTTTATTTTATATATTTAAACACATTATCCCAAGAAGAGGTCCATAGAATTTACCATACCAAAGGAAAACCATGTTGGAGGAACCATTTGATTCCATGTCCTCTCATTCCGAAGTCAATATTCTCTGTCAGACTCTGCATTATGAGGACTTTTCTGACTGCAGTCTCACCACAGTTCTGGAGGAAGAAAATGAATAAGAACCATTGTGTTCCTTCAGTGATGTTTTTCTTCACCAACAAACTTACATTTGACAGTGAATCAGGACATATGAATCTCTTTTTCCAAGGTGAGGTAAGGGAATACCTGCTTATGTAACTGGAAATTTCCTATCATTCTTTCCTCTTTTCCTCTCTCTTCATTTCCTAGAGGTTTTAAGAAGCAAAGGTGAGCACTTACAGGGCTGTATCTCAAAGAGATCATAAAAATGGGGAAAGGACCCACATGGGCAAAAATATTTATAGCAGCTCTCTTTGTGGTGGCAAAAACTGGAAATTGAGTGGATGCCCATCAATTGAGGAATGGCTGAACAAGTTGAGGTATATAAATGTAATGAAATATTATCGTGCTATAGGAAATGATGAACAGCTGGACTTCAGAAAAACCTGGAAAAATTTATATGAACTGATGCTGAGTGAAGTGGGTAGAACTAGAAGAACATTGTGCACAGTAACAGCCACATTCTGTGATGACTGATTTTGATAGACTTAGCCCTTCTCTGCAATGCAATGACCTAAAACATTTCCAAAGGACTCATTATGGAAAATGCCATTCACATCCAGAGAAAGAAATATGAAGTCTGAATGTAGAGTGGAGCAAACTATTTTCTTTCTTTTTTTTTGGTTGTTTTTTCTTTCTTATGGTTTTGCGCATTCATTATAATTCTTCTATACAACTGACTAATGTAAAAATATGTTTAATAGGAATGTGTATGTTAAACCTCTATCAGATTGCAGGCCATTTTGGGGAGGGGGGATGAAAGGAGTGGGGGAAATTTAAAACTTATGGAAGTAAATGTTTAAAACTAAAGATGAAAAATTAAATTGAAAAAAAAAAGAAGCAATGGTGAATAATTGGAATAAACTCCTAAAGAGAAAAGTGATAAAGGGAGAAGCAATTAGGGAGAGAATGGGATTTTCCCCCTAAGCTTCTAAACATGAAGGCAGTATTGACACTGATAACTGAATTCTAGATTTAGAAAAGGAAGAGATCTCAATTTTATTTTAAATCTCACTCCTTCACTTTAAACATGAAAAAACTAAAACCTAAGAAGGTAAAAGAGTTAGACAAATGTGCCACAGGTAGTAGGTAATGGAGGCAGGATGTGAACCATGGTCTTCTGCCTCACAGGTTAATATTCTGATGAGAGGTACACTGCTTAGAGATTAGGCAGAGAGGATGCACATGGAGTGATGGGCACATCAGAATCATGGATAAAAACTGAGACTCATTTGATCAGAGATGAGGAGGGTGACAGATAAAGAGATGGATAGGAAAGGATTACATATAGAAGAATCAGTCTAATTCCACTGAGTAGGGTGCTGCTCCAGGTAGGAAATACAAGTCAAGTCAACTCTGAACACAGTCAGAGGAGCCTCTGAATGGAGCAGTCCCTGATAGCCAATTTCTAATATTCTATTTTGGATAGTATTACAAGTGTAAAAACTATAGGTATTGACATTTTTAAAGGCTGTAAGTCCTATTTGCTTAATTTCTAAATAAATACATGTATATTAAGTCTCCTGTGTGTGTTGAAGAAGTGAGGTAATGATGGCCCTAAATTATCCTCATAAGGACAAAAGGCCAATCCATCAGTCAATAAGCATTTATTAAGCACCTACTATATTCTAGACAGTATACAAAGACAGCCATATTAAATTCTTGCCCTAGAGGATCTCATAATCTAGAACAACCCCCTCTCCCCCAAAAATAGTCCAAATACTGAGAAGTCCCTTAAAGTATAAATACTCCTTTCATCTCTTAAGAGGAAAGCATCTGAAACAAGAGATGATCCTCTAGAAGCCTTTGTGTAGTAGATTACTTCTTCTGACAACTCATAAAGCTTTGGTCCATAGATACCTACTTAGCACCTAATATGAATATGTCCCAGTGCTGTGCTATGCAAAGTGTGATTGTACATGGAGGTGAGAGGTGGAAAAGATGTGAAAATGTAGAAAACATGATCCTATCCTTAAAGGTAATTTCAGTCTAATAGGGAAGATAAGATTCAAATATGAGAGCAGTATCCAGCTAGCTATGAGTATTTGTGCTTATATAGCAATAAATCACAAGTGTGTGAGTGTGCGTGTGTATTGTTGCTGTTGAGTCATTCAATTGTGTCTGACTCTTTATTACCCTGTGGACCATATCACACCAATACTTGCTCTGTGTGTGTGTGTGTGTTGTTGTTGTTGTTGTTTTGGGGGGAGAGTTGACAAATAGAATAGTGTGTAATTTCCTTCTCCAGTGAATTAAGGAAAAAGAGGTTAAGTGACTTGCCCAGGGTTATGCAGTAAATAAGTGGCTGGATTTGAGCTCAGGTCTTCCTAACTCCAAGACCAGCACTCTACACACTGAGCAACACAGTGGCCCATGTGTCTGTATGTATACACACATGTATATAGAGATAAACATTATTACCTAATAACCATTCCCCTCCAAAGTAATTTCATCTAAAAATAAGTTAAACAAAACTGATATAACAATATGTATATATTACTCACTAAACACTTTAAACTCAACTGGAAAAATCCTTTTGCTTAAGATTGGATACTTAGTTTATTTAATATTAAGTGTATATATGGTTCAGTCCTGTTTAACTTTTAGATTGAAATAAAAATATTCCTTATTTTTCTTCAACCACATTAATGGTGATCATGTGTTCCAGGGATTGGGATGGGAGGGAACATCTATTTTATAATTGTAAATATGGTCTTTTCTTTATGGGGGAATCACTCTTCCCACCTCCCTTTGTTCATAGCTCCTCTCAACAGTGCATTTTCAATCACTTTTTTAGGAAGTTTGCTTATTTATCTTAGAAGGGTGCCTAGAATTTCTTTTGCAGCCAAATACTTTTTGTCTTTTACTAAAGCTAAAACAAACAAAAAAAAGCATCACTTGACAAATGTGTCACTGATCAATTGTTATTAATATGTTAAAATGTATTTTAATTATGTCAGTAAAAGTGAAAGCTAGAATAAAATGTTTTAGCATCACTGAAGGCAACATATGCCTGTGCCTGCACCAAGCAAGGGGAGAACATCCCCCAGTTCACAAACACATAAATCCCTTTAGCCTGGTTATACTTTCATAACTGCTCTTATATTAACTGCATTCTTTACCAAATATATCCATGTTTAAACAAAGGCTTACAGCTTCCCCAGCTGATTCTGATTCTGAGTTGGTCCTTCTGTGAAGGCATAATGCAGAATATGTGATGTCACAATCATTTACAAGACTCTGCATTATCCTAGCCTAAGCACAGGAGTCAGACTCCCCTGCAGGATCGGCCAGAAGGCCAGAACACAATATTAAGGAAGTGGGGGGGGGGAAGGGGGCGCGTGCGGAGGGGAGGGAAGCACAATGGTACAGATCTTGTTCTTTCAAACTACATGTTCAGGCATGAAAAAGAAAACTATGCAAGTGAGCTGGGAGCCTAATGGTTTTCTACATTGTCTTAAAGTGGTCCTGTTTAATAAAATATTTGGTCATTTCTTATATTCTTGTATAGCAGTTACATTGTCAAAAGCTAAATCTAGCTTGGGGACTTTTACTTTAAGCAATTTGATTCAATTTAATAAGTATATTGAAAGTGCCAAGCATGTACAAAACACTATGCTAGTTCCTGGGGGTGCACAGAAAAAAAGAAATAGTCTTTGTTTTCTAAGGGATCAGATGATACCATCTTAGACATCTAAGAAAAAAAGAAGAAGCTATTTCTCTTTCCCTAGGTCTAATTTTCTTCATTATACCAAAAGAGTAGGATTGAATTATTTTATGTCTAAGTGTCTTTCCAGTTATAAAAATGTAAATCTGAGAAACACATGAGTAAGGAACATGTAGGGATACATTTATATACTGCTGAATTTTATTTTTTGTTGGTTTTTTTTTTTTTTTGGAGGGGGATTGATATACTGATGCAGAAATTCTCTTCCCATGCCTTCATCCCATCCTTTGTTGCTGGACTTTCAGAGATTTCTTTGCTAAGTTTTCACTATTGAGCTGAGACAGCATAATTTTCAAGTTAGTCCTACATTGGTCTTACCCTGAATGATGCTGGGGAAAGCTTTCTCAACTAAGAAAGCAAAAATGAGGACTGGGGTTGGAAGGAAAAGAATTGTGAGCCATTTCAATTAAGTCCTACATTTAGGACTACATTTAGGAGAACTTGGAAGTATACTGCAAATTAGTGACTTTAATGAACAGATGAAAAAAGGTGAGGAAGGGGAAAAATAATGGGAAAGTATGGTTCAGAAAGAAGAAATGAGAAAACAAAGGCATGTAGATAACACAGAAATCTGATTTTTTATATCATTAACACTTAAAGAAAAGAATTGGTAGGTGCTGGCCATGACAAATATCAGATAGCATCACCCCAAAATGAAATAGATTATATTTTAACTGATGGGAAATGGCTTGTTATTGATGTAGAAGTTTTCCCTGATTCAGGCATCTCTGTACAGATCATGAACTAGTCTGAACCAAGATCAGAATCAATTAAAAGCACAAATGAAAGAAGAATAAGACAACATAGAGCATATAATTGAAACAGCTCAATCCTGAACTCTTCAGACAAGTAACAGGCAATCAAAATTAGAAATGGACACCAGAAATAACATTGACACTAATTATAATGATTTCCTACAGAAATTTAAGGAATGCAAATTAATTGACATAGCAAGAAACCCAAAAAAAGCCCAAAGAGTACCTGAGTCAGCAAACATCTGGCTTACTTGTCAGCTGGAGAGATGATTGCCAAAGGCAACACCGGGTTAGCATATAAAATCATTTGTACAATCTTTGAAAGAAAGATGATGGACAATTATAAGAAATATCATCTCACAAAGTAGTATGGAGAAATTTAAGACAGTTGACAGAAAAAATGGCAAAGCATCAAACTAAGCAAAGTCATCCCAAGGGCATTAAAGGTGAAAATAGAAGGCAGACAAAAAACAAAGAAAATAAAATAATGGATGTGGGGGGGTGGAGATGGGGGCTATAAAATAGAAAGTGTTTCTTACATCAAGGAGAGGAGAAAAACTATATCTGGCCTCTAATCTCTTACAGTCTAAAATATGTTTAAAGGAGAGCTTGAGAATAAAGACAAGATAATCAGCACTTGACTTTACTCCAAGGGTGGGACCTTGAGGCTACATATGGTCATCTAGGTCTTTGGGTGTGGCCTTTTGACTGAGTCCAAGTTTTACAGAACAAATCCTTTTATTAAGGGGATTTGTTCTATGAAGTTTTGATTCAGTCAAAGGGCTGCACTTCAGGACTTAGAGGACCACATGTGGCCTTGAGGTCACAGGTTCCCCACCACTACTCTAGTCTCTGTCCTCAAGAAAATTAATTTCCACTAGGGCAACATAAGTAAATGCAAAATAAGTTAATGCCAACACATGGGTGTAGGATGGAATTAAGAAAGGCTTCTCATAAGAGGTGTAACTATACTGCAAACTTGAAGAAAGTTAGGGATGAAATTACACCTGAAATTCAAACCCTAAACCATGCTCCAGGAAATAGTTATTGACACCATTTAAACCTCCTCACTTCACTATGCCTTAAAGATCTGGTGATTTTTCACTGCACATAGAATAAGGCAGTCATGATAACAACAACAACTAGTTTGTAAGCCAGTTATCACTTTAAGCTTAACAAAGTACTTTATCTATGTTATATCATTTGATTCTTTCAACAACCCTGCAAAGTAGGTATCATTATTGTCTACAAATGAAGATACTGAGGCTGAAAGAATTTACTAAGATCACAAAGCTTATGATACAATAGGCAGGACTTAAACTTTCTGAGTCTCCCTGACTCTAAGGCTAGCACATTCTCCTCTTTACCTACCCTATTCCATCCCATCCCACCCCATCCCATCCCATCTCAACCTATTCTACATGCCTCAGGACACAGTCAGGAGAGGTCATCATCAATGCCTGTGAGTCTGATTCTACATAATGCTGACTTTTACCACTCTCTCTTTCCATTAATATACCTTGTGGCGAACAGTTCAGTGACCTGAAAGAGTAATATGATTCTTCAAATCATATCACTGAAGAGAATAGATATTAGAAAGTTTCAGAGCTCATCACTTGGTAATCATGTAATCATAGAATATTAGCTCAGGCAGAGGCCTCTAAAGATGATGCGATCTAACTTCCTTGTGTGATTCCTAGATAAGGAAACTGAGGTACGGAGGAAGTAAATGGCTTTTTTTAAGATCACTTAGCTAGCAAATGACAGAAGCTAGTTATTTAAACCCAATATTTAGAATAGTTTCTGGCCTATAATAGGTGCATAATAAAGGCTATTTGACTAGTTGACTAGTTAACCACAGTTGTTCTGACTCTCAGAAAGGTGCTTTTAATCCTTGTATTTTATGGTAACATCATAATGGGTTCTTAAATAGGAACAATCATCAGGCGAAAATGAGTCTCCTTTAGTTTAGTCATAAAACCCTTTCCTACAGCCAAAAACCTGGTAAGACAGAGAAAAAAAATGGGCTATGAGAGAAACTAGATACATTCCAGAAGATGAACAATTGCCATGTGTTGTCATTTTTAATAAATAAATACAATTATATCTACAGCTAAAGCATAATGTGACTCCAGATTTCATGAACAATAGTAGCATACGGTACAGTTAATAGTAAAATGGTTTTAATTAAGGAAAATAGTTCTCACATTGCCATATGTTTTCATTTTCTGCAAGAATGAATTTTTTTTTTAATTTCAGGATTATAGGTTATTTTTTGAGACTTGTATTATTATAATTTAATACTTTCACATTTTTTTTATAATTGAAGATTAGATTACAGTTATTTTGTTAGTTACTTCTCAGAATAAACATATCCCAGAAACAAAGAGCCACACAATTTTAAAATTTGAAAGGACTTCCTTCATCAACCCACTAATCCAACCCACACCGGAATGGAAATTTTGCCAGAATGAATGAAAGAATTCAACAAGTGTTCAGTCAGTCTCAGCTTGAAGACCTTTACCAAGGAGTACCTTCTACCTCTTTAGCTACCACATTCCATTTAAGGACAGTTCTAAGGGTCAGGGAGTATTTTTGTTTGTTGGTTGGTTTTCCTGGTATCAAGCCTACTTTTGCCTCTTTGTAAGAGTGATTTATTGCTCTTATTTCTGCCCTCTGGGGCAAAATTAAACAAGAATTATACCTCTTCCACATAATAACCCTTAAAATAGCTAGAAGGGAGCTTGAAAAGCTTCTCAACCCAAGGAGCCTCCTTTTTTTCCAGGCAAAACATCTCCAATTGCTTACCATCTTGGATGCCCTCCTCCGTATACTCTCCAATTTTCAAAGATTGTTTTAAACTTTGGATCCCAGAACTGAACAAATATGATGTGACTAGGGCACCAAACACTGGTATTATCACTACCATATTCCTGAAATGACTGTTGTAGAATTGATTTTAAGATATTGAAAATATGGGAGAGTAATCATGGATTTTAACTAGTAAAATAAAAGTGGGTAAAAAAAAAAAAACCAAACACCATAAAACACAGACTGTGGTCAAGGAGAAAAGACTTACAAGAAGAACAAATTCATCAGTCTTTAAGACACACAGTGAATTGAGAGTCCAAATCTTCCCAAATCTTGTCTGAAAGAAAAGTCACTCACTGGGTCATAGATGAAATATGCCATGTTCTAGGTTTTCAGCAATTTTGGCACATTGTGTTTTATCATTATTTCTCCAATAGTGTCACCTGATCCTATTACTTATAATGAAACACCTCTTATCTTTTCTCTTTTAAGCCACTTATTTAAATTTTTCTCTCTTAGGCATTCAATTTTCATTCATTTTCCCTTACATTGGAAGTAAGTTTCTTCTCTGGAATTAACTTGGGGGTGGGGAGAAAGTGGCACTTCACTAACTGAAATTGAATGTAGGGTTGCAGGGTTAGAGAAGAACAGTGATCTTCTAAGATTTACAAAAGGTCTTAAATTCTGGAAATAGCATTCATTCTCTATATGACCAAATATGAATTGGGAAGGAGGTAGAAATGAGGGGTGGGACAGAAGTAAGGTGAAAGAGGAGTAGAAACAGATTTCTTAAACCAAATAAGCACTTCCTTAGTGATTGCTGATCCTAAGGAATTCCTAGAGAAAGGGATTTTTTTCCTTTCTAATATATTATTCTATTACTGACTTTCCACTCTTCCCCATCCCCTACAGGATAAAAGATTATTCTTATCTTCTTTCAAAATACTATTCAAATATAATTTCTTTCATGAAGCTCCTTTCAATCTCATCTTGCCATCACATTGGCCTTGACACTATGACTGACTAGACTTCACTGGATTTATTATTGAAAGATCCCTTTTCCTGACTACTCAGGAAAACCAGATTTTAGTGCCTATGCTCAAAACTAAGACATTATGTTTGGCAGTGAGAAGATAAAAATAAATAAAGATAAAAGAAAAGAAAAAAAATATCCCTGCCCTCCAGATCCTTATGGGGAGAAGGGAGGATAGAAGATAGAAAAAGAAGTATACTTAGGATGATTTCAGGAGAGAGAGAATACAAATGTTTAGGACAATCAGGAAATTCCTAAAGTAGGAGATGACCCATGAACTCAACCTCGAAGAGAAATAGGAAAAGTAAGAGTTAAAAATTAAAAAGTGCATTCTAAGTTATAGGGGAAAACTCTTGCAAATCCAAGGGGATGCCAAGTTTTAGTAGGTTTGGCTGGATGGAGAACTCTGGAAGGGCAGTGGTGAATCAAGGTCATATAAGGTTTTTAAATGACAGCCTGGATAGTTTATATTTTATCCTAGGGGCAGTAAGGATCTCCTGATGATCCTTTAGCAGAGGAATGACATTTCAAAATGTTGGTTTGTGAAGTTTTCTGTTGTTTTTGTTTTGGAAGTGCATAAAGAACAACTGGAGTAGAAGAGAGAGAGAGTAGGATTTCAGAGTCCAATTAGGAGGCTGTTAAAATAATTCAAACCAGATGCGATAAAGGCCTGATAACTAGTATAGTAGCTGTGTGAGTGAAGAGAAGGGGACAAAGATGAGATGAATTGTGAAGGTAGATATGATAAGGGTTGGTTGGACAGTTTCTTAGCTGATGGGTGAGGGAAAGAGAAGCCTCAAGGCAGAGTCTGAGAATTTGAAACTGACTGAAGCAACAGAGATATTATGCAAACACACATACCAAAAAAAAAAAAAAAAAAGTAAGAGGAGGAGGAAGAGGGGGAGGGGAAGGGGAAGGGGAGGAGAAGTAGAAGGATAAGGAGGAGGAGGAGGAGAAGAAGAAGAATAAAAAGAAGAAGAAGAAGAAGATGATGATGAAGGAGAAGAAGGAGAAGGAGAAGAAGAAGAAGAAGAAGAAGAAGAAGAAGAAGAAAATGATGATGATGATGATGAAGGAGAAGAAGAAGGAGAAGGAGGAGAAGGAGGAGAAGGAGAAGGAGAAGAAGAAGAAGAAGAAGAAGAAGAAGAAGACGAAGAAGAAGAAGAAGAAGAAAAAGAAGAAAGATTACAAAGGAGGGTGAGTTTAGTTCTAACACTAATTAGCTATTTGGCTTTGAGGAAAAAAAAAATCACTTTATCTGCCTAAGCCTTTTCTTCTTCCCTTACAAATGAAGAAATGATGTAATGATGAAATGATACTACTTGGGTAAGTTGCTGAACTGTTCTAGGTTTCAATGTCCTCAACTGTAAATAGACATCAATGTATTAGATGATCTTTAAGTTGACTTCCCAGCTCTAAATCTCTGATTCTATGAGAATGAGAGCATAATGGATACAGAGTTAGCCCAGGTCAAGAAGACCAAGATTCAAATCCCTTTAACACATTCTGGCTATATGATTCTGGTCAAGTCATTGAACTCCACACAGTCACAGGCATGTAAGAATTGAAGTTGAAGAATTTGGAAAGATATGCACTGGTAAAGAATTAGAAGAAGGAATCTCCTTAGCAAAGATGTTCACTAGTGATGAAAATGGACAAACAAACAAACAAACAAAAACTTAGCCCTCCTATAATTTGTGAGAAATGCTCCAGGTAGTATATTCTATCATAATATATTGACATAATGAAACTTCTAAAAATGGTATCTGGAATTGGAAAATCCTTAAGTCATGTGAAATGTTAGTCCTTGAATATGAATATCAATAGTGTTAAAAAAAAAATCAAGATGCTTTGAGCTCCTCACTCCTGTTCATGGAAGAGTTTAATTGTACAACACTTAACAAAGCTTTGTGTCACAGTTGTATTGCAATTATGTATGTAACTCTTCCAGTTATGGCAGCTAGGTGGTTCAGTGAATAGAGTGCCAGGCCTGGAGTCAGGAAGACTCGTCTTCCTGAATTCCAATTTGGTTTCAGACACTTAGTAGCTGTGTGACCCTAGGTAAGTCACTTAATCCTGTTTACCTACCTCCATTTCCTCATATATTAAATGAGTCAGAGAAGGAAATATCAAAGCACTCCAGTACCTTTACCAAGAAAATCCCATTTACAACCAAAGATGACTAAAACAATGAAAGAGCAACAAATTTCCACCTAGACTAGAGAGTAAGCTCACTCAGAACATACACATACCTAATATATAATATCTTAAGATAAAGGTGTCAAACACATTGTTCACAACATTCTGAAGGATATCTTGAAGCACCTTGAAATGTGGTCGCTGGGTGCAGGTGGGTGGTGCAGCAAATAGAGCACCAGCCCTGGAGACAGGAGGACCTGAGTTCAAATCCAGCCTTAGACCCTTAACACATACTAGCTGTATGACCTTGGGTAAGTCACTTAACCCCAATTGCCCTGCCTTCCCCCTCCAAAAAGCAAAAAAGAAAAAAAGAAAGAAATGTGATTGCTATCAGATTTTAATGTGTTGATATATTGATTATATATACATATGCATAAAATACATAGAAAGATAATATACATATTTACATATATGCATGTGCATATGTGTGTTTTAGTTAGTGATTTAGTGGTCCCCATTTCTATTTAAATTTGCCAACATTGCCTTAAGATATGGAATCACTTAGGAATATGCTGACACCTGAATTCCTACTTTTCTGATCAAGATTTCTCTCTCATAAGCATTCTTCCATGTTCTCCAAACCTATCTTAGCACTCCTATCTCCCTTCTTAGACAAAGATTATGATTTGTAATTAAAAATGGGCATCATTCAAAGAAAGCCATGTTACCAAAATAATGAACTGCCCTACCAATGCCCCAATACCAGTACTTACTCTGTGATGGAAATTGTGTATTACATGCTGATGGGAACTGCTGTTTTACTGTTTAATGTCAGATAAATTATTCATAATGCATGACAGTAAAACTGAATAATTAATATCCTAATATCACTGATAATGCATCTCCTTCCACTTGCCAATATACAATTTTGAAATTCTTTTTGATGTATGCCCAAAGCATGGATCCTACAGTGCTGAAGATCTGTGTTCACAAAGATATGCACATGTCCTATAAATGCTAAATGTGTGACTATTGTGAACTTTATACTTCAAAAATTAGTTTTTTACAAGTATAAACACAAAATATAAATATAAAAAGAATATTGCTTTTATTTAATTTCCAAATAAATGGTGAATTGGTATTTAAACCAAAGTTTAGAAGTTTGTTTGTTTGTTTATTTTCCAATTGGCAAACAATAATATTACCTAAATGGTAATCAAGCATGTATATCAGCTTTCATAATGTGTGTGTGTGTGTGTGTGTGTGTGTGTGTGTGTGTGTGTGTGTGTGTAAGACCATCTTGATTTTTCCTAGCATGAGCTTGGGAAGCAGTTATAATAGAGGGGTTTCTCATGTGGGGTATAATATTCTTTTTATACAACTCTCTCTGAACATGGGAAATGGAATTTTTAGGAATGAATAGATTACTTTCTGCCACTCCTGAAGAGATCATATTATCATATGGATTAATGTAAACATAATCTCTGAAGAGTCTGAGTTCAAGGTAATATATTTACCATCGTTTGTTTCCTCTTACTGATTCCTGGTTATTAATATTTTTGACATCATTAGTTAATATTTTTTGAATACTTGAAGTATTCAAGACCCTCTAGGAAAGAAGTCTGACCCAAAAGAGAAACAAAGTTCTGATCTAGATTCAGAGGAGCTATTATTAACTATGATGTCATAATTAATTATAGCAATAGGATAAATTATGTATAATTTCTTGAATTCCAGTGTTGTTCTATCATACAGGTATGATTCTTATCTCATGAGATTACATTGGAAATTAAAAAGGCAGGAAAGACAAATCATGAAGAAAGAATGGAAATGAAATCTAAAAATAGCAACCCTTGTCAAAGTACCTTCAAATTCTGATGACAGGCAAGGAATATAAAAATAGGCATATGAGAAGAGCCTTGTGTGTGTGTGTGTGTGTGTGTGTGTGTGTGTATACACACACACATATATGGATTAGTGTCATTTAAGGTGACTAATTTTGATTCTGTTCTGACACATTAGGATATGTGTTGTATTGGCACCCCAGGACATTTATTCTATCTGTACTTAACTGTGTCCACGTGTCCCAGGGAAACATTTGTACTTTTGAGATCTCAAAACCCACAGTCTAAACACCCAAATCACTTCTTAAGAGGAAGTTCATCTCCAGTATAACCAAAACCTGATTATCTGAACTTGTCTGGAGAGGTGAACTCCCTGCTGTTCTCTGGCTTGTTAGAGTCATTGTTGCTTATTCACCCTAAAGTTGTAGAGTTTATTTTTTCCATTAACTAGAGGACATTTCAATTCAGGCTATGTTCATTTACTAAACAAGGTGCCATTGCTATAGCACTTTAGAATGGTTACAATCAAGTTTTAGATCACAGAATTTGCACCATTACTAAAGGTAATGTTTTTCAAACAGTGAACCTTCAAGGCATTAACTAAAGAAGGCAAGAGGTTAGGGTATATTAAAGTGTAAAACTCCCCTTTTAGGCACTGGCAGCACCCCAAATGGACCTCCTCTATTGACAAGCTGAAGCTATTTCTGAGAAATTGGGTAACCAAAGAGAAAAGGGTAGGCAAACAACAAAAACCCATTTCCCCCAAACTGAAATGAATTGCTGAAGGTCGTAATTCCAAATGACAGGAGAAGGAGTGAGTGTAACTCTGGCTCTCCTCCAACTCTCTGTGTGGCTAGCTTAATTGTCACTACCATCCCCTCCCCCACCCTGAGCAGAAAAAATCTATTTCCAAAGCAATGTCTGAAGGGGTACAATTATTCTATAATGCTTCATAAAGCTATACCTTCTTTATGAAAGTTAGTATGGTACAAAGGAAAGAATGTTGTATTTAGAGTCAAAAGCCCTGAGCTCAAATCCTAAAGTTGCCACTTGTGTGTCCTTGGACAAGTATCATTTTGTCTCTCTGAGTCTCACCTTCCTCATCTATAAAGTGGGGATAATAACAGCACACATTTATCAATTAACAAGCACTTATTAAGCAACTACGTACTTAGGCACTGAGAATATAAAGAGAAAAATAAGATAGATCATGAGCACAGGGAGCTTACATCATCCAAGAGATATTAGAAGGAGCAGATGAAATAATGTATCTAAAACATTGTATAAATTTGACTGCTCATGACATTATTCCCAGACTCTCTTCTCGGGCATGGTCTGCTCTACTCCTCTTCCATTTCCCGAAGACCAGAGATCTTTATGATGACCTAAAAGGGAAATCGACAACATCTGTTTTTACTTCAATGACTCATTTCTTTGCGTTTGTCATGTGTAAAATATATAGTCAGTTCTCTCAATAACTATGCCTGGGGCTTCTGGATATCCTCACGTAGGTGCACATAGGTTGCCCTATTCTGAGGGACAGTGATTGTTGGTTGACATTTCTTCTTGCCATGATACTTAGATTGGCTGAGTAGGTTTAAAAAAGGGACAAGTGAGCACTCCGAGGATTTCAGGGTACTTTGGTCCATGCAATCTTCCCTCATGAAGCCTGATCATTTTCCTTATGTTTTTCAAGCTTATTGGCCCTGGATGAAGATGAAAATATATCCTGGGAGTAAGCTACAACCTAAACTGTTGTTTTTTTGCTTTCCAGGTATGTTTTTCCTGAGGTCCATTTCATTCTTCGTATCAGATTTGCTTCCAGACATTAGGTAAAAGACAATAACATTTTTAGGCTACTGGGGAATGAGAGAGGAAATTAGATCCAAAGGAAACTATAGTTTACCAAGCATAAGGGGAAGTAATAAATATAAAGAATTAATGGCAGCATGGGAAAAACATATATATACATATAAATATAATATGTGTGTATATATATAGATATATGTGAGCAGCCATCACTCAGTCAACACACATTATATCTTGTCTATGTTTATAATTTTATACTTTATAATGATTTTATAATTATAATTTTTAATTTTATTTATAATTATTTTTATAATTTTTATACTTTATATAATTTATATATTTATAATTTAACTTTACAATTATTACCTCATTTTATCCTCATAAAAACTCTTAGTGGAATGAACTATTATCATCTTCATTTAAAGATAAGGAAACTGAGGCAGGCCAGTCAAGTGACTTGGACAGGGTTATACAGCTAGTCTGAGTCTAGATTTGAACTCAGCTCTTTCTGATTTCAGGCCTACATACTCTGTCTACTGTACCACCTTACTATCTAAGAGATGATCAAGGGAAATAGGACAAAGGAATAAGAGAAAAGAGTCTATAACAGGCCCCTGGGAGATACCCATAATTAATATTTTAATGTTAATGAAAAACCATCAAATAAAACTGAAAAGGAATGAACCCAGAGAGGAGTGTCACAAATACCTATAGAAGAGAGATGACCTAGAAGGAGGTGATCAAGAGTGTGAAATGCTCCAGAGAGAAGAAGGATGACTGACAAAAAGCCATCAGATTTGACAATTAGGACATGATTAGTAGGAGGAAAAACAACATTAATGGTGATTGAAAAAACACAAATTGAAAGAACAGGAAAAAATGAAAATTAATATTGTCTAATTATAATGACTAACACTGGTCCTGAGGAAAAGTCAGAAAATATAACTCATTTTCTTCATTGGAGAAAGATTATTTTGGGAATATCTCTAAGCACCTACTAAGGCATTGTTCTAATTGCTTTGTACCTATTATCCCATTTGAGATTCTCAACAACCTTAGCAATAAGGTACTATTACTACCACAATTTTATAATTGAGGAAATTGATGCACACAGAGTTTAGTCAATTACCTAAGGTCACACAGTTAGTAATGACTGATGCTGGATTTGAAAACAGGTCTTCTTGACACATGATCCACAACTTCCTCTCTCTCTACTGCACCACCAGGCTGACACTACAGAAGGGAGTATCAAATAGTCTTTACTATTATACTGAGTTGATAATTTTAAGGAAATTTTTTTTTGAATTTGCTCTTTCCTTTTATATTTTATTTTACAAAAAGAGAAGGGTAATAAAGGTCTAATTTTGGAAATGAAGGTGATAAAAAGCAAGGAATATCAATAAAATGTAATTTTAAACAGGAATAATAGAAAGGGACCAAACTACCCAGTCCTAATCCCTTGTCAAATTTGAGAGTGTCTATCATGGCAGGGCATTGTGCATAAGTACTCCATGGGTCAATTCAATAAGCACTTATTAAACATGTTGGAGCCAGGTAGAGAGAAGGCTTCAAATGTCAACCACAGGAGACTGTCTTTTATTCCAAAGACAGTAAGTAACCACTGAATCTTCTAGAGTAGAGAAAAATATGGTCAGATTTGAGCTATATTTGTTTTTGTAACTGCATGGAGGATGGATGGGAGAAGAGTGAGGCTAGAAGCTCAGGGTACAATTATGAGGCTATGGAAATGCTGAATGGCCTCTTTGTGACATCAAAGTTTCTTGGCTTTCCTAAAGTTCTGAACAATAAAAAGGAGTGACTAAGGAAAGCAGACATTTTCTTCTTCTTCTTTTTTTTTAAATCTAACCTCTAGTTTCTTTTTTTATAAGCAACTTGAACACCTACTTACATCTCACTACCTGGGTCAGGAAGTTCACATGCTGTTCTCAGAGTATTTTAAGGTAACTTCCTCTCTCAGGGATAGTTATCGCTGCTGTATTAGTCACTGAGTGATCGTACATTAGTCATGAAATGATGTCTGTTATTCCACTAGTTCTCTCAGGGATGAATCACCCCTGTAGCTGCCGTAATGAGTGGAGTGTAAGTGAACTAATTAGACAAATACATTTGACATTCCAACCCTCTAAATTGTGACTTGAAAAAACTCCCAGAGGTAGACCCTTCCTATCTAAGCCTGACCAAGATCTCCATCAGCCTGAAATCCTGGGCTGAACAAGATCATAAAAATTATCTAGGTCAGAAAGGGAGCTTAGAGATCAGCTGTTTGCCCAAGGTCACACCAGCATGAGGTGGCAGAGCCAAAATTCAAACCTTAACCCTCTGACTTCAAACCGATAGGCTCTATCCCTCAACTACGTCATGATACTTCTGAGATCCAATTTAAATAAACACTACCTTTCATCTCCATTTTATATACCTGCATGCATACAGAGGACATATCTTAAAACAGTCTTTCAATTAAATCCACAAAAGGAGAATCTTCCTGAAAAGGTTTTCATTTTTTTTTTTAACTGCATTAGTCATTTTAAAGTTTGGAAATCACTATCAATATGGTGTAGTTTTTAAAAAAAGTGCTAGCTTTCGAGTGAGAGGATCTGAATTAGAATCCTGGCTATGCTGTTAGACAACTCTCTAGGCACACAGTTTCTCATGCCTATAAAACAAGATAGTTAAACTAGATGGTTCTGAAGGGTACTTCCAGTGCTAAATCTATGATGCTATGATCATGTGTATTTTAATAATCCTAATATGTTTATTAACAATGATTCCTGGGGAATCCACTCTATCACAGCCTAGAGAATAGGTGAAATCTGTGAAATCAGGTGTTACATGGGAGTATCCATAGTCTTGATGATAATTTATTTTAATGATGTCTAGAAACAACAAACAGAACAGCTTTTGGTAGAAAAAAGAGGTGAGATTCAGTCAAACGTCCCCATCTTCTATTTTCTTCAGTGTTATTAACCAAATATAGGCCAAATTCATAAGAAGTCAAAAATGTTGTACTCATCACCAAGACATCACCAGGAATCCAATTCTCTAAGAAAGAGATGTCAAACATACATCTTGTGGATCAAATGAGGTCCACTGTACACTCTAGTGTAAATCTAATCAGATTAAAATGTAATTCCTATCTGATTTTAATGTGTTAAAGGATTTACAAAAAAAAAAAAAAGATATACAAAGATGAAGAGTTTTCTCAGAAAATAAGCACCTACAAGGATCCTTATTTACAATTTAGAAGCCTCCATTTCAATTTGAGTTTGTCAGCATGGCTCTGGGCTCCCTTCAATCTCAAGGAACTGAGTATTCCAATGGATGGAATAATAATAATGGAATAATTAATCACAACCTATCCATGACTATCTATTCTATGTGGCTCTTGTCCACACCTTGCTGCAAACCTTCTACAAGCGGTATATCCAAATGTTAGGAGGCTTTCTTTCCATATTTTTTTTAACTTCATATAAATAATAATGGAGAAAGTGGGCTGTCAGTAGTTATACCCTACTCTCATTATATGAGCTACCCAGATTATTTACTATACATATACATTCTGGAGCTAGCTATGACACCACTTTCCCTGTTTAGCTCTTAATTTATCAAGAGTTATAAACCTTCTCATGTCCACCATGCATTTCTTTAGGAGTAGAAAAAGAGCTCAAAGTACATGGCTTCTTGGTGATCCATTTGTATCATTATCTTCATATTTGAACAAGAGCTTGGTAAAGGAAATAGAAGCATTTTCTTCTTTTTCCTCTTTCTACCTCCTTATATACATATTTGTTGAGTCAGAAAAAGTTATAGGTTAAACATAAGAGGGAATTATGAAACAACAGACTTCATCACCTTTGTGATATTGAAGACCATTAATCAACAGGAAACATGAAGCCAACTTTGTGGTACATACCTGTAATCCTTGCTCCAAGGGGAGGCCAATGATGATGGAGAGCTAAGTTCATCCAAGTTCTGGGTTGTAGTAAGGCTAAAGCCATTCCAATGTCGACACTAAGTCTAATCTCAATATGGCAAGCTCCCATAATTGGGGGGAGGGGCAACCATGTGGCTTTATTCATCCTGAAAATGGAGCATGTCAAGGCTTTTCAGCTGATCAGTATTGGGATCAGGTCTGGGGGTAGATGCTACACTTCCAGGCTGGAGATAAGAGAGGTTAGAAAGAGAGATGTAAGACAAGGAAGGAAGGAAGGAAGGAAGGAAGGAAGACAGGTAAATGATTATTCTTTTCAAAATTTGAGTACATGAAGCAAATCCCCTCAATACTCAAAGACTCTGTATACCACATGCACAGTGCCTGTGACATATAAAGTACTTAATAAATGGTCTCTTTACTATACTATTTTTTGAAAACAAAGAACACATGAGGATTTTACAAAAAATCTTTAGAAGCTGAAACTCTTGGAATTTTGTCTGCTGAGATCATAGGATAAGGCCATAAATGTGAAAGACAAATAAAACTTTTACTTGGATGGGTTCTATCTCAGTTAAATTCACATTCTATTTTAAGTATTTTTTCAATATTACCTAACGTCTGTTCTCGTTGACATCTTTTTTATCAACATTGTTTGGATTTTTTATTAATGTTCAATTGCATCCAAGTAATGAAAAGTATAATAAAGCTATTAGAAGTACAATGAAAACTATAACATATCTATACAGGAAAGTAATTAAGTGTTTGTCAAACCAAAGATCATTACTCTGTGTGTTATATAAGAAATCTAAATTTTAAAAGTTCAAATAAATGAAATGTGCATAGGTACAACATTTGTTTGTTCTATGTCTCCTCCATGATACCAAGGAGGCATGTAATAAGTTTAATCAATTCCAATAGAATGACCAGTCAACTAATCTATCAACAATTATTTACCTTGTTTTCTGAACTGTGCTAATATATAGTGGTTCCAAAAAGAAACTGACATTAGCTTTAGATTCAGGACGTTTGAATTCTACCTCTGCTATTTATTATCTTGGACATGTTATTTCACCTCTTGAGGGCCCATTTTCTTTGTCTGAAAAATGTAGAGGAATAGCTGGAATGGATAATTCCTGAGGTCCCTTCTCCCTCTAAATATATAATCCTATGGTCCCTGTTCTTGAGAAATGTACAATGTTGCTAGCTAGAGATTCAGGAAAGGAAACATTATATAGATGGATGGATGGATGGATGCATACATACATACATGCATACATACATAAATACATATATTTAATTGTATGTGTCAAATGGATGGAATGCTATAGGAGGAGGAGGAGCAAACTAAAATAAACTTTAGGATTTGAGGAAACTTAAAATAACAAGATGGGGGTTGAGCTGGGTTTGAAAGAATATGTATACATTTTGAGGGAGGAGAGACTTGCAGAAGGGTGGGGGAAAGCATTTATTCAACTAGCACATCACAGAGGAAGAAAGAAGCCTTACTGGAATTGAGTAAGTAGCTTCTTATAAATGGAGCTGTACTAAAGCCATTTTTTTTTTCTTGTAGGAACAAGAGGTCAATCATCAAGAAGGACACTTAAAATGTGTCAATTACCTGGACACTTTTCAATCTAGCTTTGTTTCCATCACTGGACTGAAACTTTGCTCAATGGTCACCAATGATTTCTTTATTGATAAATCTAATTACCCTTCTTCATCGTTCATCCTTCTTGACATCTCTATAGTAGCTAAAGCAGCTGGCCACCAGCTCCTTTCGGATATTGTTTGTACCTTGGACGTCCAAAATCAATGTGCTCAGAGCCTGAAGAAGATGATCAATTCATCTTCGGAGCTCCCAGCCTAGAACCAAATCACTTTGTTGGTGACCAAGAGCACACAGTAGTCCATGGGTCTACTATTTCTAATTCCAACTCTATGCATAAGGCTATACTTTACTGTCACACCTCAGGCAACCAGGCCATCTTAAATCTACCTAACAGCAAGCACCAACCTTTCTCATCCTTCCAATGCATTGCATTAGTCACAGAAATCAATTAAACAATATCATTAGTTATAGAATGGGCATGACAATTTACTGGTACGTAAATTCATTATCCTGTGTCACTGAAAATTTCCTTGTCTACCACTATCTCTCTCTCTCTCTCCTCTCTCTCTCTTTCTCTCTCTCTCTCTCTCTTCCCCTCTCCCTCTTCTTCTCCCTCTCCCTCTCTCCTTTCCTCCCTCCTCTTTTTTCTATCCCTCTTTCTTTCTCCTTCTTTCTCCCTATGTACATATTTTGCATGTACATGTTTATTTGTATCTTGCCTCCTGCATTGTATTGTGAGTTCCTCATGAGCAAGCACTATCTTCTACTTTTCTTGGTCTCCTTATAAGCCCTTGGCATAATGCATGCCACAAAATGGGAACTTAAAAAATTCTTGTTGGCAATATCTCTTCCACTTTTGAAATATATTTTTTCTTGAGAGAAGGGATCATCTCGCTTCAATATATTTGTATCTTTGGTACTTGGCCCAATTTCTAGTATACAGTAAGTGCTTAATAAATGCTTCATTCATTTATTTTTTTCTAGGTTTCTCTTGTCATTGTTTTTGTATGTTTTCTTTCCTATAAATGTTCACATATATACACAGAAGTACATACACACATGAATACATACGTACATATACATACACATATATATGTATATATGAATATGTGAGTATGTATATGTGTGTATATATACATATATGTATATATATATATATATACATATATATATATATATATATATCCTCTATTTCCTTTGAAGGATCCTTTCCCATGCTCTGCCTCCCTAAGCATGAGTATACACCTAGTCTATGTCTTGAAGATCCATCTCTTTTCTCTCATTGCACTAAATGACTTTTGTGGATTTAACTCTTTATTTGTGCAAATCACTCTTAAATTTACACATACAGATCTTTTATGTCTCCTAAACTCAATTCCCATGTTGCTAGTTGACTTTTTGTCTTTTCTAAATGGGCATCCTTTAGCCCTTTCAAACAATACATCTAAAATACAACTCATTATGTTTTCCCCATAAAATTGTTTCTCCTACTAATTTTCCTTTTTCATTAATTACCAAATGTGAAGATCTACAATAAAGTTACGGCCATCTCCACATTATCATTGAGTGTTATAGATGCTCTCACCTCAATATTTCTTATATCTCTTAATACTTCTTCCCTCCCATCACAACTCCTCTAGTTCAGGACCTCATTACCTTTGAGCCTGGACTACTGCAATAGCTTCGTAATTGGAATCAATACTCTTTTTCCTTCAATTATCCACAGTCTGTAAAATTAATATTCCTGAAGCACAAATGTGACCACATCATTTCCTTGCTCAAGATGCATTATTGCCTTCTTATTGCCTTTTCAACGTTTGCTGTATATAGCCTTCAATAATCTGGCTCCAACTTCTCTTTCAAACAAGACTGCAAAACCCCTTCATCGTTTCTAGCCAAACTGGTCTATTGCTTTTCCCTATATAAAGAATTTTCCACTCCCTTCTACAGTGTCTCTCCCAAGCCTGGGTGATCCACTTCTTCACCTTTGCCTCTGGAAATTCCTAGTTCAATTTCAGGCCCAGTTCAAGAATCATTTTCTTCAAGAGGCTTTTCCTGATTCCCCTTGTTTTTTGCCCCACTACTATCCCCCAAATCCCCATTACCTCACACATTGCCTAACTCAGAATAACAACTTAATAAATGTTTGTTGAATGAATAGTTGATATTCCAAATTATCAGTGAAGATGGCAGCATCACCGTACTTTTTCACATTCATATTCTATAAAATTTTGAAATGATCTTAGTAGAGAGTTAAATGAAATTAGTTTATGGCATGTAAAACAAGCAGTATTATTCTAGTCACATCTGTCTGGTAAAGTGGGATTCATTCTAATGGTTGGACTACTTAAGTAATTATTAATTATTGTGTGTATAATTTGTAGTATAATGTGAATTTTTTTTCAGCTGGGGGAGAGTGTCACCAGGAGACAATGGTGAAGATCATATAGAAAAAAAATTGTTGGCCTGATATCATAGAAACATGCAAAGGCACTGAATTCAGTCTGGCAGTCTATAGGTGAACACAGACTCCAAAAGGCAATGGAAAAAGCTCTCCAAAAACTGAATGAGGCAATAATATCTATTAATTCAGAGGATTATCCCTAAGATCAAATGTGATGATATTCATGAAAGTATTCTGAAAAGGGGATAAAACATTGATCTAAAGGCATTAATACACTAAGAGGAATTAAGGCATAGTATATACGGTCCTTATATATGGGCATATGCTATGAATGTGTCTTGATGGTTCCACTTTTCTCTTGGTGACTCAGTGTCCCTCAAGAACTCAGCTATCTTCTCTGTGAAAATCATAAGTTGTAAAGATCTACATTCAAATTCTGCCTCTGAAACACACTAGCTACATTAAAGTGAGCAAGACACGACTCAGTGACATAAGCAACTTTCTCGGATTTTAAGTGAGGGTGGAATTTCTCTACCCATAGGAATTTCCTATTCTAGTAGAGGAAGAGGAAGAGAAAAGATTCAAAATGCTCTCTGTAGTCAACATCCACCAGACTCATCCAACAATATTTTGTCAAGAATCCAAAAATGAAGGAGTGATCATGACTTTTTTTTTCAATAAGAATGGAGAGGTTTTATTACAATTCACAATCAAGTCATTGTCACAAGAAATTGCAGAAGGGTTTATTCTCAGTGCTAGGCACTGGAGATACAAAGGAAAAAAGAAAGACTTCTTGTTCTCAAGACGTTTACCTTCTGTTGGAAGGAGATAACCTATACTTCTACTATATATACTTAAACAAAATGTATGCAAAGAAACATAAGGTTAAAAAAAGGAGAAAGGACATTACCAAGTAGGTTTATCAAAAAAGTTTTCATTTAGTTAGCACTTGAGTTGATTATTGAAGAAAAGAAGAGGTTTTATAAGGCAGAGGTAAAGGCGGGGGAGACTATTCCAGGCATGGGACATAACTAGTACTAGGGTACAAATTCAGGAAATAGAGCTATGTGTGAGAAACAGTGAGACTGTCAATTTGCCTAGAGGTCATAGTAGAGGCAAATTGTATGTGGTGAGACTGGAATCGTTAAGTGGTTTAGATCGTGAAAGAATTGCTTTTGGCTGTTGTTGTTTCATTTTGGGGTGTGCGTGTATGTATATGTGTGTGTGTGTGTATGTGTGTGTGTGTGTGTGTGTGTGTGTGTGTGTGTGTGTGTGTGGTGCTTTTTTTCCTTCAAGCAGAAGAATTTATATTTTATCTAACAAGTAATAGGGAATTATTGAGTTTATTCAGGGGGAGAGTGATACAGTGAGATCTCAACTTAAGAGAAATCACTTCAGCAAGTATGTAGAGGATAGAATGCAATGAAAAGTAATTTGAGTCAGAGAAACCATTTAAAATGCTATTGCAATGAAATGGCAAAAACTAGGTGAAGGCCTGAACTAAGGGGGTTAAAGTTATTCAACAGAAGTTGTTTTTCTTTTAAATCCTCAAAATAAAAATGAAAACCCCAAAATATCTTTGAGAATTCAATAAATTAATTGTACTAGAACCATAGCATTGTTGTATATTTATGGCTTAAATAGAGCAGTGGTACACAAAAAAATTAAGAATATTATTTACAGCAAATATGAGCATAAAAGATGCTCCTAATATAATTAGGTTGTTGTATCAGCAAGCACCCTAGCATACCTAGGGCGGCTACTAGCACAGGTTCTTAGATCTGCTTTTCTAAAGGAAAGCAACTCAAAATGGGTTAACAATCTCACTTTAATCAATCAAACATATATCATTTACCTAGTTCAGGGG
>CM053592.1:120624563-120661465 GCA_028646515.1 Pseudochirops corinnae
GCATTCCTGGAAAACAAGCCTGGCGCCACAGGCACCACGTGACCACATTCAGCCTATTAAGGAACAGAGTATACTTTCAAACCTGGGAAGGTTCTCAGAGTCATGTAGCCACTTTAGCAAAGGGCCTAGGGGCAGGGAAGATCTTCAGATTCCCTTAACAGTAGTGCAGTGAATAAAACACTGCACCTGGAGTCAGGAAGACCTGAGTTCAAATCTTGCTTCAGATATTTACTAGTTATGTGAGTCTGAACAAGTCACTTTACCCTATTTACTTCACTTTCTGCGTCTGTAAAATGAGCTTAATGAACGCAGTGCTGTTGTGAAAATCAAGTGAAATATTTGTATAATGTTTAGCACAATGCCTGACACATAGGAGGTGTTATAGAAATACTTATGTCTTTCTCTATCTCCCTTTCTAAGCTAAAAAGAATGAAAAGTCTTCAAAATATAGAGAAGATATAATCATGTAGAAATAGGATGATCTATGACAGTGTCATTGTCACTATCCTCTTCTACCACCCAAAAATGATTTTAACAAGCCTTCAGAAGAGAAACTTACATCCCAAATATCTTATTCAGTTAAAAAAAAAAGGTATTTTCTCCACCTATACCATATTTTGACTATTCTTTTAAATATAAAAGAATAAGCAGGACAGTAACTTGTCATAAGACTCTTTCCATGTGAATTCTATCAAATAAAGGATAAATGCCAAAAATTTGAACTAAAAGTGAAGCAAAAATTAGCCTTTTATTATCTTGAATTATCTAGATAATTATTACTATTGTCCCTCCTTCATTTTCAAAGAGGACCAATGACAATGCCAGGGTGATGTCTTGACTTGCAGGTGAATTCGATTTAAGTGAGGCAGTGTTGCACAGTTTTCAGACTCAATTTCTCTTCTATTCATTGAAGGTCAGTAGCAAGACAAGAGTCAAGATGATGGACTAAGGACTGGGATGCAGTGGACAACCTGTCTTCGATGTCTGACCAAGCTCTAAGCACTCCATAATGCCACTCTAGTTGCCTTCATGGCTGTTCTAGCAGCCACCACTCCATCAAGAGAAGTCTTCACATGCTTAGGGTACACATTACTCTAACTCACTGATAGATTTGAGGCTTCCGTAACCTAGTTTAGCCCATCTGCCTGGTTTTACCAGGGCATGTTCTACAACTTCTTGAAGCCACAGGTGAGAATTGGGTGAGAGGTAGATCCCAAAGCTAGATGAGAAGCCATGAAAGGGTCTTGGCAAGCCTTCACACAAGAGGTGCTAGTCTTCCCCCAAAACCCCATACACCTTATCTAGATAATTGTGAAATCACAATTTTCTTTATTCCACTTATTTTGACCATGGCAAAGTATGGCACGGAGTATTTATTTTTGTTCTAGGTAGATGGAAAAGTTGAGAAGTTTGAGTAAGGCACAGAAAAGGAAGGGATGAATGCCTAGATAGATGCATGGCTACATACATACATACGCATGTACCCACATGCAGACATACCTACATGTATGTATATGTGTATGTATGTATACAGAGAGAGAGAGATAGGGAGAGCTATATCTTATCATTCCTGTGTGCCTACTGCAAACCTAGTCTTGATCTTTGATTTCATCAGTGTGGGAAACTCTTGTTCTGGAAACTTTCTTGATAAGAGATGAGCAATCTTATGTCTTGCAGGAGTCTAAGTGACTTGCTCATGGTCATATGGTCACATACACAGTATTTAATATATGAATATGTTCTTGACATAAAGGTGGGCTCTCTAGTCTTTGGTAGAATTATATATGTATGAGTGAATAAATATGCATATGTATGTGAGATCACAAAAATGATTATAATTTTGAAACCACTTTGCAGATATCTTGCCATATTTTCTTATAAGAAATGAGATTGAAGAGAACCAATTTTAAAATCAATTAAATGTAGTTAATGGATATTTTTAATCATATATGGAAAAATTAATGACAAGGGAATAAAATGCCCCCATTTTTTTCTTTGTAATCCTACTCAATGCCCTATGCACATGCTTATAGACATAATAGGGAAAATTAGACTGTTTATTAGATTTGAGTCTCAATTTTTTGGAAGTCATGATTTTGAAATTTCCAAATCAGGAAAAGAAATTAATTGTTAATAAACCTCCCCTACTAATGGATGAAACTATTCTTTTTATCTAAAAAAAATCAATGACCATCTACTATGATGTTAACTGGTAATCAGACTAATTGATTTTTGAAAAATATATCCTTATAATTCAACATTTTAGCTAGTTTTTCTGCCTTTTCACATATTTTTCCCCTTGTGATCCTCATTCTTTTTCTGTAGAAGTTATCAGATTCCAGGAGCAATGATGACTCAAATGTAACTCCCAAGTCATGTTCCACCTCTGCCCTTGTGGGGAAATATTCCTGCAATTTCTTGAGGCTGCTTTCCTCTTGGTGCCTGTACCAAAGTCCTTCCCTCAGCTTATTAACATCAGCTCAGTCTTGTTTGTTATTGATTTCAGAGGCTGTTCAACTTCATCCAGGATCAGTTTTCCAACAGTGTGCCATGTTCAACTGCAAAAAATAGATTGATACAGGCTAAAATGCAGTTGGATTCTCAATACTTCTATATCCTGTGATCTTTTACATTATCTTTCAAAAATACAATGGAAATAAAAATGCCTTGAAAATGCTTAGTTGCTGTAAGGCATTAAGGAAAGTAGACTATGACTACTGAAATGATCAATTGATGAAACTCTGAATATTGAGAAGACAGGGGAACACTTGAGTTCCAAGTATTTTTAGGGTTTACATGCAGAATATGGATTACATTGCTTCCTTCCTTCCTCAGAAGGAAATGGGTGGCCACTGTAAGAGACCATAGACTTGAGCTTAATGTAAGAAAAAAAAAACATTAAAAATAAAACTATCCAAAAGTAAAATTAGCAGCAAGGGAGATAAAGAGTTGTATTGCATTAGACGAGGGCTTCAAGTTCAGGCTAGACAATAATTTGTCAAGAACAGCATAAAAATGGATTCTTGTTCAGGTATGTGTTGGAGTAGATAAACTCTAGAGTCTTCTAATTCTCACATTTGGCAGTTCCATGATTATGAATTCCTCTGGTGATTCACAGTCACAGAGGCAGGGCCTTCTTTGGGCCATTGTCAGACCTTGAATAATTCAAGGTCCATACTCTTCCTGTCTGATCTCCCATCCAATATTTGAATCAAATTTAAACAAACACCAAACATCACCTCCAATAGAATAAAAAGAGGGGGGCAGTATTTTATAGGGGTAAAAAGGGAAGATGCATCAATGACAGGAAAGAGGACTAGCCCACTGTTACCTTAGAAACTGTTGATATTTTCATGACAGGACGTATGTTAGCTTCAGGTCTTTTTATTTTGGTAGCAGCTAAGAGCCACTTCCTTAAGATAGACATGGCCAAACACTGGACATAGGACAAGTTCTTAGAAGAAGCTTCTGATTTTAATTTACCAACAGTCTCTTTCTGTCTATTTTCTCTTTCAGTACTTTATGTTCAGTTTGGATGACATATGAAACAATTTTAAGAGTCATCTGGTTAAACTGGTTGTCTGCATGATTTCCAAATAACGTCTTACATGAGTTCTTCACTATCCTTTGCTGCTAATAAGAAATCATACCAGACAATAATATAATCTGCTAAAGGCTAGAATGGCATGCTCCCAAGAAAAGGTGGGAAAGCAATTAGTACATGCTTTATAAGCTTTTTCAAACTTGCTCGTTCTAGAAATGAACAGTCACACTTCAGCCACTTATGAATATTTTAAGCTAGCTTCTTGACCAGCTTCATATCACTAAATAATCTTGACCTTTGAATTTTGTCCTGCACAGAGCAGGACAACCAGACTCAATTACTCATGGGTTTCCTAGTCCTACTTCCTAGCTCATTCATTTATATCACTTTAAAGTCTAAAAACTTTTCCTCACACTGACCCTGTGGAGTAGATAGTATGAGTATATCAATTCCTGTTTTAGATGAAAGAAATGAGGTTCAGAGAAATAATGCAATTTGCTACTTTTAAACATAGCTAGTAAGTATAAGAGGCAGGATCGCCTAGGTCCCTCCTGGTTCTAAGTCAAGTGGTATTTCCATTACACCACACTGATGATCATACATTTAGGTATACAGTGTGATATGAATTAAACTTTGAAGGAGAAGTAAGACTTTGATAATCAGAGATGGAGAAGAACATTTCAGGATTGGGAGTAGGCATAATTAAGATGAGAAAATC
This sequence comes from Pseudochirops corinnae, assembly GCA_028646515.1. Taxonomy (NCBI): domain Eukaryota; kingdom Metazoa; phylum Chordata; class Mammalia; order Diprotodontia; family Pseudocheiridae; genus Pseudochirops; species Pseudochirops corinnae. Next base: position 120,628,826 of record CM053592.1, read on the forward strand.
AGAGGCAATATTGATGTGTGAGGAATGCTTTCCTTGAACGTGTGGGAAGGGGATGAAGTATATAGACTGATTTTCAAGACATTAAATTTTAAAATGCCCTGTCCCTTATTAATTACTCCAATACAACTCAATAATCACCTCTGAAGCGCCTACTGTGGACCAAGCCATCTATGAAGTGATCAAGATACGAAGAGGAGAAGGGGGAAACAGTTTCTGCAATTATGGGGCGTTAGACAAGGGGAGAATACTTAGAACTGGGATGGGAGGTAGAGATGAGGAAGGTATACTTAAGAAAGTGGCATCTGAGCTGTGGCTTTAAAGAAGCTAAGGATTTTTTAAAATGGGGAAGGTACGTCTCTCCAGTATAGGGGATAATCTTTGCAAAAGCTAAAAGACAGGATATGAAATATAATGTATGGGGAACTCTAAGTAGGTCATTTTTACTAGAATATAGATGGTGTGAGGGGTAAATAATGTGACCAGTGTGAAAAGATTGGTTGGAGACACAGTATAATGGACTTTATGAGCCAAATGGAGGAGTATGTATCTTGTCCTAGAGGCAATAGGGAACCTACCCAAGTCAGTCTCACTGAACAATTGGTAGTCTTAAAATAACAATGTTTCAGACCTGGAAAGGAACTTAGAAACCATCACTCTAGCTTACTCTGTATACATGTAGCCTCAAGCAGTGAAATAAACATTCCCTAACTCCATCTCCTAAAGACCAGGGTACAGTTTTGTTTTGTTTTGTTTTGCACTGAAGAAAAAAAATAATCTCAGCTTCTGAAAGAGGAACTGAAAAGATGCTTTTTCATTACAGAGGAAAAGCATTCCTGGGCATTAATTTCTGTGTGGGAAACAATTACATAATGTTATGAATGCACTGGGAATTCTGAATCATCATCTAAAGAAACTCATTCCAACATTTCACAACAAATAGATGCCAATACTCAGTACTCACATGCTGATATAGCACTCTTTATGGAGGTATAAATTATCTCCATAAAGTTGACTGTGCCCATTTCCATGATGAAGATCATTGGGTAGGATTTTCCAGAGTCAATGGATCTAGGTCACATTTATCCCATTATTGAGAATGTTCAAGAACAGATTGATGCATACGTCAATGAGGAATATGTCCATGACTAGTCTAATTTTGGCAGCATTGCTTTCTGTGCAATTTGTACTGGGGTTTGGTACATAGACCGTGGGAAGGACAAGAGTAGACTACTACCCAAAATTGGCTGATTATGTTTGTTTAATCAAACTCTTCTACAAACCATGGTGAATCTTAAATAAATATGATGATTCTTATGTAATTAAAAAAATAATTGCCCCTAAATACTATATTCATTCTTGTCTGTTGTACTAGGAATGTCTGGGAACTGATCTGTGTATAATTTTTTAGCACATTTACCATACCCATTCATATAGTCCAGGGATAATTAAAAAGGAAGGAAAATAACTTCCAATTAATTTTGCAAATGACCATCTATAGAGTCATGATAATTTATGAGGGTTTGTAATTCAGAGGGTAAATAAAACTAATGACAGCATTTCCTGGAAGAACAACTCAAATCCGTTTTAAAGAAAGTGCCAATATTTCCCTTTTGAAAATACGGAGAAGTAGCAATGGAGTTTGATCTCTTCATTCCATCCCAGTGGGGAAGATTTTCCTGGCTATTTGATACTGAGAGAGGGACATTAATAGTTTCAATCCCATTATGCCACTGCAAATCTGCTCTGATGCATTAAATGTTGCTCTACCTATAGTAACTATCCACACCAAATTCAATGCCAGGGAAGGAGTGGGTGCTTAGTGGAGAGAAAAAGTCAGCAAATTAATTCCTGGTCACTTACATAACAATTCCTTTGGCTATTTCTGAGGCCAAGAGATGAGCTTGTGGATTTTGTAATCCACATTCTTATGGATTAACATATTTTTCAAATGTCATATAGACAAATATCCATACCACATGTGGTAGCTGTGTTGCAACTGTTATAATTATCCAGGATGGTATGATGGATCACTTAACCCTGTTTGCCTCAGTTTTTTCATCTATATAATGAGCTGGAGAAAGAAATTGAAGATCATTCCGGTATCTTTGCCAAGAAAACCACAAACAGAATCAGAAAGTGTTGAACATGACTGAAAAACAACAGGACAGCAACAATTATGTAATAAGCTATGTTTATTACAGCAGTTGAGATTAACATTAAAGTAGCACTGTAATATGCTATGGATCAGAAGCATGGGCAGGCAAGAAGAGACAGAAGGGCACTGTGATTAAGGGGACCAACTACATTCAAATTCTTCTGAACAATCTCTAGAAACAAGTTTTCAGTCCTCATGGTTGGTGTTTAGCTCTTATTCTCTTAAGACAAATTAATGAAAAACTGTATAAATTTGCTGCATCTTTCAAAGTAGCCATTAAATATAGAGTCATCATTTGGCATGGATCTGGGATTACTGACTATGTTTTAGAACAGGAAAAAAAAAATCTCTGCAACCTTAAATCTTATTGATCAGTGGTTGGCATGTTAATTGGCACTGGCCATTTTGTTTTCTTTATTACAGAGGTTGCTGTTTTTCAAATGTCACTACTCAACTTAAACCACTCTCTCCAATGTTACCACTGAGCTCTTAATTGCTAAACTCAATGAGTTTTTCTCAGATCTGACCCTTTTGACTGTCTCAGCAGCATTTGGTAATGCTGACCACAGATGAGAGAAGGAGAGAAAGAGGAAGAGAGGCAAGGAAAGGAAGGAAGGAGGAAGGAAGAGAGAGAGACAGAGAGAGAGAGAGACAGACAGACAGACAGACAGACAGAGACAGAGACAGAGACAGAAACAGAGAAACATAGAAAGTGACAGAGAGGGAAGGAGGGAGGGAAAGATGGATGAAGGAAAGGAGAAGAGAAAGAAAGAAAGAAGTAATGAAAATGGTTATTCCTTTCAAAACATGAGAAGAGTATACCATTCCATTATTTCTCTTCCCTACTCGTTCCTGCCCCTGTTCTCGAAATTTCCTTTTTCTGTTGGGGGCGACATTAGTCATTGAGTTTCAACTTCAGTAAGTAGCATCCTTGTCTCTTCTCTCCCACCCCCTCACAGTAAGCTACCATTTTAAATTGATGTTTTCAATTACTATGTCTAGTTCCTTACATTGTTTTTTCTTTTATATCTATCAGTGAAATTAAAAGCATACTAGCATATGGGAGAAAACAAGAGGAAACTTGTTGTTTGACTTGATTTGAATTAAATGGATTAGATGAAGACATCTGTACAAGTGCTAGACTTAAGAAAACCTGGTTCATATCCCTGCTCTGCCACTAGTATCAATGTGAACTCAGGCAAGTCACTTAATTTCTCTGGGACTATTTCCTCATTTATAAAATAAATGGGGTGGAGGGGCGGTGCCAGACTAGAACCCTTTCAGGTCTCTCCCAGTTCTAAATCCATGAAACAACACTATTCTCCCCCAATGAAACTTCATCCTTATTGTAACCATAGAAATGGTCATATATTTTATTACCCAAAGTGTTGAAATATCTACTTCTTCTAATTAAAAGAAATACTGCTTTTCAAATAAAATACAATAAACATTTTAGGGCATAGTATTGTTATGGGGTCTACTGAGAGGAAAATACCATTTAGGCTCATTTCTGGCTTTTGTAACCAACAGTGAACTTAAGACCAAGACAGAGAAGGAAGAAACAAAAATGACCCCCATGTATTTCTTTGGGAAAAGACATCACCATGTCTTGTTGTCTTTGGGAAGTATGTAATGTGGGTTCATTTTCAGAAAAGGAACTTGGCTCCTTCTTTTGCATTTCACAAGGAATCCATCCAAATTCTATTTAGCTGATTGCATTGAATTGTCCCAACTTTGAAGTAAGTGACAAAACAGAAGAGCTTCTTTGGGAAGGGGAAAAAAAGGATATCCATGGGAAAGAAAGAAAAAATAAACTTCACAGAATATTCTGTATTAACTCATTTGGTTATCTGCTTTCTTCTTATTTATTTGCTATAGACTGGAAACTTTTTACTCTCTACTTTCTGTTAGGGAGGGGGAAGCACTCTGCAAATTGTCATGGAATCAGTAAACCTTAGTATTTTTATGACCCAAATTATAGAGGTATAGCTGGGCATCTAAAAGACATACATGTATATATACTTTGAGGGTCAGCTATAATTTATAATTGAAAATGCATTCTATTTCCCAGCGTGCCCTTCATGCAATAATTCAGAGCAAATGATAATGTATTATACTCTAAGTCTATAACCTTAGAAAATAAAAGCCCAGTTGGTGCTTGACTTACAAGAGCAAAACAAGCTTACAGAGCATGGGTCTGTGTTGTTTGGCAAGTAGTCAATAAAACTGTACCTTATGACTTTCTCTCCTAAAGGTTCTAATCAAAACAATTTATTTCAGGCATGTAAACCCTGCTTTTCAGACTGTAGCTATTGTCAGTATGCAGTAGCAACATCAGCAAGAGCTGACGTCGTTTTTGAACTGAGAGTCCCAGAGCTCCCCCATCTGTCTAAGTAATGGTTGGATTTCCTACTAGATCAATATACCGTGTCAGCTGGAGTACAAAGATTTTTTTTCATATTTCCCTAACCTTTACAATAGCAATTTCAATGTAGCCAATCTTTCGCAGGCTAAATACAATATCTTGGAACGTTATACAAAGAATCTGGGGCTAGCAGGGCTGGGAGTGAATGAGATGCCACAACCTAAGCAAATTTAAAGAGAAAACAGGCGTACAGTTTCATCCATTTCAAATCTAGTACTTCAGTTATATGAATAAATTGTTCTTCAAGCCTAAAATTTTAGCTCAGTTGCCTTTTGTACACAGAGCACTGGTCAGCAATCAAAAATGTAGTAAGGACTTAGCCAGGATTTATTGTCCACACTTGAGCATCCGGATTCTGTTCTGGGGGTTTCCTAAACGGGCCCCCTTAGGTTCAGTAAAGGGGCATTGGAACTAAATAGGAGGCATTTGTCTCTGTAAAACACCTAACAAACTAGAACCTGGGGGAAGGGAGTAGGAGGGTGGAGGGTAAGTGTTTTGCTTTGTTTTTGCTCTCTGGTTCCCAACTGAGGAATAAAATCAAGAAGATGTTCTCCTTTTCCCTGTTATGGACTTTTGAGTTGCCATGACTCACTGCCTTATTGTAGCACTCTCTGATTGCTGTGTATCACTGCCCCTTAGTGGCCAGACTATACCAAACTTTCAATATCCAAAGCATAGGTACAGAGCTAAATAGGGCATATTTTGCTCTCTGCTTCCTTCATCACACAGCAGTGGGATGCAATTCTCTGAATAACTTTTTTTTAATAAATATTTTGACAAGAGGTAACACTTAAGACTATTTACTAAACATCTGACTTCAATCAGAACCATAAATAGCCATTTTTGCAAGAAAAAGGAAGGGCCAGGTTTTGGGGGGAGGAGTAGAATTTACATAAGGTGAAATCTCTGGAGCAAGAAATATGCCCTAAGGCAATGCTTTTTATTTCCTCTACATTTTGACATCCTGGAGGTAATGACCTGATAGTACCCACCTCAGTTGCAGTTCTGGCTTTAGAATCATATCGATCTTATTTGCAAACACAAGGAATCCATCCAAAAAGGAAAAACCATACTATCATAATGTGTGTGTGTGTATGTGACACATAACCATACACATATACATATACATATATATATGCGTGTATATACATATATGCACAAGTGTGTATATGTGCGCATATGTATATACACATATGTGTTTGTTCTTTTTGTGATACAGTAGTATAAATGAAATCTACATTATCCTTGTCCAAGATGGTCATCATGAGATATAAATTAGCATACAATTGCATACAGAACACAAGTAGCATTTACCTTGTCTGGTACTTGTCCTTCTCTAGTTATAATTACAAGCAAGAAAGTATGTATATAAGAGCTTCTAATTACCGTATACATTGGGGAGGAATTTTTCAAGGTCATTTCCAAAGCCATTCATTACTTGGGATAATCTGCTTTGAAACAGATTATGCTTTTGTTTTAGATCAAGAATTCCTAGATTCAAAAGCATGGCATGTCTTCTTGTTAGATTAATTCTAGGGAGTTGCCTGAGGCAAAGGAAGGTCAAATAACTTGGCTAATGGCACAAAAAAGGTAGGAATTGTTTAAAATGTTAGTAAAAGGAAATCACAGACTCTCACAGTAGTTAATGGTCTTCAAAAGTCATCCAGTTCCCCATGTCTGAAAAGAATACCATTTGTAACATCTCTATCAGCCTTTGGTTGGAGACATAGAGTGAAGGGTGGACTCATTTTCTAAGAAGGCATTGCGATAACTCAAAATACTGGGAAGGTTTCAGTTTTTTCATCCATCCCCCTCCCCACTCCCTTACTTATACCTATTTCTGGGTCCCAGCAGAACAAATTTATTCCTCATCTTCATAATAGCCTTTATGAAAGATAGCAGATCCTCCATTTACTTAAATAATCAAAGAAAATAATGCATGTAAAATACCTTGTAAATCTTACAATACTATGAGAATATCAACTATTCTAGTCCATAATTTTAGGTTGTTATTCAAGTTTCATGCAAATTTTATCCTCCCATTTCCTAGAGTTTCCTTTCCTGGAGTGGTGAAAAATAGTCTTTCATTTGGAATAAGCTTGTATTTCTGGTGTTGTAGAACCTTTTCCAGAACAATGAAAATCTTAACCCCTCTAAATAATTTTTTTTAAAAAATCAGTAACAATAATCAACATTCTTAATTAAACTGAACTGCCATTGTTAGTACCATGTTGACTTATCACGTAATTCCATCATGGACTAATGTATTAAACTGATCCTGTGCCAAACTTGGCTCAAACGTTTTGACTAGTAGTATGGGCATAATTGCAAGAGACCTCAGAAGTCATACAGTCTGGTCCATTCATTTTACAGATAAGGAAGCTGAGACTTGATTACATTGGTAATAAGTGTCAGAGTCGGAATCTGTACCCAGGTCCTATAATTCCATTTCTCTCTCTTCCACTCTATCATCCCATTTTTAGAAACTTAGAACAGTGGAGAGTAGTGACTTTTTCCCAAACCCTGGAGCTAGTATTCACACAAGTTTCATTAAAGTATGAAACTTGAAAACAGTTCTAATAACCATATTGGCCCAATTGTTAAAAAAAGAAATTCTAAGACCATCAACATTTTTTTTCCTGTTTTAAAAGAGGGAAGATTGGATTCTCTAAAATGCAGGGTCTACTTGGACAGATTTTAACTGGTGATATAGCTTTTAAAAGCACTGATTGCCTGAGACAAGGGTTTCTGACAATTGTCTTAATATTTAAATATTTATTTAGAAAGTCATCCCATTTAGCATGGTTAGTAGTATCATCATATTTAATGTAAAACTTGTTTTGTTGTTAGTCCTTTGTTCCTGAAGAGGACAATGACATCAGAGAGGTGAAGCCCTATATGCAAGTAAATTGGATTTAAGTAAGGCTGGGCTGTGTAAAGTCACCAACCTCACTTTCTCCTCCAAAGCCATCTGGGTCCAGTGGCAAGATACAGATTACGATGACTGGGGATGGCCTTGATGCAGTGGAAAACCTTGGGCTTTTTAATAGACAGAGATGTTTAAGGAGAACAAACAGCTGTCCAAGAAGCTGAGAAAATCCACTTTACAATGTGGCCTTTTTTCTCTTCAGGAGTATACTGTAAATATCACCTAAGGATCTCCTGTTTCACAGGTTAACTGGGAGAAATATTTGTTGGAAGGCACTTAAATGTATATAAAACCTCTTCATTCCTATTTGCCTTCACTCATAAAATCCAGGCCCATAGGGAGTATCAATTCACCTTAACTGTGTAGCTATTTCTCTACATGGCTACAACATATACATTCTAGACTAGAAAATCAAGCATCTTTCGCTAACAAACGTGATGATTTCCCCCAAGAGAGTTGCATTTAAATTAAAATGGATGGGGGAAGGGAATTCCAAATGTAAGAAGTTTCTCCTGGAGGCCCATAACCTGACATTCATAAGCCAAGTTCTGATTTTAATTTTAATTTTTTTTTGGGGGGGGGGGGTCCTAAGGGAGGTCTGCTCTTTTTTTTTTTCCTTTTGATTAATCTCATAGGTTTCAACTAATACAACAGATACATAACTGTGGATTACATAGTCATATCCATTTTCATCAATTTTTTATATACGTGTTCTTATAATGCTATTGAAACTATAAAAATGTAACATCTTTAAGTACAACACCTAGCAACATCTAGCATCATGGTGATAATGCAGTCTTCATTCTTAGGCAAAATATTTATGACCTAATGAATAAAGAAAAGTTTTTTCTGACCATTCCAAGGAGAGAAAGCCTAATAAAATAGAAATGGAAATGTGTATGGAAGTTGAATAATTTAACCTCAAATCACTGAAATGAATTTGTGATTGAATGAATGGAAAAACTAATTCATATCAGTTACTTTGAGTAAAGACTAGGAATGATATTAAAGTTAAAAGTCTTGTAAGGTTTTGTTTGTTTGTTTTCATAGACTATAGAAATATAACTTACAATAATGATTTTTCCAAATTAGACATATTTTATAGCTTTATTAAAGGAGGTGATGGAAGATTAGACATGAATTTTTTTCTCCAATGACTACCTCCAATAATGTCATCATGCTGAGAAAAAAAAAATAAATTCTTTAAAAATAATAAGACTAAATCAATTTAATGAAGATAAAATATGCACAGCCTTAAAAAAAAGATATTTTTCAATTAAGGTATCATGATAGAATATGGATAATACTAATGATTTTCCTAGTAACACTTTGACAGAAATGGGCTATTATTCATCCATTGCTCCTTACAGTGGCTATGTTTTGGCATCGAGCTAACAATTTTCCATGATGACCCATCATCATCATAAATTTCCCATATCTACCTTCTTGTGCATCTTTATATGTGTCTTAAGTGAGTCTCTATGTACAATACAAATACAATTAGCTGTTCTAAGTGAATAGCTAATATCTATGGTAAATGAACTTTTATACAGGTTTTAAGTTTTATCCTGAGTCATGCTTTTGCCAAAGCAGACAGAAACCTGAGCTCGTAAGCCTTGTCTCTTGTCAGCAGCAGTTGCATGTCAAGCTCCCCAATTCCAAATAAAAATCCTCCTATCAAACAATTTTGAAGGCTACAAAACTTCAGGAACTAATATTAGGTTTACTGGAAAGTTCAGGAGTTTTCTTCTGTATTACTTACTTTATTTCTTCTGTATTACTTACTTTGCTTTTGACTAAATTGACTGATCTCTTTCAGAGGTCTCTGTCAGCTTTAATATTCTAGCCCAGATTATGAAGTTTTGGCAAATTCAGGTCACATATACATTGAACTGAAATTGCAAATTTCATTGTGTCGAGGTTACCTGGTTGGTTAGTGGATAGAGTCCTGAAATTAGAGTCAAGAATATCTGAATTCAAACACTGCAACTGACATTTATGTGGATGAGTGACCATGGAAAATGAGCTGAACCTCACTCGGACTTTAAGCTATCCTCTCAGACTTATTAGCTAAGTGACAAGTAGATTCAAATATACAACCAGTAAAATCAATTATTCTTTAAGTATCATTCTTTGGGGCATCTAAAATGATTTCAGACTTTTGATATGAGGACATTCAAATGACCTTTACATTTTCTTCTCAAAAAGACACAAACTGTGTTTGTAGGTAGGTCAGATTTATGATACCTGTTACCTATGTTTGGCTTTACTCATAAATGACAGGTCCTCATAACACCAATTCACTATAGCTTTTATATAACATACTCCTCCAATAGAATATTTGCTGTTTAATCTGTCAGTGAACAATCAATCAATAAACATTGTTTAGGTACCTACTAAGTGCAGGTTGCTTTGGTAAGTGTTAGAATTACAAAGAAAATAAATGAAAAATAATCCCTATCCTAAAGGAGCTTATAACTGATAGAAATGATCAAATGAATATTCTCTTAATGACAAAATTAACTAAAATAAGCAGTTCAAAACTAGGTGGAAAAATGGACATGACCAAAGAGGAGGGAGGGGGGACATGATCTCCCTAGAATAACATTATTCACATAATGATTTTAGCATAAGTTTCATTTACTTTAAATCGGGGCATTTGCAAGTATAGGGTTTGGATATAAAAAGACGCATTAGTCCAAGCTGAGTCAAATACACATTGTGTTCAGAAGAAACAATTAAGGCAATTATTTAAATGATCCAATAAAATGTGATTTCATCATTTGCTTTTGTATGACCACTAATCTAAATTCTAAGTTTCACTAGCTGATCATGAAATCAGGGAATGCAATCCCCTCTCTACTATGAGTAATATTGAAAACAAGGTGAAAAGAAAGCCGTATGCTTTTTAAACTATCTAAAATGAAAATCTGTCCATTTTTAACAAAAATTTTAAAATGAAATGTTCATGTCATCAAATTTTAGAGATAAGATGGATGGTTCTCTGATCTCTTTGCCCCAAAGGGAGAAGGAGAAATATGTAAACAACCATAGCTAGAGTTACTGGCAAATTCATAAATGTAACCACTGAGAAACAAAAGAAGTTTAGAAAACCTTATGTTCCTCTTTATCTGGCTTACTCAAGATTAGTATATTCAGAACTATTTGAGTTATCTTAGATTGTGGTCTAAGCCCTGATATTACAAATGAGGAAGTTATGACCTACAGAGGTACAGTGACTTGCTTACAGTGAGACTGGCATTAATTGTTCAAGTCAGGACTAACACTCAGGTCTTCTGATTCTAAATGAAGTATTCTTTTCACTGTCCTAAATAAACAAGTAGAAAAGGGACCTGAGTGTCTTTCTCTACATACATACATACATACATACAAATAGATAGATAATTATTATTTTATTTTAATTTTTTTTTGCTGACTGGCACACGTCCTCACTGCATCCTTTATATGTATCTGTATTTTCAACACACACACACATATACACACACACACACACACACACACACACTATCAACTATCTTAATGCTGAGAAAAGTCTCATGAGTTACAAATATTGTCTTTTCATGTAGAAAAGTAAATAGTTTGACTTCAATAAGTTCCTTATGATTTCTCTTTCCTGTTTACCTTCTCATGCTTTTCTTGCTTCTTGTATTTAAAAGTCAACTTTTCTGTTGAGCTTTGCACTTTTCATCAAGAATGCTGGAAAGTTGGGGCAGCTAGGTGGTACAGTGAATACAGCACTGGGCCTGGAGGAACTAAGTTGAAATCCAGCCTCAGACACTTAACATTTACTAGCCATGTGACCTTGGGCAAGTCATTTCATTCCAATTGCCCTGCCTTCTCACTACAAAAAGAAAAAAAAAATGCTTGAAAGTCCTCTATTTCATTAAATATCTATATTTTTCCCTGAAGTATTATACTCAGTTTTGCTGGGTAGGTGATTCTTGCTTTTAATTCTAGCTCCTTTGACATCTAGTATATCATATTTCAAGCCTTTCAATCCCTTAATATGGAAGCTGCTAAATCTTGTGTTATCATTGTGTTTTTACAATACTCAACTTTTTTTCTTCCTATCTGTTTATAATATTTTCTCCTTGACCTAGGAACTCTGGAATTTGGCTATAATATTCCTAAGAAGTTTACTTATTGGTATCTTTTTCAAGAGGTGATCGGTGAGTTTTTTCAATTTCTATTTTACCCTCTGGTTCCAGAATATGAGGGCCGTTTTCCTTGATAATTTCTTGAAAGATGATGTCTAGGCTCTTTTTTTGATCATGGCTTTCAGGTACTCCAATAATTTTAAGATGATCTCTCCTGGATCTGTTTTCCAGATCAGTTGTTTTTCTAATCAGATATTTCAAATTGTCTTCTATAATTTCATTCTTTTGGATCTGTTTTATAATATCTTGATTTGTCATAAAGTCATTACCTTCCACTTCTTCCAATCTAATTTTGAAGGAATTATTTTCTTCAATAAGCTTTTGAAGTTCATTTTCATCTGACCAATTCTGCTTAATAAGGCATTATTCTCCTTATTGACTTTTTGGACCTCTTTTGTCATTTGAGTTGGTCTACTTTTTAAGGTGTTATTTTCTTCAGTATTTTGGAGGGTTTCTTTTAGTAAGCTGTCGACTTGTTTTTCATGATTTTCTTGCATCATAATCACATTTCTCTTCCCAATTTTTCTTCTACTTCTCTTTATTTTCAAAATCCTTCTTGAGCTCCTCCATGGCCTGTGACCAATTCATATTTTTCTTGGAGGCTTTTGATGCAGGAGTTTTGACTTTGTCATCTTCTTCTGGTTCTATGTTTTGATCTTCTTTGTCACCAAAGAATGATTCTATAGTCTGATTTCTCTTCCTCTGTTTGCTCATTTTCCCAGTCAATTACCTGACCTTTGAGCTCTTTGTCACAGTAGAACTCTGCTTCTAGAGTAGATAGTGCTGTGTCCCAAATTTCTGGGATTTTGCACAGCTATTGTCAAAGGTTCTTCTTGGCACCTTCTTCAGAACTGTGAGGAAGACACCCTCTCCACAGCTGCCACAGGCTCTGCCATGCCAGTGCTCCTCCTCATACTAGGACCATCATCCAAGACTGGACCCAGATCTAAGCAGGGCAAAGCATGATAATCCAGCCTCAGTGGCAACAAAGTGATTCTCACAATTGCCTTCCAGTCCACCACTTGGTCCCCCCCACCATCTGTGGGCTTGGAACTCAAGAAGTAACCACCCCATTGCCACAAGCACTACCACCACTCCTGGGGCAGGGCCCAGACCAAGCTCTTCTCTTACTCAGGTGCAACAGAGTTTCCCCACTGACTTTTTACTTTCTCTTTGGTGTTTATGGTTTAAGAAGTCTATAAACCACCACAGCTGCCAGTGATTCAATCCCCCAAGGCCTGCTCCTGCTGGTCTACACCATCATTCTGGGCTGGCCTGGTTCATGCAGAACTGCACTCCACTCCCAGCTAGGTGCAATAGACCCTTCCTGTCAGTCTGCCAGGCTACCTTAATCCTTAATTTGTTTCACGCCATCATTTTATGGGTTCTCTAGCTCTAAAATTTGTTTAGAGTAAATTTTTACAGATGTTGGTGGTAAATGGGGGACAAGTTCAAGCATATTCCTGCTTTGACTGGACCATGTTGGCTCCACCCCCCAAGAGACTCGGTTTTAAAAGGGACTCAGCATAGTCCCCAAAGCTACGTTGGGTCTGGACTTCTCCATCATGCCCCTATGCTAGACAGCTCTGTTTTTCAGCCACCACTCCTAGCTTTTCAGCTTCCTCTTGTGTATTGTCTTCCATCCATTAGATCAGAAGCTCTTTGAGAACAGAAACTGCCTTTTTTATTATTTATGTTTGTATCCCCCATGCTAAGTACAGTGCCTGGCACAGAATAGCTGCATAACAGATGTTTATTGACTTACTGAATGACTCTTACCAAATGAGAGGAACATATTTAACTCATCTCCAGCATTTTCTGTTGTACTCTGAATGATATTGCTGCAATTTGAGCACCTATTGACTAACTTCTTGCCTGAAAGGAAACCTATACAGTTCTGTTTACCATGTGCTTTGGAAAGAATGCCAGAATAGAGTTCTGAGTCCTATGGTCACATCCTGGGTCTGCTACTTCCTAGCTGTGTGATCTGGGGAAAAGTGCTTCCTTTCTCTAGGATCTATCTTTCTCATCTGAAAAATTAAGGACTTACATGAGGTGACCACTGAGATTCTTCTAGGTTTAATCCTATAATCTCTATATAATCTATAATCTATAATTCTAGGACCTTGCATGGATGTAAGTAAACTCTCGCAGGGGACTAGTAGAGCTGGCTTGATTGATAGTGGAATTACAAAAGGAGACAATGCGTGGCCCTTTGTCATGATCCTTTCCCATCAGCCAAGTCACATGACAGTGTAGTGTGAGAAATAGAAAGAAGACTGTGCTCAGCTCCTTTTTAAAATGAAAGCTCTGGAGCCAAAGGCTTTGCCCTGCAGCCAGAGGGCCAAAACAGAGGGGCAAAGGGCACTCATGAAATGTGTGGGACCAAGGTAATGAATCCAGTAGGAGTTGTCTGCATCTGGTATTCAATATAGGACCAAATGTGCAACAGTATACCTCCCATTATATAATTAATAAACTTCTTTTTTCATTTTACACTTTTCCTTTCGTATCCCTTTCTGTTTTGCTTATTTACAGAGACTAAGCTTACCTGTATTAGTATTCTGGCCATTCTTTTCAGTAGTAATTATACCTTCCTCAACACAAATAACCCTATGGAGGGTTAGGGAGGGCAGAAAGCTCCTTGATCCTCATTATTATTTTTAAAATCTCTTTGACATCATCACAACTAGCTTTTCTTTGAGGTTTTCTCTTGCCAAATTGATCAGCTGTGTCCAAGTTTCTTTGCATACAGAGTATTTAGCATATTTCTCGGCAAATAAGGAAATGTTTGATAAATACTTGTCAACTGCTCTACTGACAAAAAGATCCTTGAGAGGAGAAACCGTTTTGTTTTGTCTTTCTTTCCCTACACCTTGGCACAGTACTGGGTAGATAGCAAGCACTGTTGATTACATGAAACTAAATAAGCTCCTTTCTGAAACTAACAATAATTTTAGCTGGTTAAGGCCAGACAAACATGATGCATTTTATAATTCTCTTCTATTAGAAATGTTAATCTTGTTGCCATATACATGTGAACTGTCAAATAAAGTGATAATTTTAAGGAAACTGATTTCTGTTAGTCCTCAAGCAAATTTCCCTCATTTGTCTATGAGTTTAGTATCTGAATTACGTTCACTCCACCTTGAATTCTGCCATCAACATACCCACCAGTTTTCCCTCAAACACCTTGATATTCTAGGTTCTCTAGAAATACCTCTTCCTTTTAGCACTTTCCCAAGATGTGGCTGTCCTAAATTTATACTCCTCTTTTAACAATACAGAATCTTTCTTAACTATTTCAACTGTATATTCTCTATTCTTGAATCCCTTCAATCCTTGTCTTAGGGCCACTCATGCTTTATCCAATGCCAACCATGGATTACTGTCACCAACTGTCTCCTCCAGTCCTGTTTACATGCTCCTGAATA
Organism: Pseudochirops corinnae; assembly: GCA_028646515.1. Taxonomy (NCBI): domain Eukaryota; kingdom Metazoa; phylum Chordata; class Mammalia; order Diprotodontia; family Pseudocheiridae; genus Pseudochirops; species Pseudochirops corinnae. Next base: position 120,643,947 of record CM053592.1, read on the forward strand.
GATGAGTTACTGGGAAATAAAAATGGCTTCAGAATGAGCCAGGTCTGTGCTGTTCATGTGTCTGAGTAATATTTGTCACTCGACTATAGCAGAATCAGTTTTTAGAAAACTTGAAGCTGATCAAAATATTTCAGATAAGTAGAGGAGGGACCATAAGTAGTAGCATGATTCATGGTAATGCCATGTATCATAATACCAGGCATATTACCAAAGATTACCTAACCTTTGATTATATGCTATGTATGGATGAAAGCAATCTTAAAGATTTGAATAGAAAAGTTAACCAAGTAAAAAACTGCAAAGCTAAAATTGAACTTCTTGGAAGCTATGATCCACAGTACCAACTTATTGTTGAAGATCTGTATTATGAAAATGACTCTGACTTTGATATAGTACATGAGCAATGTGTGAAGTTCTGCTAAGTATTTTTGGGAAAATCTCATTAAAACTTACACTCGTTTATTGCTAAAGGACAACAGTGATTGACATCAACTTAAAATGATGTATGTATATCAGTTAATGTGTTATTAAAGAGTAATAATGTACTGCATTTAGAGACCATCATTGTTTCTTCAATTAATTTAATGTTCACATATGTTCTAATTTTAAAAGGTAATGAAAATCAATCATTATTTTGGAAACAAGAATATTTGATTAAATCAATTACAAATGTCAAACTAGCTAAAACTTCCAATCTATGCCTCAAATTTAAGAAATGAATTAATTATATAGTGGAACAAACTAAAATTGGCATGTGGAAACTAAGAAACCTCAACAATATAATCAATTATTAATAATGTAATAATGTTTGATGGATTTTTTTTTTCACTTTGAGACAGCTTTATCTGTATCTAGTTGGGATCTTCAACAGATAATAAAAACATTTACCTTTATGACTCAGAATAGATAATTACTGAGGTCATTGTGAAAGGTAAAAGAAACTATTTTAATGAATCAGCAGTCATTTGATGGCAATAACTTAATGAAGAACAAATATTTTTTCTGTTCATCTTTACCATCTATTAATATTTTGGCTGTCTATTCAAATAAATGTATCCCCTGCCCCCCAAAAAAAATGTATTGATTGAATCCACAACCCATTTTTGTAATCTAACATTTATTGAGCCCTTACTGTAGAAAGGCAGTACTTATAATACTATATAGTATACAGACTATACTAATTACTTCTTCCTAGCTCTCTGAACACACTTTTTCAGTCTTCTCTGTTGGATCCCTTATGACATTCCTGTTAAGTGTACGCAGACCCCAATGGTCTACCCTGAATACCTGTCCTTTTTTGCCCTTTCAACATTCTGTCTTTTAGTGACCTTATAAGTCCCCATGAATTCAACAATTATTCCTTTGCAGATGATTCATAGATCTATATAGCCAGCCATAGTCTCACTAATAAACTTCAGTCAAGGATCACCAATTGCATATTGAACAGTTAGTACTACACATTCTGTGAGTATTTCAAACTCAACATGTGTAAAACACATCCCTTCCATCCCCCCCCCAAAAAAAAACCCTCTTTTGAAATTTCCTATTACTATTGAGAATACCACAATCTTTCTATCTACACAGAGGTTCACAATCTTGATATCATCTTTGATTTCTTACTCCCACTAGTCTAAGTAGACAATCAATTGTTAAACGTTGTTTTTACCTCCTTAATAGATACCACCTACCTCAACCTGCTTTCTGTTTGCAAAGCCATAACTTTCATTCTGGTTCTTATATAGACTATTTCACTTCTATCACCTCATACTTAGACTAAGCAGAACCTCCTAATTGTTCTATTTCCACTCTCATCTAGCCAATTCATTTCCCACATAGTAACCAAAGTATTTTTTTTTTCTAAAATACAGGTCTCCATACTGCAGCCAAAATGTATAGTTTTTTTTTGCTTCTCCTATTCCTCATGCTAAACACTTAGCCCATTTCCCTAATTTTGCCCTGTCTAGGGCCCTAGATCTACTTATTCCTTTCCTCTTAAATTTCCAAGCTTCTTTCAAGTCTCATAAGACACCTTTTACATGGAGCCTTTACTGGTTCCCTTAGATGTTAATTAGTTGGTCTATCTTACTCTTTATCTACCTATTCATGTTATCTTCTCCATTAAAATACAGCTCAATCTTACCAAACTCATTAGTTACCATCCTGTATCTTTCCTTCCTTAATCTCTAAACTTCTTGAGAAAACCATCCATATTCACTACTTCCATTCCCTCTTCTCTCATTCTCTTCTAAACCCTTTCTACTCTGGCTTCTAATTTTACCATACAACTGACTCTTTCCATAGTCACTAGTTGTCTCTTAATTGCCAAATCTGGTGAGTTTTTATTAACCTTTATGGTTTTCTTTAAAATCTCTTTGCGATGTCAAAATAATGCTAATTAAGTTCCCTTCCATGTTTTCATGACACTCTACTCTTATAATACTCTTCCTAGCTACAAGACTATTGTTTTTTAGTCTTCTTTGGTGGTTATTAATCATATCATGTCCACGAGCCATGGGTGTCCACAAGGGCTCTGTCCTGGGAACTCTTTGTCTTTTGCTCTAAGCTATCCCATGCAATGATTATATTAACCTGCACAAAAAAATTTTCATCTTTTTGCACAAGATCCTTAGTTATATATAATACATCCCTTATCTCCTGAGCTACAGTCCTGTATCATCAATTGTCCTTTTTGATATCTCAGATTGGATCTCTCATAGATATCTTAAACTCAAAATGTCTAAAATGGAAGTACTCTCTCTTCTTTGCAATATCCCTTTTACAATCAATGGTGGCACTAGCTTCTTTACCACGCAGGTTCACAACCTCAGCATCATTCTCCACTCACCCAAAATATGATACTTGTACAAATCTTATAAAATGTTTTATCTTTAAGAAGTCTCTTTAATATGACCCTTTCTCTATTCATACAATAACAATGTTAGTTCTTAGTTCAAGCTCTCATCATCTCTTCCCTGAACTATGCCAACAACCTCCTAGCATGTCTCTTCCCACTATAAACCAGCTCCATTCAACTATCAATGTTTAGCTTGTTTTCTGAAGTGTCATTCTGAAAATGTTTCCTCCTCTACCCAATAAGTACCATTGGCTTTCTATTACCTCCAGAATAAATATAAAATCATCTGTTTGACTTTTAAAGATTCTCATATACACAGTTTAGATATAAAGAGTGATATCATTAGTAAATTAGGAGAGCAAGGAACAGTTTACCTCTCAGATAATAGATGACTTTATGACCAAACAAGAAATAGGTAACATTATGAAATGCAAAATGGATAATTTTGATTGCATTAAATTGAAAAGTTTTTGCATGAACAAAGTCAATGAAATAAAGATGAGAAAGGAAGCAGAAAGATAGGAATCAATTTTTATAACAGACATCTCTGACAAAGGACACATTTTTTAAATATATAGAGAACCAAGTCAAATACATAAGAATATTATAATATACATGTCATTGTGCAACTGATAAATGGTCAAAAGGATATGAATAGGCAGTTTGCAGAGGAAGAAATTAAAACTATCTATAGTTATATGAAAAAAAAACTCTCTGAATCATTATTGATTAGAGAAATGCAATTCAAAACAACTCTTGAGGCACTATATCACACCTACCAGAATGGCTAACATGACAAAACAGGAAAATGATAAATGTTGGAGAAAATGCAGGAAAATTGGAACACTGATGCATTATTGGTGGAGTTGTGAACTGATCCAACTAACTTGGAACTATACCAAAAGGGCTATAAAATTGTGCATGCTCTTTGACCCAGCAGTACTACTTCTAGGTCTGTATCCCAAAGAGATCAAAAAATGGGAAAACGACCCTCATGTACAAAAATATTCATAGCAGCTCTTTTTGTTGTGGTCAAGAATTGAAAATTGAGGGGATGACCATCAGTTGGGGGAATGGATGAACAAAGTTGTGGTATATAAATGTAATGGAATACTATTGTTCCACAAGAAATGATGAGCAGGCAGACTTCAGAAAAACCTGGAATGACTTCCACGAACTGATGCTGAGTGAGGTGAGCACTACCAGGAAAACATTGCCCATAGTAACACAACACTGTGTGAGGCCTAACTGTGATAGACTTAGCACTTCTCAGCAATGCAGACAACTCCAAAAGACTCATGATAGAACATGCTATCCACATCCAGAGGAAGAACTTTCAAGTCTCAATGCAGATTGAAACATTTTATTTGTGTTCTCTCTCTCTCTCAGTCTCTCTCTCTCTCTCTCCCTCCCTCTCTCTTATTTCTTCTTTCTCATGGTTCCTGCCATTGGTTCTAATTCTTCTTTACAACATGACTAAAGTAAAACTATGTTTAATATGAATGTATATGCATAGCCTATATCAGATTGCATGCCATCTTGAGTAGAGGGCAGAGAAGGTAGGAGGAGAAAATTTAGAACTCAAAATCTTATGGAAGTGAATGCTGAAAACTAAAAATAAATAGATTTTTAAAAGATTCTCATATGGTTCCTACCTTCTCAGTATTCTTATAGTATCCACCCTTCTATGCATACTCTGCAATCCATGTACAATGGCTTACTTACAGTTTCTCTTTTCAAATTTGACAATCTCCTGCTTTTGTGCCCTTCTTTGTATTGATTATTCCCTAGGAAAATTCTGGACCCCCCTCACCCCTGGCCCTATATATTTGTAAAGTGTTAGCACAGTTCCTGGAACATAATAGGTACCTAAGAAGTCTTTGTTTGTTCCCTTCCCATTCCCTTCAAGATTTAACTTAGGTCCTATTTCCTATAGTAGGCTTTTTTTCTGTTCTACCTCTAGCTACTGATGTTTTCCCTTGGTGGCAGGTGGTAGTGAAATGGATATAGCCCTGGACCTGGAGTCCAGAAATCTGATTTCAAATCTGGCCTCAGGAACTTACTGGCTGTGTGACTCTTAAACTTAAACTCTGTTTATCTCAATAGTAAAATGGTGATAATAATAGTACTTACCTCTCAGGATTGTTAGTTCCCTTCCCTCTTAAATTACCTTCCTTCTATACTCTCTATAACTTCTGTGTACCCAGTTGTCTCCTTCATTAGGATGGATGTCAGTGAAGTTTTGTTTTGCTAACTTTCTTTCTATACCCAATCCTTAGCACAGTTCTTGGCACATAGAAAATGCTTGATAAATACTTTTTGACTGAGTATAAGATATTTGAGGGAAGGGACCAACTTTTGTCCTTCTTTTTCCAGACCTTAGTACAGTCCTGAGCATAGAATAAGTGAGGCTGATTAAATGAAGTTTAGTTATTGACAATTTACTCAAACTAATAATATTTTTGAACAGTTTAAGGGCAAACAGAAAAATAACAATGGCTATTATAAACCTCTTCTACTGAAGCATTAGTCGTATTACCACATGCATATCAAGTGTACCCTAAAAGGATGATTATAAATAAGAGTCATTAATTATGTGTCCTGGCATTACTAAAAGGCAACATTCAAGCAACAGTTCTTCTCCTGGTCTCTGTTTTTTGACTGCAGATTCTCATTTCAGTGATTGTAGCTGTCTTTGACTTTTACAGACACAATCTACCTTGTTTGAATTAAATAAGGATTTCTAAGCTTGCAAAAATATAAAATGCTATGTTCAAAGATGTACCTCATTCAGACTTATTGCTTAAAGTTACTTGCATTTTAATTAGGACAAATAAAAGATGATTTCTTTGCAAAATATGATAGTTTATAATAAATCAGTCCTTTTTTTTTAAAGTAAGCAATTATCTTGTAACCAAAAGGCTTTAAAAGAGCTGATCTTTTCTCAATACCTTGCCCTAACTGCCCCCCCCCCAAGAATAATCTGACATTATAAAGAATGAAGGCTATAATGTAAGCCTTGGTATACACACAAAGGAGATGATTATTAAGACTTCCTTGTTGTTCTGAAACTCAAAAAGTCTCATAGATAAAAGCTAGCTGCAGATTTCTTTCTGAACTTAAGAAACAAGAATACAAAAAGATTTGAGCAACTCATAAGGCACTTGTTTAATAATATGTCTACAGTTAAATAGTTTTATTATTGTCAAGTGAGAAGGTATTGCCTTTTGAAACCAATTTTAAAAAATCATAAAAATGTGAAATGGATTTATGTTACATTAAATAACCTTGGGAGCAGGATAAGATTGGGATACTTTGATGTTATCTTTGTTATACTAGTTTAACTCCCTTTAGCATCCAAACTGCATGCCCTCACAGAAGCACAGAATCTCTGAGTCAGAAGGTAATCCAGAATATGTCTAGTCAAGATGACACTGGAAAAAGGATTCTCTATTTGACATGTCAAGTGGGAAAAGGGAAATGTAATAAACATGAACATAGCACCTACTATGTGTTAGGCACATAACATTAAGTGCTTAGTAAACACTAAGCACTTTTCAAAAATATTAACTCATTTAAAAGTGTTTTAATAGACATTGCTTCAAGACATCTAATGAGTAGCAATACATACATGCTACCAAGGCATTCCTAACATATTTTCAATAGTAAAACAATTCCCATCCTCTTACATTAAAGTTTTCTGGATGTTTTATGATAGGTTTCCAAAAATATGTTTTTTTCCCCCCATAAAACTCCATTGAATTATCATAGTTCATCTACAGAAATATCTCTTATCAAATGCTCTTATGAACTCTGTTCACATACAGATAACTTGCTTAGGTTGACTGTAACTCAGTATATTTCCAGCTCATGTTTAGAAAACACAAACCCAAATATTAAGAAGACAATCAAGAAACAAAGGGAACAAAACATTGGCAACGCTTGTGAGACATTTAAGCTTAGAGGATCTTGTTTTGATGATCTTAAAAACAAAGACTGGCTGGAGAGCCAGGTTCTACTTGAGCAGGAATTTAAATGTTCTACTACACTGGTAAAACTATTCCTAAATTTTATGTGTTGAATAATTACAAATAGTTCTCCAAACTTGAACATGACTCATCTAGAAGGCTCTATTTCAAAAGAGACAGTTTTCAAGAATCTGACAAAGAAGTAAAGAAGTCATTTTTTACATGTACACACACTACATATATGCATACATACACATATATACTCTATACCAGTGGTTCTCAACCTTCCTAATGCTGCGACCCTTTAATACTCATATGTGGGAGTATCTGCATGTGGGTGGACCCGCCTGGAGACAGATAGAGGAGCGGTGTCTCAGTTCCTAAGACCATCGGAAATATGTGTTTTCCAATGGTCTTAGGTGACCCCCAAAGGGATTGCGACCCACAGGTTGAGAACCACTGCTCTATACACATATATCTGCATATTATACATGTATACTATCTCTAGTAGTATGTATACCATAAAGTTCATATGTATTTGTCTATGCTAGTAAAAACCTCCAAAGGTAGCAGTTAAGTGCAATGTGGATAGAGTGCTGGACTTGGAATCAGGAAGATATGAGTTCAAATTCTACCCTAGAACTGTACTAGGTGTGTGACTCAGGGAACATCAAGTAACCTTTCTCAGTCTCAGCTTTATCAACCATAAAATGAATAATTTGGAGTAAATGGTCTCTAAGGTCCCCTCCCCATTCCAGCATTAAAATGATTCCTGATCAGTTTAAGATATCCTTTAAAACATGATAATATCTGATTCATATTGTGTGTATGTATACTTATTCATACATGTTATCTCATTTGATTCTTCATCTCATCTCATCATCATTTTATAGACATGACAAAACTGAGCCACTGAGATGTCAAGAACTTTATTAAAGATCATGTAACTAGTCAGTAAAAGAGCTGGAAACAGCACTGAAATATTCTAGGTAATATCAGTACATCATGATCTAGAAATCAAAGGCACTTAGAGAGCATCTGGTCCAACTCCTTTATTTTACAGACAAGAAAACTGAGGCTGATGGAGGTTAATGACTTGACTGAGATTACAGAAGTAGTAACACAGCCAGGAGATGAACTCACATGTAGCTCTTTTTCCTCCCAAACCAATAAATAGTCTAGTGATGTCTAGTATAGTTTGGTACCTTGAAATAGAATATTCAAGAGAATCTTGAAGCTTTTTGCAATCCCATCAAATCTATTCTCATCATAGTCATAGAAGGCAAGAGAAATACTGACACTGTTAACCTATTTTTCCTCCAGTAAAGAAAGAAAGGGAGCTAAAACATTAGCAATTACATCAAGGTCATTCAGAAAGTAACAGAACCCAGATCATAAGTCTCCCAGTGTCCCACATAGACCAAGTCATCTTGTACAAATACTCAAGTATGAATTTGAAACTGAATTTACAAATTTCTGGAAATCTTACCTGGAATTGGCTTTGTTCTGCCAAAAATATTTACAGCATAATTCCTCTCCTAGTGGGAGCTCACTCAAACCAGCCATCATTAATTCAAATAACTGATGAAGCATAGGACATGTGTCAAGACTGGTCATGTCCTGAGCTGGAAAATTCCAAGTTGGATTTCCCACAACAACTTCTAGGTGTGTAATGATGGGAAGGCCTTATGATTTATTGAGCACATAGCAGAGTACAGGGCACATGCTCTCTGCTCCATAAATTCTTGTTGATTGATAGAGATGTATGAAAGGGGTGTCTCTTGGAAATGGGTGTCATAAAATGATGAAAGTGAGCATTGAAAAACACAAACTCAAATATTATATATGTAGATGACATTAAAGTGTCCTGTAAAATATCTTATCACCTAAAATAAACAGTTTATCATATTATTGGCTTTAGAGACAAACAGTAATCTCCTCAGTCCAGACTTGTCTCCTTGGTACTAAAATAAAAGATTTTTCTCCTACATCATATAATCCTACTGTTTAATGTGAAATGTTATAAAATACTTAGTAATTTATCCTTCTTTAACCAAGAGAGGAAAAAACATCTTTTTGAAAAATTGAACATAGATATGAATGGCTATGACAGAAGCATATTTGACTAGTTGGGGAGACTGACATTTCAACCACTTTGAAAACTGCCTTCCACATTCCCTTTCTGATGTATCTTTTAGGATTCATTATTAAGGGTATATTCTATTTTATTCAAATTTTACACACCTTGTAAATTGCAGTTAATCTAGTAAAATTGGATTGCACTTATCTATAAAAATGATAGGGAAATTACAATGTAATGAGGAAAAAGCACAAGAGATTTTCCTCCTTGTAAAATGTAATAATATGCTGTCCTTCACATGTGAAGATGACGATTCTGGCATTCCATCAGTAAGTCAGTTTCTGGAATTCTTTTATTAGTGATGGAGATGATTTCTGCCTCTATTTTTTTTCTTTCTTGATCTCTCTTAGTGAGCAATGGTTAATCTTCCTCACCCTTTTGTGAACATATCATTGCCCTTCTCCAAGACTTGCAATGCTTGGCTATTCTAAGTTATACTGAATCCAAATTACTCTGTTTTGCTTTTTAGGTCCTTTATAATAAAATGCATATTTATCTTTCCAAACTCATTTACCATTCATCTCCAACTTACCTATGCACACAGATATGCTTATACTTAATTTCAGTTTGTCTAGTATTAAATTTTCTTACACATTGTGGCTATGTCATTGTTTATGTTCTTTCCCACTTGCTCATTCCCTCCCTCCTTTTTTTTTTTTTTTTTTAACTTAAAGAAATTCCCTTCTTCTGTGAGGGCTCACTTGGAGTCACAATTTATCCATGAAAGATTATCCAAGGAGCCCCTACATTGAACTCACCTTTTTCCAGACTGCTATGGCCCAAAGAGTCAGTGAGACTATTTGGAGGAATGGAGGAAAGCTGTTGAATATGTTTGAATACATCTTTCTCTCCATCCCTGTTGTCATCATTTAACCACTTGGAGATCACCAAACTCTCTGATCTTCTGAGATGATTTTGCCATCAGAATCGTTATTTGCCATCATTTCATGTTTATAATCCTGCTTATATTATGGATTCACAGTGTCTCCACACCTACATCTATATTTTCATACCATCGCAACGATGCTGAAGGAGAGTATGGATATTCCTAAGATGTTATTCTTTCCCAGATCTCAACCACTGCCCAAATTTCAAACTTTTAAATTATACTTTGGACCTCTGACCTCCACTCCAACTTCTTCCACTTTTTCATTTACATTAAATTGCCCATTTTACCAGTATTTTAACTTCCAGTCTTTCAAACACTTCCTATTTTCCCAGTCTATGTCCTCCGCTCTAGTTTTACTTACCTCTCTTTTTTTTTTTTTTGCAATCTTAACCCTGTGTTCTACCATTCTGATGGCTCCCTACTCTATTGGTTACATTTAACTGACCTAAATTAATAATACTCCTAACTATTTTCATAGGATCTTATCCTCCTATTTGAGTTAACTCCCAAGAAAAGATTCTCTGGTCCTGTACTTAGATAAGTGAAGCTGCAAAAAGTCTCAAGATTGATCAGATTTCATTCAAGATATGCTTTGGATGCATTGCTTCAGGAGGGACCTACTGATACTTATCAATATTTCACCACTATTATTGATTCCTTATCTCATTCTCTTTCACTGATTGTTCTAACTTTTCACTATTCTAGTCAATTCCCCAACTATTTGTCTGCTCAACACACTCATAATTTATGACATTGTCTCATTTCAAAGAGAAGAATAAAAACCCTTAAGAGGACTAATGGTGAAGCCTGAAAGACAATCAATTCTAAAGCGTAACTGAACTGGAATACTCCTCAATAATGTCAGTGATAGTGAGTAATCCAGTTTCTGCTTGATGACTTCCAGCTTTGGGAAATTCAGCATCTCCTGTGGGAGGAAATATCATTTTTGGAGAGCCTGAATTGTTAGGAAATCTCTGCTTATACAAATTCTAAATCTTTACATATCTGACATCATTCTTCCTAGTTATAACCATTAGAGTCAGGGCAAGTCTAGCACTTCTTACATATCAAAATCCCTCAAATAACTTAAGAAAATTATAATATCCGCTCTAAATTGTCCAAAGTCATGACTAAACAGTAGAATTTAATGTGCAATTTTAAGTGTGCACCATGCGCAGAGCATCATAAGAGATGTTGGAATCTGCTAGGTTAAGTTCATTAAATTAATAGATGGAATGCCATCCTTCTCATCATCACCCTTTCCTTCATATGCTCCAGCTTCTCTAGGTTTTTCTTTATAAAATCATGTCACTTCTTTGATCGATATTCTTCATTGGCTCTCTGTTTATCAAATAAGGTACACATTTCTTATGTAAGGTATCTTGGTGATGCAGAAAGACAGTCTTTGCCTTGGAAGCAGGATAGCCAATTTTGATTCCCAACTTGGACACTACTATGTACTATATAATTATGTGCATATCACTTAATCTCACTGAAAATCAGTTTCCTCATCTGTAAGATATGTATATTAATTTTACTACCCATGTTAAAGTCTTTTTTATGAGGAAAGCATTTTATAAAGGTTAAAGCATATTAAAATGTGACTTACTGTTACCTTGGCTTTCATTCTCTCTTCTGCTTATATTCCTCTACCTTTCCGGGGTTATTTCATACAACTCTTTTACAAATGGAAAGTGTTCAAAATTGACTACTAACTACCCCTCACATATAAAAGCCTTTTGGCCTCAAATTATTGCCTATAATCATTCTCTAAACTTGAAATTCTGTCTACAACTTTATTTGCATTGCCATCCCTCTTTGAAGGCCCAGATCAAATACTAATTCTTCTAAGAAATTTTCCCCAATATAGATGGGCTTTCCCTTCCTTCAATTTCAAACACTTCTTGCCTCTCTTTTGCCTCTTTATCATGCTTTTAATCCACTAAAACCACATTTCATTCTAAAATATATCTTCCTGCTAGATTGTAAGCAGAGTAAGAGGAATAACATTATGTCTTAATTATCTCTTTTTGCCCAAACACCTAGTAAAGGGACTACACATAATAATCATTCAGTAAATATCTGTTGACTGCATACATAACTATTTAGTGGATGTTCAATAAATGCAAACCCCTTATTTGAGAGATGGCTAGCTTGGGCAATGCCTTTGTTCATGGAAAAGATCAAATTTAAGCAGCTAAATATTTTCCTAGTATCGTGATAAAAAGCAAATCATATTTATTTATTACTTAGGAGGTACTTAGTACAGATTATCTGTTGTGATCTCAACCCAAACCTTGTGAGTCAGATAGAAAAAAGTATCATTGTTCCACTTTTTACAAATGTAGTAGCTAAGGCTTAGAGATTAAGTGATTTGCCCAAGGTCATTTAATAATTGGCAGAACCAACTCAAACCCATGTCTTCTGATTCTATATGCAGTAGTCATTCCATGACATTCTTCTTAATGATCATTTTGAAGGAAAATGTTAAGTTCCACATAAATTTACTTAATATTCAGGAATAGATTATTCCATTAAGATGCTAGTTAAAATGTAAAAGGAATGAAGATATCTACCAGAAAATTCCCATACATAGCCCCTTTGAAAATTGAGCTCATCATATCCATCAAGGTAATAGATAATTCAAGACAAAGAATTATCTGGCTATATTAGGCAATGGATTTTTTGTGGTCCTGAATTATTCAGCCTTCAAGTCCTACTATAATGTCTCATTATGGCATGGAGGTGACCTTGGGTTTGCGAAGGCTGTGCCAACAGGATGCAAGTGCTGGCACCTTCTAGCGGAAAAGAAATATTTTTTTTTTTTTTTAGTATCCTGTCTACAGAGTAAGTCTACATCCCAAAATAAGTCTACATTCCAAATTATAGTCAAACCAAGGTGACCTTGGGTTTGCAAAGGCTGTGTCAACAAGGCACAAGTGCTGGCAGTTTCTGCCATGAAGGACAGATTCTTTGTGCTATTTTGGCAACAGACTTAACCTATTCTATATTACAATCAAATAAAGAATGGAAAGGCTAGTCTCCAGTGGGTTAGACATTTAGTAATGAAATTTTGTCTTTGGAAATTAATATAACAAACAAATATAAAATTAATCTCTGCCCTTCTGTTTGGATCACATTTATTCCTCCACAAAGTAGGGCTGACTGATCAGAAAAAGCTGAGATTGATAAGAATCTAAGAATTTTTAGACCATCACTAAATCTGAACACGTCTATTGGTAGTCTACAGGAAGGTCATTATCTATTAACCAATGAGTGGGCATATAACTGTAGACACTGAATCATATTAATCTTTACATTCGCATTACACAGAAAACCAAAATATAATGGAAACTCAATGGAGGAGTGATTTACAAATGTAAGTTTTGGAGTTGATTTTATCTTCTGCCCAAATGTAACAGGAAGCATTATTTCATGTGACATTTCACTGGTTATGTTACATCACATTACTCAGATATTTGCCAAATAAAACAAAAACATTATAAAAGATAATTGCCATCTATGAGATAAGATGTCTTGAGAAACATGAAATATGGAGAAATGCATTGATCAACTCAATAAGACACTTCAAATTAAATTTACATACACTTTGACACTTTGTGATTTCCAAACAAAATTAGGAAGAGGTAAGGATGATGAGATCCAGATTAGAAATAAGGAATAAATGATGTCAAAGGAATGTAGACTACACAGAAACTTTATACTCACAGATAGAGAATACTTTATCTGAGAAAAGAATCAGAATACTTTGGACATTAGAAAAATTGATTAATACCATAATAAAATGATCCTGTGTATATTTTAACAGGAAATAACATAGTTATAGCAGTCATTCTTGACTCAGCTATTCATGAAGGCAAAAGATTTGTTAGGGCAAAGAATAAAATTAATGAAAAGATTAAAAATAAACTGATATAGTATGAAACTGAATCAACTCCACTATGACCTATATTACAGCAATTGTTTATTATAGAAAATGGAATACAGACAAAAGAAATTGCATAGAACACAAACTACAACAGCACTATACCAAAATAAGTCAATTGTCTGAAATAAGAGAAGACAATGAAAACAGGAAAGGAATCCCTTAATTCTCAAACATTTAGCGTATTTGTCAAACTAAAAGATGTGGTAGCCAAATCAATACCAGTTTAGAATATAAATTTAATTACAAAATATGGAGAATGGTGAACTCTGGAGTAAAAAAAAAATAAGATATACCTTTAAATCTTTTTTTTTTTTTTTTAGGAATCAGGATGATTTATTGATTTACTTGGCCCTCTTTCTTTTTCTTTAAATGAACTTTTGTTTATTTTTAGTTTACATCATTCATTTCCACAAGATTTTGAGTTACAAATTTCCTCTCTGTCTTTCCTCTACATACCCCCACCAAACAGCGATCCCACTATGTATTGCCTCCCCCCAATATGCTCTGTTCTATATCCTTCCCCTTACCCCCTCTGACTTTCCAGTAGGGCAAGATGGATCTCCCTACCCCAGTGTCTTTATATTTTATGTCCCAGTTGCATGTAAATAATAATAAAAATAATGATAATAATAATTATTATTATTATATATTTTAAACATTTGATTTTAAAACTTTAAATTCTAGATTCCTTCCCTTCATCCCTCATCATCCAACCCCACTGGAAAGATAAGCAATTAAATACAGGCCGTTTATGTAATTATGCAAAACATCTCCAAAATGGATATATTGTGAAAGACTGACTATATTTCCCTCCATCCTATCCCACCTCCCACTTGTTCTATTCTCTACTTTGTCCCTGTCCCTTTACATAAGTGTGTGATTCTAACAACCCTCCCTACCCAACTTGCCCTCCTCTCCAACATCCACCCTCACATCCCCTTCCCCCCTACTCTCCTGTAGGGTAAGATACCAAATTTAGAGTGTATGTCATTCCTTCCCAAAGCCAAATTCAATGAGAATAATGTTGACCTACTCCCTTTTGCCTTCCTGTTCTTCCCCTCCATTGTAGCAGTTATCCCTTGCCTCTTCCATATGAGACAATAAACCCCATTCTGTCTCTCACTGTCTCCTCTCTTTATATTCCTTTCCTACCTCTCAATTTCACCTTTAAAAGATCATTCCTTCCTATTCAATTGATTCTGTGCCCTCTGTCTATGTACACATATATACACACTCACATATGTATTTATGTGCATATATACCCTCACATACAGACATGTGTGTATGTGTGTTTACATATATACATATATTTATGCATGAATATACATATTTATATTCCCTTCAACTATACTCATACTGAGAAAAGTTTTGTAAATTACAATTATTGGTTTTTCCATGTAGGCATGTAAATAGTTCAACTTTGATAAGTTCCTTATGATTTCTTTTCTCTGTTTACTTTCTCAGGCCTCTTGTCTTTTAATGTCAAATTTTTTATTCAGCTCTGCTTTTTCATCAAGAAAGCTTGAAAGTCTTCCACCTCATTGAATGACCATATTTTTCCCCTGAAACATTATACATAGTTTTGCTTGGTTTTTATCCTACCTCCTTTGATCTCTGGAATGTCATATTCCAGGCCCTTTGATCCCTTAATGTAAAGCTGCTAGATCCTGTATTATCCTGATTGTGTTTCCACAGTATTCAAATTGTTTCTTCTTGGCAGCTTGTAATATTTTCTCCTTGATCTGGGAACTCCAGAACCTGGCTATAACATTCCTAGAACTTTTCTTTTTTGGGATCTTTTTCAAGAGGCGATTGGTGAATTCTTTCAACTTCTATTTTGCCCTCTGGTTCTAAAATATCAGGGCAATTTTCCTTGAGAAATTCTTGAAGGATGATTTCTAGGTTTTTTTTTTGATCATGGCTTTCATGTAGTCCAATAATTTTTAAATTGTCTCTCCTGGATCTATTTTCCAGGTCAGTCATTTTTTTCAATGAGATATTTCACATTGCCTTCTATTTTTTC
This sequence comes from Pseudochirops corinnae, assembly GCA_028646515.1. NCBI lineage: Eukaryota > Metazoa > Chordata > Mammalia > Diprotodontia > Pseudocheiridae > Pseudochirops > Pseudochirops corinnae. Next base: position 120,659,770 of record CM053592.1, read on the forward strand.
ATTTCTTTAGATCTCTTTAATATAGTAGTTCTCAATCTGTGGGTCGCGACCACTTTGGAGGTCAAACAGGGTCGCCTAAAACCATCAGAAAACACATATTTCCCATGGTCCCAGAAACCGAGACAGTGCTCCTCTATCCATCTCCAGTCAGGTCTGTCCACATGCAGATACAACCACATATGAATATTAAAGGACCACGGCATTAGGAAGGTTGAGAAACACTGGTTTAATAGTATCTAGATTTCTCATAAAGTCATTCACTTCCACTTGCTCTAATCTAATTCTGAAGGAATTATTCTCTTCAGTGAGCTTTTGAGATTCTTTTTCTATCTGGCAAATTTGGCTTTTTAAGGCATTCTTCTCCTCATTGGCTTTTTGGGCCTCTTTTACTGTTTGAGTTAGTCTATTTTTTAAGGTGTTATTTTCTTCCATCAGGTTGTTGACTCTTTTCATGATTTTCTTGCATCATTCTCATTTCTCTCCCCAATTGTTCCTCCACTTCTCTTTTTTGGTTTTCAAAATCCTTCTTAAGCTGCTCTATGGCCTGTAACAAGTTTGCATTTTTCTTGGAACCTTTTGGTGCATGAGTTCTGATTGTGTTGTCTTCCTCCCATTCCATGCTTTGATCCTTTTTGTCCCCAAAAGAGGAATCTAAAGTTGGATTTCTGAGCTTGCTTTGCTTTCTTTCCCTGCTCATTTTGCCAGTCAATTAACTTGACTTTTGAGCCACAGTAGATCTCTGCTTCCAGAGGGGAGATCTTTGTCCCAAATCACTGGGGTTTTCATAGCTTCTGGAGCTATTAGGAAGCCACCGTCTCTACTGTCCCCACCATCTTTGGCTCATTGGTCACACACCTCAGAACCACTACCTAAGACCATGATCCCAATCCAGGCAGGTTAAAGCAAGAGCGCTTAGCCTCTGAATGTTTGCTTCCCTCCCCCTCCCTCACAATTTGCATGCCAGGAGCTCTGAAGCAGCAACTGGAGGTGGCTGCAGGGCTGCCACTTCCACTCTTTATGGCTCTGGGGGCAGATAGTGTGACCCACTCCTCCATCCCCACCAAATTCATCCAAGTTCCACTGACCTTTCACTTTGTCTCTGGCATTTGTGGATTGATCATTCTGGAAACCACCACAGCTGCTGGTGATCCACTCTCCCAAATGCACCAGCTGTGGCTTGTCCTGGCTGTCCTGGGGCTAAAACCATGGGCTGGTCTCGGCTCCCAGCAAGCTGTGATGAACCCTTCCTGTTCCCCTGCTGGGGCTGCCTTCAGCAGGCAAAGGTAAGGAGAGGTATTATCATTAGGTGGCATCTGATTCCAGGTTATATCAAGAAAAGAATTTTGACAACAGTCTTGACACATGATACGCAAGAACTAGCATATAGCTGCAACAACCTCTTTTTGGAATTCTTGAACATATGATCATCATACAGAGAGAATTTCCAGATATTTCATAGAGAAGAACTAAGTCCCAGCTAGATAGGTCTGATTGATTTCCTCACTTCCAGGTGACAATCTGGGGAGATGTCCATCAACCTAGAAATAAATTTCTTCCCTGAAAATTTCTTCCTATAGAAATTTCATCATATAAAGTAGATTCTAGTAGAGAAGCAGGGAAGAAGAGGGGAATGTAAAACAGAGAGAGGGAATATGTCTAGGATATAGACAATTTGCTAGGTGAGAAAGACTTGGTC
>CM053592.1:120661965-120720998 GCA_028646515.1 Pseudochirops corinnae
ATATATATATATATATATATATTCCATAGTTTTAAGCAAATTAAATAGTAATTTATGTCACATAGTGTGTGTGACATAAATTACTATTTAATTTGCTTAAAACTATAGAATGTTTCAAGTACTTTGAATAAGTTAGCAATTAACAAAATGCTATCCTTAGACTTTTGTTAAAGTAAAAAATTTCATCCAATATTAATGTTAATGAAGTTAATGAAACTATTGCTATCACTTTATAAACATCTATTAGGAGGAATTAGAAAAAAAATATGTTGATTCAAAATATTTCAAGTATGTCCCTCATGTTACATAATGAAGCAGCATTTTAAAATTTCAAATTTCAAAATAAATTTCAAAAAAATTTCAAAATAAAAAAATTACAAAATGTGATATTTAATTTCATTCATTATTCTATATTAATAATCATTAATAAAGAAAGTAAACATATAGTAATAAGTCAAAAATTCCTGGAGGTGTTCTTCCTAATTCTCATTAATTAACATAATTCTCATGTCCATATCTGAATGGCAATAGATAGTGTATTTTCTTAGAAGAAGAGAGAGAGAGAAAGAGAGAGAGAGAGAGAGAGAGAGAGAGAGAGAGAGGGAGAGAGAGGGAGAGAGTTTATTTCCTTTGTAAAACTTAAATTCCAGTTCTTTCTTGCTTGGCTCAGTCCTCTGAGTGAGAATCTTTGCAAAGATTATATGACTATGTAGATAAGGAAATGAAATCAGCAATCAGAAAAACAAAAGACAATCAAACAAACAACATTCATAATAACAAAACTAACAACCTCTTCCTTTGATCTAATTCAAATTCATTTTGTTGTCCTTTAAGTCCCATAAATGTTACGTACAGCTATGTTTCCAAAGCCTTCTTGTACTCCATAAGAAAATATTTAGATTTTTGGAACATAAAGGAGTAGATATTGCCTAGGCTTCTGTCATCCTACTCACCATTCAGTATAATCATCAGTTTATCAATCCCCCACTGTAAGAAAAATATATATTCCTACAATCCAGACATAATTGTCTTCCTCTTTCTCTTCACCTCCAGTCTCCGTTTTATTGGTAAAAATATAAAGAGGAGAGTAGGAAAAGGCAGGATGTCATAGCACACTCAGGGAAGCACAGTGGACTTGTAGTCAGGAATATTTGGGTTTGAATTTTGTCTTAGATGCTTAATAGCTGGGTGACCCCATGTAAGCCACTTAATTTTTCTCAGATTCAGTTTCTTAATGTGTAATATGGAGATAATATTAGTAACTCCTTCACAGAGTTGTTGTGAAGATTGAATATCATATAAAAATGCTTTCTAATCCTTAATGTGTTATATACATAGTGTCAGCTGTATTATCATTAATTAACATATATATGCATATATAATTTTAAATTAAAATTCCAGTTAAATTTAACATTTATTGAATTTCTACAATATACAAGGTATATCAGAAACTAAAGACCTTAATTCCCTTACCTTAAAGACCTTACAATAAGAAAATAATATTAAAACTAGAGTTTGAACCAGATTATAAATGACAAGAAAGGTTGAGATGCCAAGAGCCAACAGTTCCCAATGACCCTGTCCTACCTCTCCTTATTGAAATCTAAGAGTGCTGGGAATGCCAAAGTGCAATGGTACAGGGCACAGGTCTGCCTTGAAATAATACAACCACTCCAGCCTAAAAGTCCAAGGAGTGAGGTTATTTGTGACACCAATAAAAGCAGGCCAGACTCCTAGTGAGTCTGCATAATTTAATAGGAGCAAGATTGATTATTTCATAGAGAAAAAGATTGTGGGAAGATTTGGATGGGATTAAAGTGTGGCAAGTAGCATGGGGTATTGTGGAGGTAACAGAGAGTGAAGGTTGGGATTAGTCAGAGGTAACAGAGATTTTGGACAGGGGGCCTCTAGGAAAGGAGAGCTGAAAGGATTGTACTGGGATGAGCCAGAGATCTGGGTTCAGGGGTTGGGTTAAAATTCCAGGGGAATAGTGGTTCAGATCCCATACCTCATCACCTATATTGGAGACTTGTCCTGTTAGAGTGCTTTTCTGGCTTCTTTGTGCCAACATCTTTCTAGGCTCAAGATTGAGCATCTGCTATATAATTTAACATTCTACAAAGAAGACTCAAAAGATTGATGTTCAGTCTAGGTCCTTTCATTTTCCTTCTCTTCTCTTGAGCATGTAAGGGCATGTAAGATTTCTTAAGTTTTTTTATTGTTTTCTTTAAAGGTGTTTTTTTTTTCATTTTTTCTTTTAACCAATAAGCACTACAAGGATTCAAACAAGGAATAATAAAAAAGAGGATATTTACAAATTTACAGAATACTTAATTTTCTAAGGAGTACCAAGAGTTAGGTAATTTTCTTTCCTAGTTCTCACTCATGGATCTGACAGCCTCTTCCTCCAGACTTCTTTCTAGCAGTCATTCTTGTCCAAGGTTTGTGAAGTGTTTTGTTTGTTTGCTTACTTGTTTGAGTTTTATTTTATTTTATTTTTCGGTCTTTCTATGTCTAATCACTGTCTAATTCAGAGTCTAATTCGGCCCTACCTCAACACCACAAGAAAAAAAAAACTGATCTAAATCTTCTTTTCTTTACCCTACCACATCATAATACCCTAAATAAATTAATTTAAAAATTATCATTACTATACATAGGGGACTGGATATGCAAAGACCAAAATAAAGTAGTTCCTGCCCTCAAGATGCTTACAATCTATCTAAAGCCCTTGGTGATGCAAATTAAGATACTTAAGTATTTCTAGGCTCAGAAAGTATTCAGCCATAAATATGTGAGATTTCCAGACTGACAGCCCCCACCAAATCCTATTATTTATTCACAGAAAAGATATTACAGAAGGAGAATGGAAGAAAATAAACATTTTTTTTAAGTGGTGACTCTAACAGGCACTGGGTGCTAAATATTTTACAAATATTTACAAGTAGGTTCTTTTATTGCTGGCATTTTACAGTTGAGGAAACTGAAGCAGCCAGAGGTTTAGGGATTTACACAGTCTTAAGGAAGGACTTCAACTAGGAATCAGGATACAGTGTTCTCCAACAAAATCCATGACTTCAAGGTCTTAGAGCTTAGCACGGTGGTTGGCACATAGAAGGCATTTAGTAAATATTTTCTGAAGTTAATTGAATAAAGCCACAGTAAAATATGTAAACAGGTCTTAACATGTTCAGATATCTGTATCTGATAACTTCTGTTGAATATCAGGATCTGATGGGCAATTCTAACAACAGAAAAACACGAAATAGCATAGACTTCCATAAGAAGGAAGCTCTTCATGAAAAATAAAAATTAGTGAATGAGTCCATGAAGCACTTGGACTATATATGAAGTATTAATATATATCATGACTTTCTTCAAAGTAGTTTTTTTTTAATTGTATTTATTCACTACCCAGCTATCTCAACTTTGCACTTGACCTCATGGAAAGGTTTAAGATCTTCTAATCTTTCAGTATCCCTGAGAAGATATAATCCAGGTTCTCTCAAAGAAAGTTAGGAAAGCTTTTTTTTTTATTTTTATTATTATTCTTTACTATATTTACAATGCTTCTGGTATAAGACACCAATAATGTGGGCATCCAAGCTATCAAAATAAAAATGACTTTATAAGTAGGCATGCTATAATCAAAATTTCTTTTCTGTCACTGAAAAGGAATGAGGTGGAAAATAGGCTGATACCTTCCTACATCAGGGATGACACTTGACTACAAAGGACAGCAGTGGGTTGGACACTGTAGGAAGTGCTAGATCTATTTCCCTTTGCCCAGCATTCATTGGATCAAAACACATTAAATTGTATTTCTAAGATAAGTCTTTTTGCAGAATTTTTATGTTCTACTCACAGTAATTTGATACAAAAGGCCAAATGTTTTACTTTTTAGTTGTCAAGAGCAATAGCTGAGAACAATTTGAATCAATTGTTCACTTGCATTGACAAAAAGTTGACAAACATATCTTTTACTTATGAAAAGACTAATCAATATGGAGACTTTTGTCTATCTGTGCATTTCCCTATTCTATGGAGGTTGTAGCCCTGATATTTAGTTTCTACCACATCATTCTAAAATTATCCTGGTTATCTTTTATTGTTAGGTGAAGACTATTCCTCACATAAATAATAATTGGAGAAAACTCACTGGTCTTTAAGCCAAAAAGTCTGGGTTCTACTCCCAGCACTGATTACTAGCTGTAACTAACAGATTTAACTCCTTTAAATTCTGGTGTTCTAACTTATAAAATAAGTCTAATACTACAGATGAAGGGTATAGACAAGTTGACAATCAGTTAATCTAACTGGAGAGAGAAGAAAGCATTTATTAAGTCCCTACCATGTGCCAAGCACTGCAATAAGCATTTTTACAAATATTATCACCTCACAACAATGAGAGGGAAGGATGATAAGTACTATTAATTATCACCATTTTAAAACAGGTAAAACTGAGGCAGATAGAGATAAAATGATTTAATCAGGGTCCCACAGTTACTAAGTATTTAAGGCTGGATTTAGAGTGATGTTTCCCTGACTCCATAACCAGATATCTATCTTCTATACCATCTAGTTGCCTCTAGATAGAGGGTAGATTTTCTTCTGGGGGTGGGGGGGTGGAGCACTTAAGATATTTCCTTGGAAAACATTCTATAATGGAGGAAGAAGAGGAGTGAAGAGCTCTTAAAGGATTAGGATATAAAATTACTTTCCTAAAATGAAAGTCTAGCTGTCACTTCTCCCCTTTCAGCCCTTCATGACTTTCTATTAACTCTAAGATCAAATAGACCATGTCTGATTAGTTCTTTTTAAAACATATTTTATTTTTAATTTATGGAAAAAAAGACAAATTCTTCCATAACATAATAAAATAATGAGTGCTTATGAAACTGCAAATCTACTATGTACAAATTACTATTTCTTATAAATATACAGGTACCATGTACATTTCTTTTGTTTTTCATTTTTTCTTCCCTCTCCCTCTCTGCCCTAGAAGTGGCCATCTTTAGTTTTTAAACCTCTTCATAATCAGGCTGCAACATAGCTTTTCAACATTTTAACACATTATGCCCCTTCATGAACTACACAGTCTACCCAAAATGGCCTTACTGCTTCCCCTCAAAAATGACATGCTTTCTTTTTAATATTTTTTTTTGGAGGGGGAATGCAAGGTAATTGGGGTTAAGCGACTTGCCCAAGGTCACACAGTTAGTATAGTGTGTTAAGTGTCTGAGGTCATATTTGAACTCAGCTCTTCCTGACTCCAAAGCCAGCACTCTATTCACTGTGCCACCTAGCTGCCCCATGCTTTCATTCTTCATGCCTTTGTACTGATGAAGAAGGCATGAAATCTCCCAAGTAAAATACATACTTTCACTTTACTTTTGCCTCTTCAAATTCCTTATTTCCTTCAAAACTCTTTTCAAGGGAGCCTAAATCATTTTTTGAGCAACCAAGATACCAGAACCCAAATTGTACCTCTTTTGGGGGGGGGGGAATATATATTTCACATATACTTATTTATGTACAGATTTATTCCTTGAAGCCAAGGACAGTTGTATTTTTTCTTTTTGCTCATTGCATCCCCAGTGCCAAGCACAGTTCTTGAATGAACACAATATTTATTAAGTACTTCCTCTGTCCAGGCACCAAATTAAGCAAGTCCAAGTGGTAGGAAGATGAAAAGAATGAAAAAGAAAGTCCCTTCCTCCAAACACCTTTCACTCAAAGAGGAGAATATGACACATAAAGGAAGAAATTGCATTAGAAAGGACAGCAAGAGTATACTGGTGGGAAAAAACATAGCAGACCTGGAACCATATTAAATAAAGGGAGAGCTCACTTGGCAGATAAAGGACTCCCAGGGGCAGGAGTCCAAGTCCAGTGGAAGGAGAAAGAACAGGATTGAAAACAGTGTGACTGGGAGATGACCAGGAAATGGTGACTAGCATATAATAGGCACTAAATAAATGTTTGTTGATTGATTGTGAGTTCTTGAAGGGAAGGGCACTATTTTTTTTCTATATGTTCCTAGCACTGTAGCTTGGATAATACTTGAAAAAACCTTCTTTGGATTAATTTAGAAAAGAGTCAGTATCACCCCAATTCATATCAAAGTAGTAGTGACCCTAGTGAGCACAGTTAATGACTTTTTTTTTATTCCAACAGCATTTACCAGCCTAAAATAAGAGTAGAGAATATGAAAGATGGGGGTAGAGTAGAGGGTGATCTGAAGAACAGGACTTAACACTGGAAAGGCAGTGAGGGGGAGGCTAAAAGAAAGTCAGAGGTGGGGGATAATACATTATTAAATTTATTAACTATAAGATCAAGACTGTGAAGTGAGGAAAATGAAGCCAGAATACAATTAAGAAGAAAGAGAGAAAGAGAGAGAGAAAGAAGAAGAAGAAGAAGAAGAAGAAGAAGAAGAAGAAGAAGAAGAAGAAGAAGAAGAAGAAGAAGAAGATGAAGAAGGAGAAGGAGAAGGAGAAGGAGAAGGAGAAGGAGAAGGAGAAGGAGAAGGAGAAGGAGAAGAAGAAGAAGAAGGAGAAGAGGAGGAGGAACAGCAGGAGGAGGAGGAGCAGGAGCAGGAGGACGAGGAGGAGGAAGAGGAAGAAGAAGAGGAAGAGGATGATGAGGAGGAGGAGGCAGACTGGAGGATGTAATGAAAGTAATGGTAAGGTTTAGTAGGAGTTGTGCAGTGGGAGAAGGGAAAAGGCAGGAGACTGTCATCAGAGAGGTATATCTTGTTTAAAGTCTTAGATATGGAACAATTTCAGGTTTTGGTAAAATCTACATTGTGACCACAGACTGACTGCATAAGTCAATCAGGCAGGAACATGATTAGCTGAAGGACACTGTTCCTTGCCCTTATCCCATCATTAACGGAGAGACCTCATCTCCAACTCCAAAGTCAGATGGCTTTCCTGGCATTTTACTGGTCTTGTCTTGCAAGACCTATGTGACTGCCTGGCTTTGGGGACCAGTGTCAGAAGATCAGACAGGATCACAATGGGAGGAAGGAGATAAAATAAGAGATCAGCAGAGGACAGACTGACAATGATGTCTTCCCTCTCCCTCCTGCATAGTAAACTCATTTATTTTTTTTAAATGTGGGTAATAATACTTTCACTACTTATGTGAGAGGGTGGTCTGGAAGACAGTGGTTTGCAAATTGCAAATCATGCAAAAAGCATGATATAAATGTGAACTTAATGTATCATCACTTCAGCTTGTAACCAAAGTCCCATTGTTTTCAGGAATAGTATAAGTAGAAAAAGATGTGTGGGTTATTCCAGGACTTTCCAATTCTATAAGTGGCCATAAATGTTTTTATAGTTTTATGGCTTTTCAAGATAATTTAATCTAATCCATTCATTTGAGTGATAAGGAAATGGAGGCCCAGAGTGATTAATTGAATCTTCTCAAATTATGTACATATTTAGGGCCTTGGACTTAGAATCAGTACACTTAGGTTTTACTTTCCCATATAATAATACTCACAACAAATGAAGGTCCTTGTGAAGTGGCTCTCACAGGCTGCCTTGAGTTTTGGTTGTTTTTGTACCTCTCATCTCCACTACCGAATTTTCAGCAGGGATGAGAGTCCTGCATATAATAGACACTTATTAAACAGTAAATGAACAGAATAAATGTCAATGAAAATGGATAAATCTTCAAATATCAATCAGGCAGATAGTTATTTTTATGGTGTTTAAAAAGGATCTGAATCAAAGAATTCCATCTGACTATGACAAGGGGAAAATACAAACTTGACCCAGAATTGATTAGTCCTAACTATCATTTAAGATAGATAAAGTATAGAATGATTAGAAGTGATCTTTGTGTTTCCTTCTTTTTAATGATTTCAATAAGCTTAAAATTGTAATGATTACTCAACCACCTGGGAACAGAACAAATAATCTCATGAAGTAGTGATGTTATTTGAATTTGCACTACATATTTGCATTAGGTTGTAAATGAGTTACCATATTTTACAAAGTTATCATTTTGAACAGTGTGAATTTGAATAGGAAAAGCTTTCCAAATGAAGCTTATTACTTTCAGGAATGGTAGCATGCAAAAGGGTGGAGTTGGATGGGCAGTAATAGAATCTTTAGAAAATAAAGTAACATGATGAGTGGTACTGAATTTGCAAATTAAATTATATTTTAATGAATTCATAAGTGGAAAAATTAGCTAGCTGAGCAACTAGGGATTCTTTTCTCTAATCTTCAATCCATTTTAGAGATATCTTTTAATTGCCTACTAGGTGTAAGCCACTGTGCTAGGTATTAGAGAAATACAACATTCTGCTTTAGAGCAAATTTAAAGTATTATGTAGGACATGGAGGGAATAGAGTCCAAAGAGAGATAAAACAAAATGCATTCAATCACATGGGATAAGAACAATTATGGCTCTACCAACAGATAATAGGAAATAAAGATGTGATTATTAGTTGGACAATAAATTCTACTTCAAAGATCTATGATTTTGATAATGAGTTTATTTACTTCATTGACACAGATTGCACCCTCCCTACAATTTACTGTATGACCTTTGGGATTTGTCATGAACAAAAACGTATCACCTTTTGTTGCTACGTCATTTGAAAGAATAAGAGATTTTTAGCCTGGAGAAAAGGAGAACAAAGACAGGGTGGGTAGATTGGGACTGATAGCCATCTTTAGGTATATAGAAGAAGGAATAAACTTATTCTATTTGGATCCAGAGGATATAACTAGGAGGCATGTATTGAAATTGCAGAGACCAATTTAGATTTAAAAATCCTAACAATCAGAGCTCTCAAAGTACAGGGGCCTGCCTTGAGAAGTGGTGGTTCTCTATTCCTGGAAGTATTCAACCAGAGGATGCATGACCATTTGATGTATATGAGAATTTCTTTAAGGTGTGAATTGGACTGGTTGGCCACTGAGGTCCCTTATAAATGTCAAATTCTGAGATTCTGTGTTTTGGTAATTTCCTCCAAAAAGAGTTTAGTTCAGGGGGAGGAACCTGTGACCTTGAGGTCACCTACAAATCTCTAAGTCCTTAAATGTGGCCCTTTGACTAAATCCAAACTTCATGGAATCCTTTACTGAATCCTAAGGGAATTTGTTCTGTGAAATTTGGATTCACACACACTTGAGGATCTAGAGGGCCATATGTGTCCTTGAGGACTCAGGTTTCCCATCCCTGGTTTAGTTAGTCTTCCTCAAAAACAGACAATAGGACAATCCATTTCTTGGTCAAGAATATCTAGTCCTGGTCTGATATTTCATTGATGAAGGGAGGAGATTTTAGTATAGCAAAGGCTTTTCCAAAAGAATATAGTTCTTGAAGGTCCTAGCAAAGTAGAAATGCTTCAAGTATGGAAACAACAAAAATAAGAAATTTCACATTTAAAATTGTACAATCCCTAAGGGGCAGCTAAGTGGCTCAGTGGGTAGAGCACTGGGCCTGAAAGTCAGGAAGATTTGAGCTCAAATCCAGCCTCAGACATTTAGTAGCTGTGTGACTGTGTAAGCCACTTCATTCTGTTTGCCTCAGTTTCCTTATCATAAAATGAGCTAGAGAAGGAAATGACAAGCCCTTCCAGTACTTTTGTCAAGAAAATCCCAAATGGGGTCATAAAGAATGGGGCATGATTGAAATGACTAAACAAATTCTTAAGACTATTAAGACATCTGGATATGATTAAGTAAAGTCATTATGGATATGAAGTAACTGTCATCTTCAAAAGTAATACTATTGTATGATAGGTAATTATGTCTCTATTAGCTATGAGAAATACAGGGCTTAGAGGAAAAGGTAAGTGTACTAGTGAGGAAAGTTGTAGAGTGTAGAACTGAGAATGAAGGTTGAGTGAACAGCAAACTTCACTCCATAACGGCTATTTCCTTGCTAGTGTTCCAGGGCCTTCCGGGTCCTATTTATCTTCCCTAGTATACCTAGCACCTGACTTCCATTTTTTTTTCCATTCCATTCCTGTCTTTTGAATGCTTCCTACTTCGTTGAAATACTCAAACTCTATGATTCTGAATAAAGTCTATTGTAGACAGACATGAATAGTCACACTACTTCCCTGACTATGACTACACTTGACCTTTGTACTAGAACTCTTATTTATAGCTCTAGGTGAGCCAAGATGTAGATAATGGAAATGCTGAAGATTGAAGAATTGGGAAGTAAGAATATTGAAAGGTTCATCAACAAGATAATAGGTCTAGAGCTGGAAGAAACATAAGAAGCCATCTAGATCAAACTCTTCATTTTGGAATTAATAAAAAACTGAGACTTCCCTAGGCCAAAGTGTTCTTTCCTCAGACACTGCTTTGCAGTCGATTAAGAGTAAGCATGGAAAGACAAAGCAGCCTATGAGACAGGTTCTGAACTCTTTGAGAAGTAGGGAGAATTAGCTGTAGGTCCACAGATACAAAACACTAGATTCCAGACAAGCTGATTTCATCAAAGGAATCTCAAAAGATGTGGTTGCTCAGTAATTATAGAAGAGGGAGGATCTTGAAATGGTAGTGGGGAGCAAGAAGCCTAATGACTTCTCATCTTGTCCTTGACCAAGGAGAATAATTGGAAAATAACTTAGCCAGTACTGCAGAAGTTGGTGAGGTAACTTTTGCCTTCAAAAGAAAGTCAGGTTTAAACAGGACCTACAGATAGAAGGGAGGAGGTATTAAATGATAGATTATCTTTTAGCTCTAAATACATGACCCTATGAAAGAAATGTGAGAAGAAGATATCTAAAATGAAATGGAATTTATTGATAATAGACTGTGGAGGAAAAGAGCATCAAAATGATAGGTGAAAGGGAAAACTTCAGGGAGACAGGTAAAGTTGAACTCAATATTGATGAGAATGTGAGATTTGGTAGTAGGCAAGAGAGGCTTATTGTTATTGTTGCTGTGGTGGTGGTGGTGGTGGTGGTGGTGATGATGGTGGAGGTAGTAGTGCTGGTAGTTTTTTGGTTTTGGTTGTGCTTGTTTCTACTTTTGAGCCATGATGATCAGAGGAACCAGGAGTGAGAATTTGCCACCCATCAGGCAGGCATAATACCATGTCATAAGACGGTTATAAATTAAACTTGACCCAAGACTTTCAATTGAAAAAAATGATAAGAAGGTTCTGATTCAGATAGATGGTTTCTCATTGTGAGTTATTGCCATAACGGAAAAGTCAAACCTTAGAGAAATCTTGACACAAATTAGATTTTTTCAGTTTCCATCTCCAATTGATTTTCAAACTCTGTTTAGATTGGTGCCAAGCAACTTGATATTCTGGGGGGGGAAATGAGTTTCTAGTTATAGTCTCCATTTCCTAATTACCTAGTAACTCGTTAATACCTAGCTTTGGCTATCACCATCTTACTAGAATCTTTTCTTCTCCAATGTCATTATCTAAATCAAATGACATTTCTTCAATAATAGTTAATACATTTCTCCATTTGCTGTCATCGATTCTTAGATTTAAAAATGAAAGGGATCTTTAAGGTTATCATTTCCAACACCTTGACTTTACAGATGAGGAAACTAAAGTCCAGAAATATTAAGTTACTTACCTAGGGTCATATAGACATAAAAATCAGAGGTAGAATTTGAGCTCTCTGGCCCCCAAACCAGTTCACTTTCCACTGCACTGTGCTGTATTTTTCTTAATTAGTTGAAATAAGTGACTACACTCACTATTGGACTTCTCCTTTTCTTTCTATGAAAATGCATTCTCTTGGTTCTCCTCATTCCTGTCTGCTTACTTTGTCCTTCTTTTAATGGCTTTATGTGGATAAATTTGTAGCAATCTACTTTTCTAAATACATATACCTTTTCACAGATCCTATTGACTTTCATGCTCTAAACATCACTTTAAAAAATATAATTCTACATCTTTAACTATACCTTCACCTGGACTTCAGTTCTAAACATGTGTCTGATTGCTACACTTCCTCATTTATATGTCCTAAGATTACCTCAATCTTAAAAATATATAAAATTAAATTGAGCACTTTTTTCGATAAGCAAGTATCTCTAGGAATTTCCATAATCTTCCCCAACTGATAAATGGTCAAAGGATATTAAGAGGCAAGTTTCAGAGGAAGAAATTAAAGACACATAAAAGCATATAAAAATTCTCTAAATCACTATTGATTAGAGAAATACAAATCAAAACAAATCTGAGGTACCACATCTGTAATGGTAATGAAATTTGAAGACCCCTTTGTATTGCTAAGCTAAGAGGTACTTAGCACTTAGTTTCAAATTAGCCTCTGTTAAAGAAACAGAAGATATGAACCTCTGTTGCTGACATAACAGGAAGGGGCTGAACAGGGAAGAGCTATACCAAATATAAGGAAGAGCACAAGCTGGGAAATTCAGAACTTCTTGGGATAAGCACCTGAAGGCTGGGGTGCTGATACTGGACTGGAACTTCTATGGAGAAAGTGATTTTGATTTTGAGAACAGATTTGGACTGTGAGAATTGAGCTGCTCAAGATTTCTGAGGGCCAGCTGGAGCTGCTGAGAATTTCCAAGGGCCAGCTGGAGCTGCAGAAGACTGAGGAAGCATGACTGTGGTGCCAGTGTTTTGTACAAATGTTGTTGTGGCTTTTTTATGTGTATGAACATGGCTTTGTTAAGCCTTTCTTCCCAGGAACAGAAACTGCGAAGGATTTGAGATGAACTGAACATTGTGAGCTCCAATGTGGAGCAGGAACTACATGGAGAGCTGGACAGCAAGCTGTGAGCTGTATGCCTTTGAACTCAGGTGGTGGTTGGTTAGATTCAGACAGGAGCTGGGGCCATGGAGGTGAAGCCATGGAAGCTGAAAGCCTGCTCAGAGTCAAGATGAAAAGACCTCTCTGTGTGTTCTGAGTGGTGATGAAATTGTGATTTCCTTGTGACCAAGGTGTGGAAGGCCTGTGCATTTTCCACTACCCCTTAAGAGGGCACCGAGTTACTGACTGATGACATAGTGGTGACTGATGATTGAATAATGACTGATGACTGAATAGTGACTGATTTGTAGCTTAGTGTGTCTCCTGGGTGGAGGATTTTGACCTTTTGTACTTTATGATTGAATCATTGAGTTGCTAAGTGATTGATTGACTAAATGTTTGTACTTTGTTCAAAACTATGTGACCACTTTGGTGAAAACTATGTGTCCATTTTAGTGATAAATTGGAACATTGTTGAGTTATTATATCGTTGTGAATGCTGTACTTTGATTTTCCGTGATAAGTTGTAACATTGTGAATGCTGTGTCTTGATTTTCTACGAATGTTTTGCTCTGAATTGTTATTGAATAAATAGAGATTACTATACTGTGTAATCAGAACCTTGAAAGGCTGTTCACAGCAGCAGTCATCTGGAAAGCTGCTCATGCTTGGCTTTATAACATCTCACTGGTCAGATTGGCTAAGATAACAAAACAGAAAAATGGTAAGTGCTGGAGAGGATGTGGAAAAAATTGGAACACTAATGCATTGTTGGTGAAATATTGAACTGATTCAACCATTCTGGAGAGCAATTTGGAACTGTAACCAAAGGGCAATAAAAAAGCATCCACTTTGACCCAGAAATACCACTTCTACAGCTGTATCCCAAAGATATCATACAAGTGGGAGGGGGACCCATATATTCAAAAATATTTATAGCAGCTCTTTTTGTGGTAGCAAAGGACTGGAAATCAAGAGGCTACCCATCAATTGGGGAATGGCTAAACAAGTTGTCGTACATGAATGTAATGGAATAGTATTGTGGTATAAGCAATGAGGAGCAGACAGACTAAAGAGACTTATAAAAGCTGATGCTGAGTGAGGAGAACAGAACCAGGATAACTTTATACACAATTAAAGACACATTGTATCTGTCAACTAACTTTGAGAGACTGGGCTCCTCTCAGCAATGCAAGGTTACAAGACAATTCCAAAAGACTGATGATGGAAAAGGATATCCACATCTGGAGAAAAAAACTACAGAGTCTGAGTGCACATTGAAGCAAACAATTTGCTCTCTCTCTTTTATGTTTTGTTTCATTCCTTCTTTTTTGTTGTTCACTCCATTAGTTGTAACGCTTTAGAACTTGACCAATGTTTTTAGCATGAAGGTATTTGTAGAACCTATATTGGATTGCATGCTGCCATGGGTGGGGGAGAGGGGGAGAAAATTTGGAACTCAAGGGATTGTAGAACTGAATGTTGTAAACTAAAAGTAAATAAATTTAAAAATAAAAGAAATTGCATAATCTACCAAGGGTACTATCATTATATCAGTTACGCAGTTTTAAAGTCTTACTGTTCATTCCTTATTCCAAATGTTTCCTTTCTCTATCTCACACCTCAATATAATAATTTATAAAGCCCTAACAATTCTCCTTTATAATATATTTCACATTCCTTCCTTCCTTTCCATTTTCTTCTGTCATTGCAGTTAGGTGGCACAGTTCTGGAGTCAGGAAGACTTGAGTTCAAATCTAGCCTTAGATATTTCCTGTGTGACCCTGGGCAAAGCATTTAACCTCTGTTTGTCTCAGTTTCCTGATTTGTAAATTTTAGATCATAACAGGACCTTCTTCTTAGGGTTGTTGTAAAGTTCAAATGAGATAATATTTATAAATCACTTAACAAAGTGTCTAACCCTAGAACATATTATGTATTTAAGTGCCTGTTCTCTTCTGCCCCTGTCAATAGTTCAGCATTCGTTATTTGATGCTTAGACATTTGTAAATCTCCCAATTAGTCACTTTGCCTCCACCACAATTCCACTTCATTCACTTTAGTAGAAATAACCAGATTAATATTCATAGCTAAAATATCTTCACATGGACTATAATTCAAGCCCTTTAGTATGTAATTCAAGATCTCTTGAAATCTGGTTCATATCTTCCTTTACAAAATAATATTTCATGATTTTCCTCCATGAACATTCTGCTCTAGTTAAACCAGTCTCTTCCTTAAATAAACTATTTGTATTCATTCTGTCATGCTCTTGCTCATTTCATTTATACTTCCTCTCATTCATATGCCATAACGTTCCTTCAGATCACAGAGTCAGTATACTATTCTTGATGAATCCTCCACAAGTCTCCGGGAATGAAATGGACTTTTCCTCTGAACTTCTTTGGCGCTGATTATCTACAATACTCACTTTACTATTGGACATTATTGTTCATCTTTTATGTTGCTCTTGTATTTCCCCAGCTAAATGGTATGATCCTTGAGGAAAAGGCCCATTTTTTTAAAAGAATGAGTGAAAAACCATTTCTAAAGTGATTAAGCACTGAAGGGATATAGTTCTTGACCTCAAGAAACTTACATGAAGCAGTTAAGTGAATAAAGTGCTAGGCTTGGAAGAACTGAGTTCAAACCTGATTTCAGATAATCACAAGCAGCTGACCCTGGTTAAATCATTTAATCTCTGTCTAAGCTTCCTGAACTATAAAATGAGGTTTAAAAACATCACCTATTTACTAATTATCTTTGATGGTGAGAGAATGAAATAAAGTATTTGTAAAAAGTGTTCAGCACAGTGCCTGACACATAATAGGTGCTATATCAAGGTTTATTTACTTCCCCTTCTCTTTCTCTTCTACTTTCTATGAGAGAAAAATAATACACTTAAAGGGATATTGACCAAGGAGGGGCATTTTCGTGAAAAATATGATACAAGGCTAATGAATGGAGAAATAAAATAATAGATTGATTCTACTTTCCTAGGAGCAATAATAGAGTTAATTTGATCACAGCTCCAGAAGTAGAAGGTCATAGAAAAATTTGAAACCTAGGGCAAAGCTCCTGATGAGGTCAGAAGATAGGAAATGAAAAGTGAACTGAAAAGTGTCTGGGTCTGCCTGACAACCACCAAAGCCTAGCAAAGTTCATTATATATAGTAAAGATTCGATAAATTTCAGTAAGGATTACCTCTACCAATGCACATTCTCTGTGTTTTATAATTTTAGAGAGTTGCTTAGAACACTGAATAGTACCCACATGGCAGAGGCAAGTCTTGCATCCAAACCTTCCTTACTCCAAGTCCAGCTTTTTGGGTACTCTAGTATAATCAAACAAACTAAAATTCAGTAAATGAAATACAGCTGGGAATGAGAACCAAGAGCACAAATCGACATGTGAAATAGACTGGCTGAGTCTATTATTGAAATTAATATTAAATTTCAAGAACTAATTGTTCATAGAAGAGTGAATACAATTAAGGAAGTTTAGAAGAATTAACTCCCATCTTCTCAATATATGCCAATATTCTTTGGCTACATCTGTACAATATCTGTGTAACAGCTAGGCAAGTCAATCAACAGTCAACCCTGTCCCAACAAAACAATTAGAAAACTTAGTGAATCTATTGTTTGATTTAATTGGTTTGTTATTTGAGAGAAATTATGTTTAATTCAGCCAAAATAAGTGACTCAACAATGTTTACTATAACTTCAGCTGCAATTGAATTATTCATTTTATTTAATGTACAAAAATTATTCCACTAAATCATATTCAATAATTTTGAGGTTGTCATACTAGGAAATGATAAGAGATATGCAACTTCTACTATAATAAAAAAGGATTGTACAGAT
The DNA here is from genome assembly GCA_028646515.1 of Pseudochirops corinnae. Lineage (NCBI taxonomy): Eukaryota > Metazoa > Chordata > Mammalia > Diprotodontia > Pseudocheiridae > Pseudochirops > Pseudochirops corinnae. The sequence continues at coordinate 120,678,564 of CM053592.1, forward strand.
TCATAAAGCACTTTGTAAATTATAAAGTTCTATATAAATGTGAATTAATGTGACTGATGTTGTTTCTGTATAGATTTCCAGTCTTTTCCTACATAGACATATTTTATGTGCAATTTAACTTTGATAGACTACTATGTAGAAAGAAATATAGATACCTTATTTCTTCCTGCTTATATGTGTGTATGTGTGTGTGTGTGTGTATAATTATACCATAAAGTCAGTTTTCAAATAATCAGTTTAGTTAAAAAATATATGTATATATAGATATATACATATATATGTGTATATAGATATATAGATATATAGATATATATAAATTGCCTACTATATTCCTGCATGACACTAGGTGTTGGAGAAACTGCAACACAAAAGTAATTGAGTCAGTTTTTGCTTTAATGGAGTTTGCATTCTATTGTGAGAAAGGCAGCACACTTCCTATATACAGATAAGTATGATACAAGAAATATTTAGAAAGAAAAGAACACTAACAAGGGAATTAGGGGATATTTTACTGAAGAGCTAGTGTTAGAATCAAGGGAAAACAGGGTTTCTGAGTGTTGGGGATGAGGGAGAATAAGGAGGAAGGAATTTCTAGGCATACAGAATGAATTGACAAAAGTAATAAATGGTGGGTCAAATTTGGTGAGAAGATAGTAGTGCCTCTTGACTGGAACACTGAGTTCACAAAGAATGATAGTATGAAATATGAGTAGAAGTGTAAGTGGGAGCAAGGTTGTGGATTCTTTTTCCAATCTAGTCCCTAGAGAAAAGGCTAGAAAAGAAAACTGACTATTTCTACAAAATAACAAGCTAATTGTTCCAAGAACGAAGTCCATACTTTCCAAATTCCAAGTAAACGAACTTATATTTAATAATTGCTTACTTTTGCTCATCTAATTAAACCTAAATAAAATGAGTGAAAATCTCAAGGATATATTACAACCCACATTATGTAAAAGGCACTTGTCTGGATTTGCCTTGGATTTGCTATTCATATTCACTTAAGGATAGTGCTATATAGATAGAAGGAGAGTGAAGTTCAATGAGACAACAGGGAGTTGAGTGGTTTAATATAGAAAATGAAGGGAAAAGTAAAGTAAGTGAGGGAAGTAGAAAAAAAATGTATAATGATATGAAAATTTGCAAGTCAAATGATGGACAGGTCATGGGGAAAGTGTTACAGACATCAAAATGGTCTCTGAGATGACAGGAAAGGGAGAAGAAAATGCAGTCATTCACAATTACCTAAGACCCAATGGAACAATTTAATTACATATTCCTCTGAATTTGCTTAATAGCATAATTGACACCAGGTCTTAAAATTGACATCAATCCATGTGCCTGGACAAAGATCCCATTTCAGAACAGTAGCTAGAGTTAATCGTAGCAAACTCACCCGACAGTGAGTTGGAAAGGACTATGGTCAAGAAGGCTTGAAAGTTTCCAATAGCTTTGAGAAGTGGAGTAAGAACATTGGACCAGAACTCCTGAGGTTTGTTGTACACTTCTAACTCTGTCAGTAAGTAGCAACTTGCCCTTAAAGAGGCCACATAATCTCTCCTTGTTTTAGTTTCTTAACTTTAAAAAATAGTTTTAATAGATCTAATATTTCCTTTATTCTAAAGGGTCTGTCCTGCTATAACATGCATATGCATATGAACAAAGATATAGATACATATATACACATAGGAACTCAGATGCTTATTAACTATGTGACCTTGGGTGAGTCACTTAACCTCTATTTATCTCAGTTTCCTCAATTATAAATTAGGGATAATACTAGTAGCTATCTATCAGGGTTGTTGTGAGGAGCAAATGAGATTAATGTTTATAAAGTGCTTAGAACAGTAAAGTATAAGCATAGTAAGCACTATATAAATGCTAGGTATCGTTTTATTATTATTATATGTATATATACATATATATATATATATATATTTTTTTTTCCCCTTTCAGAAAAAAAGTATTAAATATATCAAATAAGATGTTTACCGAAGACAAAAGGCAAAGGAAGGTCAGGTATGTTTTGGTTTTTTTTTTTAAGTTTGCTGTGACATTATATAAATGTAGAAATTTGGCTTGTTGATAATGATTTCATCAAATTGCTCAGAATAATACCATAACAAAGTCTTAGAGCAAGAAAGAGGCTCATTATTAAGTCTAATCACCTAGTGTAACAACTAGATAATAATGAACATAATAATGACACTCATAAAAATCTAGCATTTATATTGTACTTTATTTTATCTTAATTAACCCTCACAATAATCCAGGGAGATAGGTACTATTATAATCCTCATTATATAGATGAGAAAACTGAGGCAGACATAGATCTACTGACTTGCCCAGGGTTAAGTATCTGACACTAGATTTGAACTTGTCTCAAGTATACTTTGCCATCTATCTTCCTGCAGGTGGTGGCTAAAGTGAGATAAGATTCTCAATGAAGAGCTCTATCCACAACTCAATCACCACTCCCACAAACACACAATTTAGATCTGTTCCCACTCATGAGGGAAAATGGAAAATCCCTCTTCTGATGCAGATTAACAACTCATAAATGGCCAGCACATCAAAGGCTCAGCTCTATGATCATGTATCTAGAGCTTAAAAGAACCTCAGAAATCATCTAGTTCAGTCTTTCCACACCCTCCTTCCTTATTTTAAAGAAAAAAAATAACCCAGAGAGGTTAAAATTATTTAGCCAAGAATACAAAAGGAATAAAAATCAGAGGAGCCATATCAAGGCTTTTGGTTGCCACATCAACTTTCATTCAACCATTCCCTAGATTAGTGCCATCCTCCCTTTTTCTCTCTGCTTGGCAAAGAGGTAGTGGACAATCAGTGTAGAATGAGGCATACACTATAATCAGAGACAGTCAATATATGGTTTTGTTGAAGTCTTCTTTGTTAAAAGTTTTCATTTTGATGGTGGTGGTAATCACTGAAAAATGACACTGATACTGAAAGCAAAAAGTTTCATTGGTGCAGTGGATAGAAACCTGGGCCTAGAAACAGAAGACCTGAGTTCAAAGTTAACATTAGATATGAGGTTATATTACACCTTGGGTAAGTAAGTTAACCTCATTCACTGTTTCCTCAACTGTAATGTGGGGATAATCAAAGCACCTACACCTATGGCTGTTGTGAGGATAAAATGAGATATTTGTAAAGCATTTAGTACAGTGAGGGGCATCTAGTAGGTCCCATAAATGCTATCTATCAACCAATCTATTGATCTAGCAATCTCTCATTATTTTTAAAGAAGCGTGTGTTTGTGTGTGTGTGTGCGTGCACATGTGCACATATATTCTTAGAGCTGCCTGGGGTTAAAACTTGCCCCTTAAGTTAAACGAATTTCAAAATAATGTTTATAAATAAAATAGTTCAGAATCTACCAAAAAAGGGGGGGGGAAAGTGAGACTCAAAAGTTAGTAAGTGGTGGAGGCAATTTTAGAATCCAATTCTTCAGGCTCAGTAAATCAGCAAGCATTTACTTAATGCTTATTTTTGGTTGTGATATGAAGAGAAACAGAATGCTCCCTGCCCTCAAGAAACTTCAAATGTTTTTCCCACTATGCCTTGCTGCCTCCTAGATGTGAGTTCTACTAACCCTGTCATGCATGAACCCTTCCAGTCCATAAGGAGAAAAAGAAATAGGTAAGGGTGACCTAGAAACTATCAGGCTTTTAGAAAAACACAGAAGGGAATACAGAAAACCATTTTCCTGAAGGCTCTGGAATACCAATGACTTTGGCAATTGGGGACAACAGATTTCTTTCCTTTGTTTTTAAAGGGATATTAAACAACCTTACTTTCTCACTGCATGCTTATAGAAATTAGCTGCACATGTAGACTACAATGAGCATAGCTTTCCTGTTTTTCAGGTAATTATAGTGATAATAACCAACATTTACAAAGTGCTTACTACATGCCAGGCTTTACATCTCACCCAAACTTCACAACAAAACCCTATATAGTAGGTGCTATTATAATTCTCATTTTACAGATTAAGAAATTGAAGCAAACAGACATTAAATGACTGCTTGGGCTCACACAGATAATGAGTGACTGGAACGATGTTTGAACTCAGGTTGTCTAGATTATTCACTGCTCTCACTACTATGCCACCTAGCTGCCTGGGTGCTTGCTTAGATTATGTCCTCAAACTAAGACAAAAACCTTAGGAATTTCAAATCCCCCCAACAATAATACTTTGAGATTTATTTCTGTGTTTCTGAAAAACAGGATAGAAATAAATTAATAAACAACAGCTCACAGAAGAAAGGTTTAAAATGTGTAATATTTAAATGAGAGTTGTTTTGTTTTTTTTTTCCCCTGTCCTTAGGGAGATGAACAAAACTACTGAAAATACCATTACATATAGTTATGGCCCAAGCTTAATGTCCAAAAAGGAATTTAAAAAGCTGGACTCCCAGGTCCTATTTCTGGGATAAAGAAAACTATTTCTCCAGGTGTTAATTTTCACTTCTTTCTTATCAATATTTGGAAGATACAGAACTTTCATCTTTTCCTCTAGGCAGAAGGAAACTTGTCTTAGATTACTTTCCACAAAAGATTTTAGTCTTTGTGAAACACTGACTATAGAGAATCCACTAACACAGAGAGAGTTCCAATTTGTTGTCATTTTTCTTCCAGTATGTCAGGAGAGGGAATCCTGTTTCATGGTTTTGGATGAGTCTTCAAACAGAAAATAACTTTGTGAATCAATACTCATAAATGAAAAAAATACTAGGATGGGATGGTGGTGGGTGGAACAGGAGGGTACAAGGACAATTTTAAAAATAGTAATTGATAATATCATTCAAGAAGAAATTTAGATACCAAATGAATTAATACGTACATAGACTCTGGTATTAGGTGATCAAGGAGTGAACAAAGAAACATTGCATATTATTTATACTGGCAATATAAGAAAATTGTGGCATGGCTGGATGGACTGAATAGAATTTAAGATGCTCTTTTTTTAGAAGTTTTGAAGTAGAGAAAAAGTAATGTCTAAAGAGAGAAGTGATTTTAGATGGTTCTAAACTTCCTGTTGTTTCATGGGTAATAGAATACATCTTTATTCTCTTCCAACACTATAATAATAAAGATGTTCTATTTCATTAAAATATTGGCTATTAGAGTTTAATGAGATTATTATGATCACTTTTTTTTCATTTTACTGGTGAGGAAACTCAGTTTCAGTATGATTAAAGCATGTGTCTTAGTATATTGTTTTCAGAATTAATGGTATCAAAATCAGTAGCATAAGCCAGGTCTTCTGATTTTGAATCTAGTAATCTAGTATGGCTTCCTAGATATCAGAATCTATCATATATGTGAATATTTATAGGCATATTAAGTGGAAAAGCATCCAGATATCCCTTTAGACTTGAAGTTAAAAGAAGTCTTCATCAATTTGGATTGAGATCTATTGAAGGATCATAAAGCCTTGTTTTATCCAGCATAAGGTGTGATGCCACAAGGTTAATTTTCATAAGCAGTAAAATTTAACATTAATTTAAGAAATAGTTATCTACAAAGAAAAATTTACATGCGTATTTTGGATACTGTAATGGTAATGAAATTTGAAGATCCCTTTGTATTGCTAAGCTAAGAGGTACTTAGCACCTAGTTTTAAATTAAGCCTCTGTTAAAGAAACAGAAGGTATGAACACCTATTGCCAACATAACAGGAAGGGGCTAAACAAGGAGAAGCAACATTGTATTTAAGGAAAAATACCAGCTGGGAAAGTCAGAACTTCTTGGGATGAACACCTGACGGCTGGGCTGCTGCTGCTGGACTTCAACTTCTGTGGAGGAAGTGATTTTGATTTTAAGAATGGGAGAAAGCAATTTTGATTTGGAGAATAGAGCTGCTGAAGAATTGTGAGGGCCAGCTGGAGCTGTCAAGGATTTCCAAGGTCCAGCTAGAGCTGTTGAGGTTTTCCTTAAGGGCCACTTGGAGCTGCAGAAGACTGAGGAAACATGACTTTGATTGTGGCTTTGTTAATGTGCATGAATGTTATTGTGGCCTCATTAAGCCTTGTCATCCCAAGAACAGAGACTGTGAAGGATTTGAGATGGACTGGATACTGTGAGCTTCAATGTGGAGTAGGAACTGCATGGAGAGCTAGACAAGGAGCTAGAAGCTGTCTGCCTTTGAACTCAGGTGGTAATCGGTTAAATTCAGGTGGGCACAGGGACCCTGGAAGAGGAATCATGGAAGCTGAAAGCCTGCCCTTAGTCAAGATGAAAACACTTCTCTGTGGATACTGAATAGTGATGAAACAGTGAGTTACTTGTGACTGTGGAGTGGATGGCCTGTGTATTTTCTACTACCCCTTAAGAGGGTATTGAGTAGTGACTGATGACTAAGTAGTGACTGATTTGTAACTTAGTGTGCCCCATGGGTGGAAGATGTTGACCTTTTTGTACTTTATGATTGAATAATTGAGTTACTAAGTGATTGATTGATTGATCAAATGATTGTACTTTGTTCAAAACTATGTGACCACATTGGTGAAAACTATGTTTTTCAAAACCTTGATTTTCTGTGAATGTTTTGCTGATTTGTTATTGAATGGAGAGGTCACTATACTCTGTAATCAGAACCTCGAAAGCTGTTCACTGCAGCCGTCCTCTGGGAAGCTGCTTGTATGTGGCTTTACAGACACTCAGAATGGAATATCTCCAAATGTACATGTACTACAGTTTCCCTACCTATTTCTTGCTAGTAAATGGACTGTATCATTTCAAGAAATCCCAAAACATATTTTAGTTATTGTTTTATCATCTTCAAAAATAACTCTTTAAATCATGCCATAAGGTTTACAAGACATTTCCCTAATTGTTTGTATCTATACTTTACAGGTGACAAAATAGAACTTAAGAGGTTAAATAATATGACATCAATTCATTTTATACATAAAGAACTTTGACATAGGGAGATTAAGTCATTTTTCATGGTCATAGAAGCCTCTAATTGTAGACCTGTAGACCTAGAATCCAAACTTAGGTCCTTGAAAATATATTTAGTGCTCTTCACTATACTAGGTTGACTTCCATGGTTTTATAGCTAGATTCAGAGTCATACCAACTGATTGAGCCAACAGTAATGTATAATTTATCTTTCCTTTCTTGCCACCACACCTCCAAGATTGAGGTGAAAAGAGATTGGCCTGGAATAAAGAGTTATAACTCTTTTCAGAAAAATAGAAAATTTGTAAATCCAAATCAACATACTAACAACCTGAAGCTGGGGCCATAAATCACCAAACATGTACAGAAATTTAAAGGTTTATAGGTATTTCAAAATAATCAGATGTTTAACACTATTATGTACAGGTACTTGCATCAGTATAAACTAAAGATGATTTACTTAAAGTAGTGAGAAGTCAACTAACTTAAAAAAAATCATAAGTGGTTTAACTTCTGTTGATGGAGATTCAAAATAGGTTGGAACCTATAAAAAGAAAAAAACAATTGTTGCTGAACCTTTCTGCTCAATGCAATATCTCCCCTCCCCCATAAGCACATACTGCATGCTAAACTGTGGTAGATGCTAAGGGAGATACAAAGATAAATGAGACATAGTTCTGCTCTCAAGGAACTTAAAATTTAGTTTAAGAGAAAACACATACACCAAAATAATTACAACAGAAGGTAGATATGGCAAGTATATGAGAGTTACTACTACTACTACCGCTACTACTACTACTACCACTACTACTACTACTACTACTACTACTACTACTACTACTACTACTACAACTACTACTACCACTACTACCATTACTACCACTATCAGCTAGTATTTATATATCACCTTAAGGTTTGGAAAGAGCTTGACAAATATTATCTCATTTAATCCTCTTAATGATCCTGGGAGGTAGGTGCTATTATTTTCGCAGTTTAACAGGTGAAGAAGCCAAGGCAGATATAAATTAAGTAACTTGCCCAAGGTCACACATTTAGTAAGTGTTTGACACAGAATTTGAACTCTAGTCTTCCTGACTTGAAATTCAATGTTCTATCTACTTGCTGCTTCACCATCATAGTTACTTGAGGAGAGAAATAATTGCCAGATTCAAGGGTGGGAGCTAAGTAAGAAAGACAGGAAAGTATTCATGTGGAGAATTTAAATTGGGACAGGCCTTGAATGTATCAAATCTATATTGTGGAAAAGTAGGTGTTCTAGGTATAGGGAGACATGAGAAAAGCTACAAAGGTAAGAAAGCACAGAACATGTTTGGGGTACAGTGAACAGTACCATTTGGCTAAAATGTAGAAGGGAAGTAGTATAAGATAAGGATGGACCTGGAGGTTAAAGACATACTGTGGAGGAGCAGGCAAAGGGATTTATATTTTTTCAGTAGTTGGAGAGAGGAATATCATAGGATTAAAATTTCATAGGGAAGATTAATCTGAGAGTTGCATAAAGGGTAGACTGGATGGGGCAGGGGAATGAAAAGTATGAGGAGAGGTGAATTAGCAATCTAGTACATTAATCCAAGGAAGTGGTGATGAAGACTTAAAGTCAGAACAGTAGGACTAGGGATAGGAGTTTCAAGTAATTCATAATACATTACAATGTGATATAGTGTGCAAAGTACATTGGATAGAGACTCAGGAAACTGAAATTTCTAATGCTTTCACTGTCATTCCTAGTTCTGTGACCCTGGGTAAATTCATTCAACTTTCTGGAATTTATTACATTCATTTCTAAAATGAAAGTATAGAACCAGGTTATTGTTAAGATTCCCAAAATCACTAACTTTTTTTTTTTATTCTAGGTAGAATTGACTGGAAAGGACCACTGATATGATGTAAGTGGTGAGAGAGAGAGAAAAATAGAAGAAGACTAAAGTCAAACCTTATTTCTAGTGAGGTTGAATCACTTGTTCAGAGAGATGGGACTGAAGAGAAGAGGGAAGTTAATTAGAAACATCTGGGGCAGACTCAGGTTAATAATATTTCTCTATATTAAAAGGCATAAAAAATTGAATGGCTTACCTCTCCCAGATGTTTCCTTTAAAAGACACACCTTCAAAAAAATACATTGTTCAAGAGTTTAGGTACCACACATGACCAAAAGAAAAAAGATGCTACAAAGGTAAATTTATTCCAAAAATAAAAAATAAATCTGATCATAGATTGACTTTTTTTGCTCTCAAGAAATAACATGAATAAGAGTCAATAACATTATGGGTTTTGGTAAACTAATAAATAATAAAGTAATATTAAAATAGAATTTCATTTTAAAAATTAATTGTTTAAAGTACCTGAATAAGTTGAATTAAGCCCCAAAGAAGTCATTGTAAGAGATAAAGCTAATATTTTTATGCTTTCCCCTTTGACTACTTTTATTATTAAAATAGTTTTCTATTCATGTTTGATAAATGAGCTAATACTTATTTTACAGTTATAAGTGACAAGGTTCGATACATATAAGTTGATTGAATCAATATATCTGCCACACTCATACAAAGAAATATTGACTTAAGCATATTTTACATTTATAAAAGATTAAATGATAGAGAGATCAACAGAAAACTTTATTCAACAATTCATTGATTATCAAGATCAGCTGAGGAATAAAATAGAAATATGATTAAAAGAGGTATTCACCATTTTCAAGAATTATGTTCTGCACAAATCCTAAATGCAAGAGGAATTGCTGATGAATAGCTCACCTTTCTTATTCTTTCTCCAGGTTGCAAAAAACATTATTCTCCCTGTATTAAGTCTCAAAAAATTCCAAGATTTCAATGACATACAAAGACACTCAAAAGAGGTCATTCTTACAATCCATAAAGCCCATCATTTTTAAGACCAATATATTCCTTGCCATACCAAATGACTATGGAACATGAGATCCCATGAACTTGTAAGAAGCAAAATTGAAAGTAACTGAGATAAAAATAAAAATAAAGAATGACAGGTTGTCACATATTACTACTGATGATTTGTGAACAACGGAAGTAACATACATAATCTGAAAAGGAAGTGAATTGTCCCTTTAGTAAGAGGAAGGGTTAAAAGATAGAAAGTCTAGCAGCTATAGAGTTAAATAAGAACCCAAGAAAAGACTCTAATGGGTGAACTAGATTCTCTATAAAGGCTCTATAAAGGACAAAATCCCTACAAGATGAAAGCATGATTTGCCTGTGATATCCACTGGGAGAGAAAATATATATAATGTAGAGAACATTAAAGCATAGAAGTATTACAATATAGTAGAAAGAAAATTGAATGTGTAGGCAGAATTCTAGGGTTAACCATCAAGTTTCTGTTTCCTTTTTGACCTTTGAGGGAGAAAACATCTTACCTTTCTAGTTCTTACTTTTTTCACCTGTAAAATCAATGGGATGGTTTAGATAATTGTTTATTTCCTTCTTCCAGCAACTCATTTGGGTAAATGTATTATTCCTTCATTGTCTTCCCTTCCTCTGTCTCATATACTACATTGTGTGCTCCTTCAAGAAAGAAAATGATTATTTATTCTATTTATGTTCCTGACATCCAGTAAAATTTCCTATACATAAATGTCATTTAATAAATGTTTATTTCATATAAATACTAGAGAAGTATAATCCTTATGCTTTAGCCTTAAAATTGTCTATGTCTAAACTGGCTGTTATATTATTCAAAGAAGAGGAAAACCCAAACAACGAGTAGAAGTTACTAGAGAAAAGCTAATAATCCAGAGAATAAAAAGTTTTCTGGGAACAAATATGAAATTCAGATAGGAACATTCTAAGTATCACTGAATGTTTTTGAAGTCAAAAAGCAAACACAGACAGTGTCAGTGAATATGCTGCCATTGCATTGACTGAGGCACTATTGATTTATATGATTGTTACATTATCTGATCAGTTATTCAGGAAGACAAATTAGCTGTTAAGATTGGTGAAATAACAAGACCAAGAGGGCTTACAGTCCAATTATTTCTGATTGTATAGACATGCCTTAATGTCATACTTTACCATCATTACATTTCTATTTGAATTCTATCTCCATTTGTTCTCCATAAGTGCAGTACACTGAATGTGCCCAAATTCCATAATGTCAATAAGAGGTTAAGAATGAATTCATCCAATTCCACTGAGAAAAATATTATTGCTTCGTACCAATGCTTAGAGTGCTGACTCCCTATCTCACTAAATCTCCCCCAAGCTATCTATTGAACAGATCAACAGTTTAAACAAAAAGATTGAATTAGATGAAATTCTAAATGTCATTAAATCTCTCCCTGAAGCTAACTTTCTAGGGACTAACAGTCTTCTTCATTTTCTCTCTTTTTAAAGGCCTTCCGTTAAAATGGTTACCATGTTTAGTTATTTTTCTCTTTTAAAATTGATTAAAATTCTTGAATTTATTGTATTGATATCTGTTTCAGATATGGTAAGCCATGAAACAACTGTTCATAATATAGACCTATTACTTAGGTAACATCAGTCTTTCAAGGTCTTTGTTACTGCTTTTTTTTTATATACTTGAAAACACTATTACTGAGTGAGTTAAACCATATTACATTGATTGTATTCATGATTGATCACAGGGGAAAGCTATACTCAAAGACTCAAGAAAAATAAGACAAACCTAATTTACTTTCATTTATTTCAAGAAAGATGTTAGGAGAGATTTCCACTGGCAAACTTTTTTTTAAATTTGTAGATCATAAGTATCATGGTAGGCAAATGCTCATGCCCTAGGGTTTCATGATCAATTAGATTTAAGTAAATTATAAAAGCTATGCTGTATTCAAAAGAAAGGTTTGAAGAAACTCCAGGGCAATATTATAGCATTGATACTCCATTGGAAGGCCTGCTATATCCAATAACTATGAAGAATATTTCCAATAAAATTTCCATCCATAAGGAGGAAAATCGGTGGGATCTCCAGTTATCTCATCCAATTTACAGACTTAGCAAGCTAGCAGATTCTATTTCAAATAGAACAATGGAAGGTATGAGAGATCATATGCACTTTCAGAGGAAATCATGCATAATTTTTTAAAGGAACTTCAACAATTTTAAGGATGTGTATTCAAGTACCTACATATAAGAGTGGCAGAAGTACAGTGAATATGGCTAAATTAGATGTTTTAAAAAATTTGACAGGTTTTCTCACAAAACTCTGTGTGTGTGTGTGTGTGTGTGTGTGTGTGTGTAAACTAAGTTACCTGGAGAAAAAAAATTTTTTAAGATATATCATGAAAAGAAAACTGGCATATATAGGAAAATGTATGTGACTCTGGGTAAGTCGTCAGTTTCCTAGTCTCTTGTTTTTCTCAACTGTAAAATGAGGGAACTCCATTAGCTGATATTTGAGGTCCCTTGTCTGTAATTCTATAATCATTCTTCATATGTAGGACCAGGAAAATAACCTATAAATCCCAATAACATTATTATTATTATATTATAATTCAACTGAAATACTGTCTGAAAGCACATATTAAAATGCAAAATACCATAAAATACCAAAATACCATTATTCTCATCACCTTTGTTATTATTTATTATAATACTACAACATCCAAATTTGGATATAACATGCACCTTGGAAAACTGTAGCCTCAGGAAATGAAAATGAAAATAATTTCTATTTTATTCATTGGATAATAAATTGATAAACCCCCTAGAAATAAAATGAATGTAAACACACACTCGTGCACACACATACATGCCAAAGAAGGGTATTGATAAGTTTCTGTGTGTTCAATCTGTACAGTATACAGAAAACTGAAGAGCTGAAGTGTGTCATGGAGTATAACCTCAGCCTCAGGCTTCTGTCAGAAGGAAAAAAATACTACATTTCTTACGCTCTCACTTTATATTCTTATTCTCCTGCCATTCTATACCCTATAAAATTTTAATCTTGAATTATAATATTCTCTAAAGTAGAGAATCACAACCAATATTCAGAAATCTCTAGCTATCATTTATGTTAAATTTTCAAGCCAGATTTGAAAAAAACTAAAAGCTTGTGTTTGCATTTTTCACTTTAGTCCAACTTTTTTTCTATTGCAGATGAAAAGAGAAGAATTCAAATTTCTGTATATAATATTCATAAATTAATTCCATGATGTTCATTTTCTTTCCAAACCTTAACCTAATGGAACAAAATTTATAGGATTTAAAATAAATTTGAATCAATCATATTAATACTGTTCTTTTATATGTTGCCAAGACAACTTGAAACTAGGAAAATCTCTACAATACATAAAAAATATATTTCAAAAAATGCAAAAGGTGCAGGAGGTGGAAGCAACTAGGTGGTCAGTGGATAGAACACAGGCCCTAAAGTCAGTAGGACCTGAGTTCAAATTTGGTCTCAGGCACTTGATACTTGCTAGCTGTGTGACCCTTGGCAAGTCATTTAACCCTGACTGCATCACAAAAAAGGAAAAAAAAAACCTCCTCCTTCCCCACCCTCTCTCTCTCAGTTTTTTTGCAGACTGTCTTCTTAGGATCTTAGAAAATGGAAACAGAGAATTTTAATTAACTGGCCTCACAATAAATCACATATATACAAATCTCTTTGAAAAACTGGGCATAACACCCAGCTCAAAGAAAAAAAAATATTAAAAGTATCAAGGTTAAAAGGATTTAAATATGATAATACCACAATTAGAATTACGCAAGACCTAGCAGCTGAGACATTAAAGGGCTTCAGGTCTTGGAACACAACATATCAAAGATCAAAAGAACTGGGGTTCCTGCCAAGAATATCATACTCTGCAAAGTTAAGTATTATACTGAATGAAAAATAATGGATATTTGATAAACTCTCAGACCTTCAAGATTTTGTTTTAAAAAAATCATGAACCTAATAGAAGATTTGACATACAAAAACCAAGAGAAATATAAGGTATATAAAAAGACTGATTATAAGAGATCAATAAAGAGAGTCTGTTTATTTTTTATATATGTAAAATGAAACCTGAGTATGATATGAATTTAAAAAGTAAAACCATTTAGGAACAACTTAAAAGAGTAATTATTTTATACAAATGAGGTGCAAGAGGAAGAACTGATACAGGGGAATTAGATGAGGGAGGAGAGCTGGTAGTTCTGGTAACCAGCATCGGGAATAAATTTAAGAGGCAATAAAACATATATATTTAGGAGAGAATAAAATCTTTTAAATACAGAAGAAATAATATGGTAGGGACATAGGGAAGTAGGAGAGGACAAGGGAAGGATCTAGAGGAGAGGGTGAGGGAATAGGTAAAATAGAGGTTTAGAAGGGTGTTTAGATTTATGGGAATGAGAGGGTGGAGGAGGGTTCCTTGGAGAGGGTAAGCAAGTCACAGGAGGGCAAGGTAGTGGATAAAAGTAAAGTGGAGGAGGCAAGAGGGATAGGAAACAAGAAATATGTACATACATAAAAACAAAGATCAAGAGTAGAATAGGTTTGGGAAAGCATATATCTATATAGGTATGTATATATGTATATGTATATTTCTATAGCTATAGAGAAACATTTCTAAACTTTATTGTAGCCATTACACACACACATACACACACACACATAATAGTTATAGAGAAACATATCTAAATTTTTTGTGGTTTTCGGGGGAGGATGTTTGGGGGAGGGAAAAAAGAGCAAAGTAAAAACGTTCACAACAGAAAACAAAAGAAAACATACAAAGAAGCAAGAAAAGATGGTCAGTTCTCAATACAATGAGAATTATTTATCAAACAGGCTTTCTTGAAATGAAAATTTATTATTACATATTTTGAATCCTCTCTTATGTTCTGCTATGCACATGGCATGCTTTTTTCTAACTTTGTATGTAAGTGTCATCATTTAAATTTATGATTTGTTTTTGTTTCTTTCCTCTATTCTGTATTTTGTGTTCTGACATTTGAGTCTAAAATAAAATTTTGAAAAAAAAGCTGGTCATATATTGAACAAAAACTATGAAACTCAAATGGGTCAATGTATGTAGCATGCTATATAAAGCTTTAAAAATCATCATCAATGTTAAGTACATTTTTTAAAAATATGTAAGTAATGTGAAAGTTCTACCTTGAGGAAAATGTGAAATTCTCCCCAAACAGCATAAAGCATAGGAAAATACTTTATATCAGCTCACGTCTGGACCCTTACAATAAATAATCTTCAGATTCTACCTGCCTCATCTCTTTTTGTTACTCCCCTATCCAGTAAAATTTATGGTTCCATATCATCTCTATTATCAAATAGCAAATACTGTTTAGCATTCAAAGCCCATCAAAATCTTACGCCATTCTGCATTTACAATGTCACTGGACTCTGCTGTTTCTCAAACAAGATATTCCATCTCCTAATTCTGGGCATTTTCACTTTGCTGTACTGTATAACTGGAATTCTCTTCCTCCTCATCTCCACCTCCCATCTTCCTTCAAATCATAGCTAAAATCTCACCTTCAAAAAAAGACTTTCCTGATCCTTCTTAATGGTGGTGTCTTTTTTTCTGTTGATTATATCCAATTTATCATATTTACACTTAATTATTTTCTCATTGTCTCCACCATTAGACTATGAGTTCCTTGACAGCAGGGATGGTCATGCTTTTGTTTATATCTTCAGTACCTTTATACACACTAGACATGTAATTAATGCTTGCTGACTAACACTTTAAAACTTCTATTAATTCATAATATCATTATGCAAAGATATTTCTACCATCAAGGCAAATTACAACCCATTTCTGACTATGTAATTTTTTTGGTGCCTTTTTATAATTTTTGACTATAGACAGTGGTTTAAGGTTCTCAGTATTTCAGCAGTCGAGTGAACTTGAATGTGAGGAAAACTGCATTTTTTGCTGACCTCAAACTGAAATTTGTCATTTTCTTCAGTTCTCTAAGATATTATGTGAAGGGGTCTACTGGTTTTGCCACATGGAAGAAAGAATCTATAACATATAAAATATTAAGAATTTTTTCTAAAGAGTATGTGCTAAGTCAGTGCTTTCCTTTGGGTTTTTCACTTTTTTTATGAAAATTACATGTCGATCTGCTACATATGTCTCTTGCTTCATGTTTCCCATCTCCATTTCCTTGATAATGTATTTGGCTTCACAACTTTCACATAATCAGCATATGATAATATGTGATTACTTAGGACATAGTATAATATTCAAAAGCTTGTTCAGTGCCACTATGTATCTCACCAATGTCCTTTGGGTCACCTGAAATTTTGATTCTTTTTAGATTGCATTTTTCCATCATCCACTAGAAAAGTCCATTGTTAGGTAAATATTGGTATGGCAGGATGTGGTGATAATTTAAAGCCATGGTTCTCAACCTGTGGGTTATGTTCAATTTGTAACAATGAAAATACATCCTGCATATCAGATACTTACATTACGATTCATAACAGTAGCGAAATTACAGTTATGAAGTAGCAATGAAAATAATTATATGGTTGGGATTCACCACAACATGACGAACTGTATTAAAGTGTTGCAGCATTAGGAAGGTTGAGAATCACTGATTTAAAGCATTGAAGAGCTATTTAAATATGATACAATCCATTATTCCTTTCCTTTTTCAATACTATTTTGGCATACTTGTCTACTACAGTATCTGTCCAAGATAGAGTCACTGATTTAACTAAACAATTTGCATGTCACATATGAACAAAGTACTTTACTGGCTTCTATTCATACATAATAGTTTTCTTTTTTTAAAGCAAGAGGAATAATGCATCTACTGTCAAAAGAAAAGAACATCAGTGAACCCTTTAAATATAGGCCAATTACAAATTAGTTACTAAATACACATCAATCATAGTTTGTATGAATCATAAAATGTATAGGCACTCATGAGAAAACAATATTTTGACTTCTGAGAAGAAAGAGTGTGTTTTAATTCCCAGGAGTATAAACTGCAACTTATTATATATTCAATAATTACAAATCAATTTGCTCAAAATTGCTATCACTTTTATATTTCCTTTAATAACTGTTACAGAACTTTTGACTTAGCTCTGCACTCATAGCTCATCCTTTACAGTAAATACATGAAATAAAATCATATATGAGAAAGCTATAACCTATGGTGATCATGTGGAAATTTGCCTTCTAGATAATAATTACAGCTAATTTCTCTCCTGAGAAATTCCCCCAAAGATTTAAAAGGACAGACAAAATAATGATCTCTAAAACTAAAGTAAAATATAGACAAATTCTATCTAGTCCAAGACTTCAAAAGAAGATATCTAAAAGTGTGTTAGTGATCTAATGGTGGTGAGGTGGGAGAGGGAATTGTAATCAATCTGATCTCTAGAAAACAGGAGGACAGAAGGATCATAGCTTTGGATTATGTAAGTTGCAGCAAAGGACAAAGACAAGTTCCCATAGGCTATAGAGTATGAAATCTGAGTAGGTTCCTCCTCTTCTTATGTGTTCACAACTCAGGTTCATTTGACAAATGGAGAGGTACAGCACTCAGGTATCCCATGACTGGGGAAAATCCCTCTAGGTCAGGATGTCTACAAATATATCACTTTCTGATATTTGTTAGCCTTACCAAGGAATAAGGATATGGAAAGCAAGTAAACATGATCTCTGGCCCTCCAGGAGATTTGGCTTTAGCATTATTTATGTCTATTTGAGGCGTTTCAGGGCATCAAAAGAGAATCAAGAGAGTTAGCTACATATTAGTAATTATGCAAGTGGGAAACAAAGACTGCAGCTACCATGTAAATTGGGCCACCATGACAAAATATCAGAAACTAGGAATTAATAACTGAGTATGTGCTATTGTTCCTCACCTTTCCCATAGTAACCTGTCCCAAGCCAGAATCTCTAAGAGGTCAAAGAGGAAGACCATGAAACAGTCACCCTTCCGGAAATGCATCAGCATACTGACAGCAACATTGACTATGTTAGAAACAGGACCAACCAAGACCTTCTTAACTCATCAACTCCAAGAGGAAAGCCAAGGAAAAGAGAGTAACTTCACCATAAATACAAGAAGTATCCAAGGGAAAAAATGGATGGTGATCAAGGATGCTAGGGATAAATAGAAGAAATTAAGCAGGTAATAAAAATATTAATCACACTTCTTGAGGAAAGAAATAATGAAAACAAAAAAAAATTAGAACAGAAAGTTTAAAAATTATGCACATTTTAAAGCACTTAAAAAGATTAGGATGAAAAAACAGGATTTACTGAATGAAGGAGATTATAAAAATGTTAGGATAAAGTCAAAAGACTGAAAAATTAGAAGACTATGGAAGGCTACCATGAAAAACAACTGATCTGGACAGCAGACTGAAGAACAGAAATAGAAAAATCACTGGACTCCCTGAAAATCAGAAGAGGAAAAATGAACTTCTAGATACCACATTTCAAAAAAGCATAAGAAAATTGTCCACATGCATCATAATCAACAGTCAAAGAATTTACCAGCCATCTCCTGAAAGAAACCTTAAATTGAAAACATACAGAAATATCATATCCAAAATCCAGAGCTTCCTGGTCAAGAAAAATAAAATACTGTAAGTACAAGTAAACAGAAGGAAATAATTGAATACTGAGGAATGAAAGGTGAGATGAAACAAGACTAAGCTTCAACTACAATAAAGGAAGTCTTTAAAAAATGACACACCAAAAGGCAAAAGAAGAAGTCTTAACAGAAGAATCATTTCTCCTGCAAAGGAATGCCCTGAGGGCTAGGCCCTAGCCTAGAAAGCTAACTGCTGGTGTTTCTAGGGTTGGAGTTCACAAGCCCCTATCAGTGTGCTTCCCATTGTTTATTATGAATATATTATAATTAACAACATTATATTATTAAAATTGATAATAAAGTTAGAAGTTATATAGAAACTTAAAGTTTTATATAGCAATTTACTTATATAACAGCTTAAAGTACCATATAAATAGACCATCATTTCATTTTATCATCAGAAGAACAAAAAGAAGTATGCTATTATTATCTTGATTTTTTTCAAATGAGGAAACTGAGGCAGCCAGTGAATAGTCAAGTGACTTCCCCTGTGCCACATCTTTTTCTGAGTGGGGGTATGAGAAAATAATCTTAAGAACATATCTTTATAATCTGTTACTGAGGAAAAAGAATGAAGTTATGGGCCTATCTATCTACATCTATGTATACGTAAATGTATCTGTATACCATTTTAATTTTCTAGATCTTTTTCTTTTTTCATTTTTAATGTTTTGAACTTAAAATCATCAAACACATAAAAAAATGTATGTAGCAAGTTCATAATTTCTCATTCTGTCCTCTTTTTTTATTCTCTTGTCATTCAGTAAATAAACATTTATCAAGGGCCATTCTCTGCCAGGAGCTATATACTAAGCATTGAGGATAGAAAAAGAAATAAATAAAAAGACATTTCCAGCCCTTGAAGATCTCACATTCTAATGGGGCAGACAACTGTCAATGACTTCATATAAACAAATTATATACAGGGTAAATAAGAAAAAAATTAAGGGAAGATACTAGAATTAAGAAGTCTCAGAGAGATTGGGAAAGGCTTCCTTTAGAAGGTGGTATTTTAGCTGGGTTGGGAAAGAAGCTAGGAAGCCAGGAGGCAGAGATGAAAATGAAGACTACTCTACATGAGGGGGAAAGTCATTAAAAATGCCTAGTCAGGAGATGGAACGGCAGGAGGATAATGGGGGAGGGGTGTGCCAGGGGGTGGAACAAAGACTGTCAAATATGAGGATTACAAAAGTTTGAGGGCTAGGTTATGAACTGCTTTGTATGGCAGAGGATGTTATATTTGAGCCAGGAAGAGATAGGGAGCCAGTGGATTTTACTGAGTAGGGGGATCAGACTTGAACTTTGGGAAAGTCATTTTGATGGTTAAGTGGAGGGTTGCCTGGAGTGTGAAGACCTGAAAACATGGAAATTCACCAGATGACTACTGGAATATTTCAGGACTACATCAAGGTAGCAGGAGTATCAGAGAGAATAAAATAATATATTCCAGAGATGTAATAAAGGTAAAATAAAGATAACTTGGATATAGTGGTGAGAGAGTGTGCGTTGAGTATCATCACACCTAGGTTACAAGCCTCAGGGACTGGGGAAAGTGGAAGCATGGAGTCAAGACAAAAATAAGAAAATTGAGAGGGGGAAGATAGAATTGGTAGAAAGATAATACGGGACATCCAATTTGGTGTGTCTAATAGGCAGTTGGAGATACAAGATTGAAGATCATCAAAGAAGTTAGAGTTGGTTAGTAACATGTGCTTAGGGTTATAGAGATGAATAATATATATATCAAACACATAGTAATATATGATGATATGGCATGAACACAGATCACTATTGAACTAAATAATGTTAAAACGAATGAGTAGTACAAAACATTCTGGGAATATAAAGGATTAAGGGATCTCTTTGCACTTTGGGGAAGAGAGTCCGACCTTAAAGAAAGCTTTATACCCCACATTTTATAAATGAGGCAACTGACAACAAGCAGATTGATTTTTAAAGATCTCATTGACAGTAAACAGCAGAATTTGTGTTTGAACTTGAGACCTCCAACACTAAAGCACGCTGGATGATGGTTTTGGCAAAAATCTGAGGTTTGGGATCATGTAAGTTAAAAATTCATGTACCTGATGGAGGTTTTCTCATTTCATCTGGATGTTTTGATTTTCCACAGGTATTGCTGGTCCTGTGTTAAGCAGGTTTTCTGTAAATGTTTACTGAATTCAGTGAATGTTACTCGTTTGGAGAGACTAGAAGCAGGAACCTCATTTAGAATATGAAAGACATACTTCAGGAGGTAGACCATTAAAATAGGTATGGCTATCTCTAAAGAGAACAGCCAAAATGGCAAAAAGACAATACTTCAGGGGAAACTTGGACTTCACAATTTTGTGAGGGCAGCCCTGCATGCATTTACTGAGTCAAGATTCATGAGACTTATCTGAATAATTCAGCATCACAATCTTAGAGCTAGGGACAAAAAAATAGGGAAATGGAAGTCAATAAATATATTTCAATTGTTTGCAACATTTTCCCCTTTGTTGTGTTTTAACAATTGCCAATAAACACATACACACAAATTTTAAAACTGAAACAGAAGTTTAAATTTTATATGAATATATTTCATATTTTATTCTTTTTGTTATACAATTTTTTGGAAAAATACTTAAATTTTCAGACTAGGGGGCAAAGATGGCAGAAGCCTCAAGAAACAGAAGCCTCAAAACCTCAAATGAAGCTATGAATAATATAAAGTGAATGAGAGAGAGGAAGATGTGTTCATTTCTTAATATTTGATACACATGAAAAGATACACACACACACACGTGTGTGTGACAGTTACATTGTCAGCCAATTTTAGACATTCGTATGCCATAGGAAGAATTTTGATATGCATTGTTAACTTTATTGATTATCTAAGAAGATAGATTTGCTCCCTTTTAAGTGAAGAGACAGAGGAGTAAAAAGGGGAAGATAAAAGAGTACAAGGGGAGAAGAAGAAAAAAGGGGGGATGAGGGGAGACAAAAAGGGGGAAAACTTCCCTTAAAGATATATTTCAATTCCTGGTCTAGAAAAAGAAATTAGCCATACTAAATAAAATGAGTTATAGATTTTCATTAAAGAAGCAACTTGCCTAAATCCCATCACATATAATTTTTTTGAATAAAAAGATTTTATCTCACATCATGTTCTCTGGAAGATTGGAAAGGTATTTTCTTATAGACACTAACCAAAGCTTATACATTAAGCAATGAACTTTAACATGATGCAGGGTGACGAACCGTTTTTGTCTCTCAGATGTTATTCATGATAATCACCAAATGTTAAATATAACTTTTATATCGATCTTCCTTTTCCTTCCTTCTTTCTCCCTTCCACCGATAGTGTAATTTTCCTCTAAGGTATTTTTTTGTCTTTTTGTTCATCAAATGGGATGTTGGTGGCATTCATTTTAATTGTTCTATTGGTATTTTATTGCCAAAGGTGCAGCACAATCACATCACGTTAGTCAAATGTCATTTTTCACTTCCCAAATCATTAAGGCACCCTTGGATCAAAAAGGTCAAGAGTTTTCTTTTCAACATTTAGACTTGATGATCACTTAATTCCCGGAGGAAATGCAGATTTGAAAAGTAATTTATTTATTCCAAAGTTAATAAAATATTTTTTAGATTATATTTCATTTCTACTAAATGGGCCAAAATTGCCTTTACCCTAAGATTTTTCTTGACCTTAATATAGGAGAAGAAAACCTACTTAGCCTTTCAAGCTTGAAGAAAATTTATAATTGCATCATTTTCCTTATGATCAACCAGACAGGCAACCAGAGAATAAGAATCAGCTCTACCTTGCTTTACCATTAAATTGCTATATGACTGGACAAAATCAATTCATATCTCACAACCTAAGCTTTAAAATGTCACCCAATACGTATTTATTGAGAGGTACTTCAGTACTTAGGGGAATGTAAATATGTCTAATAAATGGTTACTCTTGAATCTATAATCAAGTAGAGAAAAATGCTAATTGTTGACATGCAGTAGCCCCTATGGGATAACTGTATGAAGAATTTGTCCTCATAGCCCAGACTAAGAAAAATGAGATGGATGAACGATAGTGCCCACATATATCAGCCAAGCCAGATGCCTCAAGAATATAGGCATGGCTTAAGGAAAACATCTGTAAAAAGGACAAGTAGTTCCTAGCATTGATAAGCAAGGAAAAAAACTAATAAAATCCATAGCAACAGATTCCAAATCAATTCAACATTAATAAAATACATAGAAAATGTCAGGAATTATGTTTGGCACTGAGGATACAGATACAAAAATAAAATAAAACAAAACAAAAAATCTCTACTCCCAAGTATCTTTTGTTGTTGTTCAATCATTTCAGTAGTGTGTGGTTCTTTATGACCTTTTCAGGGATTTCCTTGTTCAAGATATTGGAATGGTTTGCCATTTCCTTCTCCAGCTCATTTTACAGATGAGGAAACTAAGGTAATTAAGGTTAAGTGACTCGTTCTGGTATCATACATTTTCTAAGAGTCTGAAGCCAGATTTGAAATCAGGTCTTCCTGACTCCAGGTCCAATGCTCTGCCCATGGAACAACCTAGCTTCCCAAGGGGTTGACATGCTATCAATGGAGAAGAGAAAAACATGAGCATAAAGAAATACATACAGCTGTATTAAGAATGGACAATAGAAAAACTTGAAACAGGGAGACAAATTAGAAGAAGATTGTGATAACCCAGGCAAAATGTGATAAATGGCCCAAACTATAATAATGGCTATGTTGTATGTATTTAAGAAGATGTGCAAAGTATGGATAACATAGAAATTGAATTCAAGATCTTTCCATATTGTGATACCTTTAACTTCAAAGGTCTTAGTGACATTTGTTAGGATAGGATTCACATTGAGGAAATATTAAATGCTCCTTATCCAAAAAGAAAAGATTTCCTAGATGAGGCAAGACAGAATCAAGATAGATAAAAAATGCTATCCACATATAAGAAAATCCAGAAAACAACCCTCATATGGTAAGAAAAAACAGAAGCAATATTGTGGTTGGAGTCTATTGGAGAGCAAAAGAGGGAAAGTGTCACAAGTTCAAGAAACATCACTAACATGACATAATAAATATGATTAATTTCAACTCTCTAGAAATCTGCTGAAATTCTCTTTTTTGTAGTGTGGCAAAAATGGAAAACTAAGAAAATGATCAATTTGGGAATCGCAAAATAAAGTAAGGTATATGAGTACAATATAATGGAAAACCCTTATACCATATGAAATGTCAAAAGTAATGGTTTCAGAGAAACCTGGGATGATTTGTAAGAAATTATGTAGAAAGAAGAAAATAGAACCAGGAGAACAATTTATACAGTAATGACAACATTACAAAAACAAACTTCTTTGTGAAAGGCTTAAGAACTCTGATCCTGATCAATACATCTATTTTTTTCCCCACCTTCTCAGTAAACTTCCAGCATGTCAAATTTATCATCAAAATTCAACCCCGCCCCCCCCCACCATCATCACCAATTTCTTGTGAGGTCACATACCCTCTACTTCCAATAAATAGTCCTACATCTTTAGCTTTTTCTCTTCCTTTCTTTTTCTTTCTTTTCTTTTTTCTTTTCTTTTTCTTTTCCTTTCCTTTCTTTTCTTTTCTTTTGCTTTTTGGAGGAGGGAAGGCAGGGCACTTGGGGCTAAGTGACTCACCTAAGGTCACACGGCTATGGATTTGAACTCAGGTCCTCCTGACTCCAGGGCCAGTGCTCTGTTCACTGCTCCACCTAGACACCCCATTTAGCTTTTTCTTTCATTATTCTCCATTCTAGGTGAAAGGAAAGGAGGCTATCCACCATAGAAGTATAAGTCATGAGCCACTCTTAAGTGTTCAAATGAACATGAGGTATGAATTACTAGTCCCTTAAAATGAACAGAGCTGAAAACCAATAGAGACTTAAGCTGATGGCAGAGAAAAAAGATACCCACAAACCTTTCATTGTACAAAATGATAAGGAGAGGAGTGAGTAGGGTCAGAATCAACCATTTTGTATGCATTTGACAGCTGCGTGAAGTACCTTCAAAAGGCATTACTTCAATGTCTTTCTTCTAATAAAAATTGTCAAAGATGCTCTACTGTTTACTCAATAATGTACATATTTGAAGTCGTATATTTGAAACTCTTTGCAATATTTCTCCATACCACTTTTCCAGCTTTACATAATAGCACACACTTTGGAAAAGTTTTCTTCATTCCTGTCAAAATAGATGGCAGCTTGCTTTGCCACATTCTAGTTACATTCTCTCTGTCTCTTTGCATAGGTCTAGAAAAGGCTCTTCAGTTCTTTTGCCCCATCTTCCTCTAGCGAAGTCTTTGCTTCCAGATCCAAATTGTTTACCGCCTTCCCTGAAAAGACATTTGGTCTTTCCCTTCCTCCTCAAATTTCTCATAGAATTTGCCTGGACATTGCCATTTGACTTATTATATTCTTCTCTGTATCAAAACTTTTTGTGTTCTAGGTTCAAATATTGCTTCTGAAACCTAATAGCTCGGTGACAATGGGTAAATAACTGAACGTGTCAGTACTTCACTTTCATTTATAAAATAAAGATAACACTGTTTTTAATACTTATCCCCAAGGGAAGTTACAAAGAATATTAAGCACTTTGTAAACTCTAAAGTACAAAAGGTTGATAGGAAGCAAGTTATATAAACACAGACATACACACACACACACACACACACACACACACACACACACACACACACACATACATACATACACAGTTACTATTTTATTCAATCACGTTGTTAGCTCCTTGAGAGGAGGGTCTTCAGAGCTGTACTCACCATCATGCACAGAGCATTAATAGGCACTAATAAATAAATATTGAACTGAAGTACATAGGAGAAAAAAAAAACATTATGTAGTTTGGAGATCAGAGAAAAAATAGAATAAAAAAAGAAGTGAATTACAATGGTGTAATACTAAGGAAATAAATGAAGGAAGAGTACTTTTTTAGTTATTTTATTATTCATTTATTTCCAACTCTAAACCCAAACTTATTATAGGATTTATCCCTGCTTAGAGTGGATGTCTTCTGAGGCCACGCCCAACTAAGTTCCTGTGATTCTAAGATTCATTTTGATGACAGTCACAGGATTCTACTCTCCTACAATATTTATAATGAGCAGAAGGTCAATGATTTAGAGTTAGAATGAACTTTATAGATGAGGATTCGAAATATATATAAAGCAGAGGTTCCTGGGGGTCACCAAGGTCAATACTGCTTTCTTAATAATACTAAGATATTATGTGACTATTAAGATATTCTACTCATTTCCAACTATGTTATCTGTGTGAAACTAGATATTCTTCCTATATCTCAAATAAAACAAAAAATTGCACCAAATTGAATCCAGAAGCAGATATAAAAATCCAGGTGTTTTCTATTAAAAGTCATACATTAAAAAAATTTGCATAATTATGCAAAATGCCACACTTCTCAATTTTTTTTTTATTTTGGAAAATATATCTTTTTAAAAATAAAGCATTTATATTAACATGTAACGGCTTTTCCATTTTAAATGAATAAACATTTCTTAAAACATTAGTTTTTATCTCTAATACAGTAAATATTACCAGGTATAACCAATATTTTTTTTAGAAAGTTCTTTGCAGCGCCCTCTTTATCTTTTAAGTGTAAAGATATTCTGAGAAGAAAAAAATTTAAAACTTCTGCTACAAAGAGAAGATAATAGAAAGAAGTTGAGATAGGAAGGGAAATGGTTACAGGTTGGAAAAGAATAAATTTGCTCTAAACTTACAGGTATTCTTTCCCCCACAAGATTGGCACAGTGAAAGACCCCACTATGCAATTTATTTTACTCATCCTTGCTCCTGACTCAACATACTGGAATATTAGATCAGTCTTGGGAAGAAGGTAAAGGAGAAAGAAGATGAAGACAGTTAGAGAAGTGTTAGTGTGCAATTGTTGTAATCGACAGCTTTTGTTTTGTTTTTATATTTACTCTTCTGTGTCTGATGGCATCACCTGTTGGAAAGTACTGGTTTTGAACTCCCATTGACAGATGAATATAAAACCACTTTAAATTGTATTCAATTCACACTTTGATCTTGATGGAACTCTTTATTTCTATGTTGATGGGAACCTCTTGTAAAAATGGGTAAGAATATCAAGAAATGTCAATAAAAAAGGGTGAAATGCTTGTCTCAGAATTCCCTCCTTTACTTAGTGGGATAAAAAGGGAAAAGGGGAGGGGAGAGGACTCTAAGCATTAAAGATATTAAACCTAGTACTGATCATCCTGCTGGGATGAGCTGATTATAGTCTCTGAAAGCAGTAGCTCCCAAGTCATATTTCACAGACGAAGAGAGATTTCAATGAGAACTTGGTTTAACAAAAGATCCATTTTCTAACCATGTCTGCTGCAGGACTAAAATGTTTCTCTATTTTCAGTACATCTTTCAAGATCAACATATAGGGAGTAGTTACCAATATGAGGTGGTCAAGGAATTTTTTTTAAATACACCATATCTTTAAGTGATTTCAAAAACTTAAACTGAATTATATGCTTGCTAAGGCACTGTGATGGTCTCTACTGATCTGACTTCCATAATATGCAGGAGAAGCAATTTTTGACATTAATGCTAGCTATAAAAAATAGAAACAATGATAAACTTTTGCATGTCATTTCCATAAAACATCAGATGTTTGTGTCCAGATTGCTTAGATAGCTGTCACATTCACAATGAATAGAATTAACTTGGATCTGACAGGTAATTTCAAATGCTATGACATTCACATTATATCTGAGTAGGAAACAGTGCAATCAGCTGGCAGCTTGGAAAGCAATAATCTCTCTCAACTCCAATTAGTGAGTAGGCTGCCCAATCACACATCTTGATGAACACTGAAGTCTAGGCCAGTTGTTTGCAAATTCACTATGACAACAGCATCCCCTCAATATCTTTGCACTTGTGACATTTAGTGATGACAAACTTCGATTATGCAATGGGGAAATTTTAGAACTCTTCCATAAATTTCTGAAGTACCAGATATTTCACTAAATGCTGAGTGGAGGCAGAATGAGGAATGCTCTCATCCATGTAATTGCATTATTTTTTAAAAGTATGTTTCCTCCAGATTTTTTATTCTTTTTCCTCCTAAACATCATCTATCTAGGTTTCAGAGATGAAAAAGAATATTTAAAAATAATAGCAACAACAAAGACTAGAACCACTCCTAAAGCAAAAACTTCTTTCTGTGTAGACCATTAACAAGATGGGTCTGAGAGCAAACAGGGGCAAGAGCTAAAATGTATCAGTGAAAAGCATACATTTCACTGTAAGGATGGAAGCTGCATAGATACCCCCAACTTCACTTTACCTTGATCAAATTTCTCTCTTCTCCCCAAACATTTTGAATTGACAAAGTTTTATTTTATTCTCCCTGTTAATAATGAGACAAGGGATCATGAGAACTTGGAGAGATAGGTATATTTTTTTTTAAAATGACTGCTAATAAACATTTCCAAGTAAAGTTGATAAGAGCCTTGTCTTCTGACATAAGGAAACTTAATGGAAAGAGCCGTTAACAGTATTAGATGGGGGAAAAAGCATAGGAAAAGGGCAGAAAAAGTAGAGAGACAGTTGGCAAATGGTTTTTTTTTTTCCCCTCTAAATCTTAACTTTCCCTCATCTATAAAGCTATTGTCAGGTTCTTAGACGTTGATGATGTCATTCTAGTTGATTATGAAACTTAGACAAGATTGTTTATTATCTCAGGAAATCATGGTTATAATTGGAAGCTTATCATTTGTAGGAATATGAAACTCAGAGAAGGTCAAGGATTGTTCCTTTTTTACCCCAACTCCCAGGTCTAACTAGTGTTGCACAGAGATTAAATACATAGACAAAATATTGTCTGTTAGTGAGAGTTTATGTCTCCCCTTTAGAACTTAATCATCTGACTATGAAATAAGGGACCAATACCACATTCTCATTTTGGAGTAAGTAAAAACTTCTAGGGTATGGAACCTATTAACTTGTGTGTATCCATGAACTCTAAAAAGGAACTGGGAATGGTAAAAATACTGTGAGAGATGATTACTGTTGAGAATTGACCCTATGCCATATTTTGTACACATCTGTATGAGTGCATAATTCTAAAGCATCCCCTATATTTACTCTCTAATAACACTGGGGGTGGAAGAATTTTATGCCACTATCATTTACAGAGGTCCTGACTTAACCATCACTTTTGTAACATTCTTACAGATTAGTCACCACCTAGATGCTGATGGCTAAAGGTACTGCTCCTCACCAGCTATCAAATTTTTATCTGGGGATTCCTATTGGTATATATTCTGTATTTTAATATCACCCTTGTAATAGTTATAGATCAAACAAACATCAGACATTGGTAGTGCAAGTATTGTTACTTCTGCTTTATGAATGGAAATTCAAACTCACAGATGAAATTACTTGGTCATGGTCACAGAGCAACTGAGTATCAACACAAATGAAAAATTAGATCTTTTCACTATAAGGCCTACTCTTACATAAAGGAATATAGCTCTAATAACAAGGAATCCAGGCACCATGGATAAATAGCTGGGAAAATTTGAGGTGAGAAAATCCTTTCTACTTTGCTTCATATAACACCACGCAAATAGTGATCTATTACAATCCTTCATAAGCCTGGTCCTTTATCCTTTAAGCTATTACTAATTCCAGGTGTTTAATTATTTTGTAGTGAAATAATTTCTCAAAATGAATGACTCTTACCCGAATTGCAGCTAGATCTCAAAACATCATGAGTCTGGTTCACAGAAGGCTGCCATAGGAACAGTGAGGAGTATTGAGAGAGGAACCTAGCTGAGCTGCTAAGGATAGGATATCACTTTATGCTAATTTCATAAGTACTGAATGACTAAAAGTGGTGTCAGTATCCCTCTAAATAATAATATCCTGAAACAAAGCTCCAGATCTACTTGTAGCTCTAATTCTCACTATTATAATTAGTTCTTCTGCCTCTCAACTTAGATTAAGCACTCACTGCATGCGAGAGTGACTATATTTAAAGGATTTTCCATTAGACATATTTTGAAATGGGTGAGGGGCTGGAAGAAGAAAGGTGAAGAAGGCATCTGAATCAATAAAGAGAGGGCCTGAAAAAGGCTTTATGGTAGATAGAAAATGAAAAAAAATATTTATTTTCAATGTAATATGATATTAAGAGAAAAACATAGCAATTGAAATGAAAATAGAAGACGGTACATTTGGATTATTAAAAATCCAGAGTAATCTGCTAGGTATTGATCCAGTGAAACCGTAGTTAATTTTATCTGCCAAGTAATCTCAGCAACCTTTACAGAAGAAAGATATCCCTTTTAAACTGGGTACAACATACTTAACTGACCACCTTCAGCATGACATTTTGAAAAAAAGCATTGGGTGTGGAGTCATAAACCCTGGGTCAAGTTCCCAGCTTCTTAAGACTTCTACTAATTATTTGCCCACCTTGGGAAAGCCATGGCACTCTATTCATTTCAGGTTCCTTATGTGAATAATGGAAATAATAACATTTTACTTATCTGCCTTTGAGAATTGTGAGAATTAGAAGCCTTTTTATAAACTGTTATGCACTATGCCCATGTACATTTTCATTATCAGTATTATATGGAAAACTCTAGCTACAGTGGTAGAAACATTAAAACAGATGACTCATGAGATTTCCTTCTTTATTAGTCTTTGGCTTTTTTTTCCTTCAAACTTTGAATGCTGCTGTAAATAGCATTGTTCTCTCTCACTGTGAATAACCCCTGTTCTCCATTTTCTCAATTTAGCTTGTTATTAGTAAATTCATGGAAGAATGATATTATAATTCTTTACTAAGTATTGTAGGCAGACACTATTGAATTAAAGCTGCCTTGTACCCTTTCCTACTAACTGCCATGATAGTCAAAATGGGCCCAGTTCTCCTCCTTTTCTTTAATATTTCTATAAACCAGGGCTTCTCCATAAGCAAAATTGTCTTTGTAATATACTCTGAACCTGTGCAGAATAACTCCTCCCTTTTCACGAGTTAGGACCTACATATATACAGTATTTATTGTTTTTTAGCTACTCTTTGGTCATCTAGGGCTCCATACTAGTCTTCCACTAATAGCAGTACAGTTTCATTCAAACATTTCCAAGTCCCTTGTCTTCTCCAATTTCCCCAATTCCCAAAGAAACTGAATTCATGTACCAGTGTCTTGAATGTGATCTACAAATATCACATGCAAGTGCTAGCTCATACAAATACAAAGTTTATCCTTTCTAGATACTGAAATTTTAACTGGAGATTTGTGGAAATGATGCTTTAACCCAGAAGATGTGAGTGGTGAAAATTTCAGACACTAAGTAGAAGACAGAACTCAATACTAGAGGTCACATTTATAGTTTGCCTTTGTTTTGAGCTGATACACAGACTTCAAGTCAATTATTTCCATAGTTAATCAGTTATTATTTTTGGTCATACATTTCACAGTGCCCTTCAAATCAACCCACTTTTCCTAAATCTATGGCTTTTCTCATACATACATACACACACAGAGAGAGAGAAAGAGAGAGAGAAAGTGAGAGATACAGACAGACAGACACAGAGAGAGAGAGAGAGAGAGAGAAAGCCTGTCTTGTCTTCAACATCAATTAGAACTCTATTCTGAATAGTGACATTTATCAAAGACAACTTCCTAAAAATACTTGGTTCGCCTTGAATATATCTCATCCATTGATTCAGGAAATCAATTAGACAAAATTAGTAAAGTGAAGCAAGAAAATAATTCCCCTAAATTTATGGAGAAAGACGCTCAGAAATATCACCTTCATGCCTCCACAAAAGCTGAACTGTAGTAATGCAGGGTTTACCTCCTTTCTTATATACAATTCTGCACACACAAAAATCCCAAAGTATACTAAAGGGTTAATATCAAGGAAGACTGAAGATGTTGACCACATGGAATTCTATTAGATACACCTTACAACTCCCAATACTTCACATTTACATGAATCCATAATGTAATCCAAATCACTATTCCCTTAATCAGCATGGATCACAAGCCATCCATGTTTTCTCATCTTGTATGATTCTGATCCATGTTCTTTCATAAATGTTTAAACATTTCAGAAACTTTGCTCTAGGACTTTAACATTTTCTGGATAAATTGACAATTCTTGGATTTTCAGGGTTTTTTTCTGGTCTTTTTTTCTATGACGGACCCACACTCCTTTCCTATTATTGATGCCTCCAAAAGATATTCCTTGCCACTTCTAAGGAAGTCATTGTTGATAATATAATGCAACGTTAAATCCATCATAAATTTCTCCATTGAACATGGAGCCACTTGTTACTGATGTAGCTGGCAGCTGTTGGCATAGTAGATCAAGTTCTGGTCTTGGAGTTAGGAAGACTTCAGATATTTAGCAGCCCTATAACCCTGGGCAAGTCTCTAAACCTCCATTTGCCTCAGGTCTCCCCTATGAAAATATCTTGGAATTAATGGAGAGAATAACAACACCTACATAACAGAGTTGTCATGAGAATTAAATGAGTTAATACTTGTAAAAAAATGTTTAACACTGTGACTATCACATACACGTTGCTATATAAATGCTAGTTTCCTTCTCCCAACCCCTTTCATCCTGATTATTCTCAGACCATGGCAACACACTATTTGCTACCTATTAGAAATATCAAGAAAACAGTGGCAAGGTTGGAGTCTTTTATCAGGGAGCTCCCCAAGTTCTCCAAAATTGTTGCATAGCAGCTTTGCTACCAAGGGTACATTTAAAGATTGCCATATGAAAATTCAGGATCAGATCCTAGAAAGACTTTTATTTTTCCTCTCTAGGGGACAGGTTCCTAGTTATTGACTGAGCATTAAGTGAAGAAAATAGCATGAGCCAAATTTATACCATGCCCCTGTTTTAAAAGACATGCATTTAAAAAAAAGTCATTCATTCTATCTGTATTCTCAAAACACACAGAAATAAACCTAGGCTTTCCAGAAGAAGGATAAGGTTAATGTTTAAGGGTGACAGGGTGATATGCAAATAACCAGAAGCTAGTAGTAAGAAAGAGGAGAATGAGCTATGAAGAGAAGAGAGAAGAATAGTGAACTCTTAGCTGGTGGTTGAGTTGGGTCATACTAGAAAAAATTTTATGAAGTCAGTAATTATAAGGAGCAAAGAGAAGAGAGTCCTGCAGTGATTGATGTTTTGATGGTTCTAAGGACAACAAATTGATTCTCAATAGCTCTTTTGGAGGATTTGACCAAGGTAGTCAAAGAAATGGTCAAGTCAGGTTGATCAATTTGACTTCTCTTGTGTTCTTGTTGTAAGTGATGACTTTTTCTCTTACTGATTCGTCAAGTCAGTCAAAAGATTCACACCAATTAAACATAGATCCACACTGCCTAGGGGAATAGTTAATACACTGAGAGAATCTGGTTCAAATATATCTATCCAATATAGTCCTGTAGGGGCTTTTCACCTGGGGAAATTAAAATCTACAAGCTTAAGCCAATACACAAAACTTCAAGCTGGCACCAAATTTTATATTTCAGTCATCTCAAAAGTGAGTGGAAATCCAGGTACATCAATAGTAATCAACTGCATATTTGTGTAAATTTGAGGAAAGCTTTGGTTTGCTACTTATTCAACTTTGAACATCAGAATATATTTATGCAAAACTTATCTGGTGAAAGGATGCTAAAATGAGAAATGCTACATAGAGTGTATTTTATAAGAATAGGTTCTATAATATGCATTAATATATGTCACATTAAAAATTTAAATGCCAAAAATACATAGCATATCAAGTAGAATATTGTTTTAATAAGCTATTGATTAAAAATGTTCTTCAATATGACACATTTTAAAGCAATGCTGCTCAAATGAATCTAAATTATGCATCAGCATCCTGGAATGTGCTAGGTTGAGATATTTTTAAAGTAACCATCCACAAACTTTAATTGGTCCTCTAAAAAAATCTCAGTTACACAGTGAAATGAATGTTAAAACTGACAGTGGATGCTGAATGTATAGTTATTCCAAAGACATATTTCCTTTTTAACTCTCTGGTCAGTGAAAATATCAGATGAAATTTTCCTCAAGCCCCCTAATCTCCTTTTACTTCTATATAACACTTCTATCAATCATTCCATCAACAGACTTGTATCAAGTATTTTTTTAAATAGATAGTTATGTACCATCCACCATGTTAATTACTTGGAATACAATTATATATCAAAAAAAAAAAAGAATCTGCCTTCAAATACCTTACATTTTAATAGAGAAGATAACAATATACATAAACTTCTATATAAAATAAAAATAAAGAGTTGATGGAAGGTAGCCTTAGAAAGGAGAAATGTAAGTCTTAAAGGAAGTCAGAGAGTATGGAACATGGAGAGTGGGAGGAAAAGTTTCCAGGGCGTGAATTATAGCCAGTTCAAAGAATAGTCATGAGAAATGGATCATCATTTGTGAGGAACACAGGGTAGAACAGGTTGCCTGGATTGAAGAATGTATACATTGGAGACATGTGTTTTTAAAAAAAGACTTTCACCCCTTATTTTAAATAATTTATATTACTAAAAATGAGTTTTCTAAGAAACAGACAATTAAATGCCTTGTGAAGGTACCAGAGTTTAAGGCACTTTGAGTGACAGATGATTTTATATCTAATCCTAGGTGTAATAGGGAGCCATTGGAGTTTATTTAGAAGGGTGTATGGATGACAGGATTAGCACATTTTAGGAAAAATCACTTTGGCAACTGTATGCATGACTTACTGGAGTATGGTGGGACATGAGGTGGGAATCAAATCACACTTTTATCACATGGCTTAATCTCCTTCATGTAAAGACCGTGGCCATCTGAAGGCAGTTTTCTCAACTGCCTTAATCTCCTTAAGAAAACTTTTCAGCCTCATGCCTTATTCTCTGTTCCCTCTGACTGGTGTTGAAAAAAAGAACACCTATTCTACATTATCAATCCCTTTGTTTGTGACTTATCTCTTCTGTCCTCTAAGACCTTGATCTACCAGTCATGTAGTCTCTCAAGCATCTTGAATTTTTCTCTCAATGTCATCAATCTTCAAGCATCCTCAGATCTTCTCACTTGCAAAAAGAGTGAGTTACCCCGATCATTTCATCTCATATGCCTATTGTTCCGTGTCATTCACTAGAAAAAAATTTTTTCCCAAAAGAAGTTTCCAAATTTATTGGGGAAAATATGCATGCATCTAATATCTCCACTACCAGATCAGTCTACTATCTCTCATGTATCCTTAAGCATGTATCCTTAAGCATGATAGAAATATCTTAATGGTCATTGTGTTGGTATTTTCTTGTAGTGGGTGTCCTTATTTACTGTATTATTATTTTGCACGCCTGCTTTCTATGGTGATTAAAAAGCAATTAATTTTCTTCAGTTTTGCTTTTCTTTCTACATTTAAAATAATTTTTAACAAATGTTTTTTTTTTCTTTTTTTCCATTAATAATTGGGCTCAGATTTGCAGGGAAGGTGACCTTGGGCTATATTTTTATCCCTTTGGACCATTCCTTCTGTGATTTCTAGTTGTTGTAGAATAACCTTGTATTATATGAATTGTCTTTCATAATCTATCATTTTCTGGATACTGTGGTTTCTAGATATAATCTCACTTTTTCCTCCTAAAAACTTGGATTTTTACCAGTTCCTTGTTTCATAGTTAAGGAAACTGAAACCCACAGTGTGAGTACTTTTGTAGGATGACAGAGCTAATAAGTATCTGAGGCCATATTTGAATCCAGGTCGTCTTGAATTTAGGTCCAGTGCTCTTTTTACTGTGCCTCCTAGTTATCTCTATATGTAGATGACTTCTTATTTCTCTACCAATTTCGATATTCTATTTGTGTATGACTATTAAACAATCCTAATCATACTGATGCTTATTCCATTCTGTTAAGTTACTAAGGAAGGAAGGTTTAGTCTTCATTTTGTAGTATTTCTGATGCATAAAACTTTTGGATCCCAAGGTTGTCTTAAGAATTTTAGAGAAATATTGGAGAATGTTGGGACTTAGTTTTTATTAGTAGAATTGCTCTTTGTCAGGGATGTCTGGTTTGGGGTTTTTGATTTTTCATTTGTTTTGTTTCTTTACAAAATTTTACTTTGACCCCAGGTTCAACATTATTTTCCTATGACTAAACCTGACCATACTTACCTAACACTGACTACCATCCAACTTCCAAGTTTAACACATCTATGAATCTATTAGACATGTTTCCGGACTAGAAAACAGGCTTTAAGATTTCAAGGTGGTGGTTCAGACTCTCCTGTGCCTTTTGGACATAAGTGTGAAAATTAACCAAGACTTGTACTGGTACAATGAATAGACCAGCTTGAGAGTAACTTTAGACTTCAGACTAATTCTAAGTTATTTTAATATAAACTCAATTATGACATACCAGTATTTAAGGATGTAATCCTACTCAGAGATGAAGAAGATAAGGTAAATAAAGATTTAATGATTCTCAGAGAATCTTAAGATCAGTGAGGATCATAGAGGTGATCTAGCATAACCTCCAATACAAGAAATGAATCCCCTCTGAACCATTGTCCAATGCTCATTAAGCCTCTGTCCAAATACTCCAACTCTGTACTGTAGAAGACAGATATTGCCGATTAGGTATAGTAGTTTAAAAAATATTTCCTTAGACTGGATGATTCTCTCCTTTCCTATACCTTCTATTTAGAGAACCTAGTTCTACCTTCTGGAACTATGTAAAACCAACTTGTTCTGTATAAAAATCCTTTTTTATACCTGAGGAAAGTTATCAGTCTGTCTTCAGAATTTCCTCTCATTTTAGGTCTAGAATAGACTTTAGACCTCATCTAATCCACCACCATCATTTTATATGTAACTGACACCTGGAAAGATAAAATATCTTGCCAAAGGTCACATGGGAAAAAATAGAACAGAACTAGAATGCAAGACCAGATAGTCCAATTTCTCATCTAATAGTCCTATCACTAGTCCATAATATCTTCCTCTAAATTTCTCTGTAAGTTGAACAACCCAAGTTCCTTCAATTGTCATTCATGTGATGTGGCTTCCACACAACTAAACATTCTAAGCCACTTCTCTCCCCATAACTTGCTCTAGTTTTCCCCGAGATGAATCAAATATTCTAGATGTGAACTTAAATGTCAAAGATAAGCAGAGTATTACTGTCTATAATGAAGGCATCAGCAGTGAAGATAGTAACTGATTTTTTTTAAATTGTTGTTGCTTTAAAGCAGATGACTTAATTTAAACAATAAACTTGTACTATGTTTGTGCTTATCTACTCTTGATATGATTTTCTGCCAAGACAAGTTTCTCCTTTCTGTCATATGGTAATCACTTAGTAAATTGATATATTTGTTGCCCCAATCCATAGGATTATTAATGTAAAACTAAAAGGAACCTTACAGTTCATCCAGTCTAAATCCTTATTTTGTCAAAGATGAACTGAGGCCCAAAGGTTAGTCTATGTTTTCTTCCCAGTTCAAAATTCTCTTTTTCAGCTCAAGTGTGATGACCAAGAGGAGAGCTAAGATTGCAAAAATAACTGCAGAAGAGCAGACAACTATAAAAATCCTACT
Organism: Pseudochirops corinnae; assembly: GCA_028646515.1. Taxonomy (NCBI): domain Eukaryota; kingdom Metazoa; phylum Chordata; class Mammalia; order Diprotodontia; family Pseudocheiridae; genus Pseudochirops; species Pseudochirops corinnae. Next base: position 120,715,758 of record CM053592.1, read on the forward strand.
TTTACCACATGTAATAACATATTTAGTCAGCCTAATAAACTTGTTAGATAGATGACCTTGTCTTTGAATGTTGGCTCTACTACTTACTACCACAATGACCTTGGGGGAGTTACTTCACTTCTCTTAATTTCAGTTCCCTTAAGTTCAACTAGATGTCTCTCGCTCTTCCTTTCTTGAATTTTAATATACTCCAATCAATAAAACAGGAAGGTTGGATTAGATGACCTCAAAATTCCCTTCTAGCTTTAAATCTATGATCCTATGATCTTATCCCTACTTTGGACAGAAGAGTCATGAAGAATGGAGAAGTTGAGTGAATTCTTTGAAATATCATATCCATTTGAAAGTAGCTAATAGCTAATATTTATATGGCACTTTAAGGTTTCTGAGACACTTTCTATGTTATCTAAGATATCCTATCCTCTTATTCCTTTTTGACATATGAGGAAACAAAGGCTGAGAGAGGTTAAATAACTTGTCTAGGATCACGTGACCAGTCTTCTTGGCACCAAGAACAGTGTTCTCTCTATTATTCCATGTATCTGGTAGACCTGAGAAGAAAACTAATAACTTGTAATTATCACTCCTTGGCAACTTCTGCTATGTCATTCTGTTTCTAATGAGGAGAAAAAATATAATTATGGGGACATTTGACAGTTAACTCAAATGTTATCCCATGAATGAGAACTTAGCTCAGAGATACTAACAACTTCCTACTGTTGACTTTCAGCATCAATTCAGGAGAAAAAAAAAAAGGTTATAGAATAGAAATCACTATTTTAACCAAAATGTTACCTAAGCCACACAGAAAAAATTCAACTATTGAATGCCTTCTTGTACAATGACTCCTCAATATAACAATATATAATATCAATGGATCAGATTTTGAGCTAGAAGGGACCTCATAGGGCTTCTGGATTCTCCTACAATAGAAGCTAAAAGATTCCCCTATTGTCACAAATAGGAAGGCACAGAGCCAGAGGTTCAACTAAGATACTTTCATCCACAAAGACTTTGAACTTTTCTGATCCATGATACCTCCCAAACTATGTTCTTAAATACTGTTGTACAAAATAAGTCTTTCCCCACCACATGTCAGTTTATTGGTTGTCCCTACAGAATCTCACATAGCCTGCTTTCTGGAGGTGTTTTCCTCTTCCGTGTCATATGTGAAAATTAAGCGTCCTGAACTGTGATAAGCAGTATTTCTAAGATTTATCCCAAATAAGGGAGCAAATGCAAAAATTAGCCTTGGATTTTAATTAGGGTCTTTGATCTCTCTTTAGGATCCATTCGTGAGTCACTTTCTTCCATAGTGATTTCTCACATTTGATTAAATAAAATAGATTAGTCTATTCAAAAAAGTCACATTATGTACATTTTTGCAACCTGGAACAAATAGACCATTGCTGGAAACATGGTTTAACTTGATAGAAAAATAGTAAAATCTCTAAAATGGCCAAAAATCAGAAAATTATCAGCAAGTATCTAACTCTTTAACATTAGGACTAGATTTTTTTTTAATTTTTCTTTCTTCTATTTCTAGAATGCAGGCCCAGGAAGCTTTCTCCCAGACTAAGCAATATAGGGAGACTGTTCATGAAATTGATTGTTTCGTTTTGTTTTTAATCATCCTGATGGTTCCTATTAGTCACTTATAACATGGGGGTTATTAAAATGTAAGGGACAAATGAGAAAACCAATATAAAATTTGGAAAGATTCCTTGCAATTAGGTTCTGAACAAGAAGCCCTGAGTCCCTGGGTACAAGAGAAACTGGAGAGAATCAGAAGAGTGAATGCAAGTGTGGGATGGCAATTTATCTACTGAAAGAAGAAAAAAAAAGTTCTATTCTCTAATTTGTGAATACATGCTTTTCTGAGCATCTATTTCATGCTACATTGACACAAAACACTGTGTACTCAGAAAGAAGCTGTCTCAGGAGACTGAAGAGTATCATTTAGTGCCCTCATCCTCCCTATGAGCACAGGTTCTGTTCTCAGGAAAAGTGACTAATTTCTATCACTGGGGAGAAGAAGTATCCTCAAAATTTTCAAACATCCTCAAAAGGGTTCTTCACATGAAACTATGGAAGAAAAGGAAGGAAAGTCAGTTTGGTGCTGTCCATTAAGCCTAGGACGAGATGAGTCACAACTCAAACTGCAATCCCAACACTGTCATGGCCTTGCTGTGTCAACTTAATTAAGCTGCTGGGTTTTCTTCAGTTATACTTGCTCAGTGTCTCACCTTCAATTCACCAGGAGGAAATTGAGAAAAAATGACATTTTAAAACCTGAAAAATTGACTGGATGAGAAATCTTTATCACATATGTGTACACTTTACTTTATCAGACAACCATCTATTAACAACTAGTTTTTAAAGGGCCTAGATTTAGGTGTTGGGAAGAATGTACAATAATGATGAGATGATCCCTCTACTTATGGAGCTCCTAATCCAGAAAGGGAGATTTGTTACATATTAACAAACAAGCAGTATTATGCAATGTATACAATGCATTTCAAAATGGAAAGAACAGTAACATAAATAACTCCACAAATCAGTTTTATACATTCAATCGCATTTTAATAAGAAGGCCAACCTCTTCCCTTAATATTAAACTTTAAAGTTCAATATTTTACATAATATGGTGAAAAGAACATTAGGTTGGGAGTTGGACTACTTATATTTGATTTCTGACTCTCTTACTTACTGATTGAATTACTTTGGACAAGTCATTACCTGAACTGTATTTGCAAAAGGAAAGAGTCAGACTGAATAATCTTTAAGGTCTATTCTAGCTTCAGATCTTATTACCTTCTCATTTATTTACTCTGTAAGCATGGATGTTATTAAACTGAGTCACATCTACATCGGGAAAAAAGCAACATATTTTAATGGTTTAACCCTGGGTTCAAACCTTTGTGTTTGAATAAGACTCTCTTCATTATTAGATAGAATTATTCCACATCTGTGTTTTCAGGAGGAGAAGGAGTAATGAGAGGGATTTCTTTTGGCTTTTCACTATGATATATGCTGGCTTCTTCTTAACGGCAATCAATCAGTCTATGTCTGTCTCTGTCTCTCTCTATGTGTCTATCTCAGTCTCTCTCTGTCACTTTCTGTCTCTGTTTTGCTCTTTATCTGTCTCTCTGACTTTCTGTCTGTCTGTTTCTCTCTTGCTCTTGTCTGTCTCTCATCTTAAAGAGAGCCTGCAAAAAAAATGTGTCCTTTCTTATAGTCAGAAGCCAAAAGAAACCCTTTCTTCCTCAAAACTTTTGCCAGCTCCTTCTCTCACTTAGGAAGGGAGCATCGTGTAATCAACTACTTCATCAATGACTAGAGACCTATGCATTGTCCAGGCTTCAACCTGCATCCTGACATACTGAGAAGAAAGACATCTTAGACCACTTCTACGTTAGGTACTCTGTGATCTCTCTCAAAGTGTATATTTGCCACTCTGATATTTATATGAATTGAATTACTTCATGTGCACATGGATTGAGAGATATTCCCATGTCACTAAGCATTTAACATCAAATTAAGCCAAATATAACATCATACAAACATTCCATCAACCAATCTGCTCATTTTTCTTTCCTCTTCAAGTATTTGAAGGGCTTTTTATATGATAGAGAAATTAGACTTGTCGTTTTCATCCCCAGAGGAAAAACTAGGAGCAAAGGGTAGAAGCTATAAAGAAGCTAATATAGACTTGACATCAGGAAATATTTAATAATAGTTGGAGCTGTCCTAAATGGGAAAGGGCTGCGCTTAGGTGGTAATGGCCTATCTCATATTGGAAGTATTTAAGCAAAGGGTGAGGAATCACTTATTTTTGGTACAGTTTAATAGGGATTCTTTTTTTTTTCCTGTGGGGGTTGAAATAGGTTGATTAAGTCACTTCCAAGTCTGAAATTTAGAGATTCTGTTATATAATTGAGATGGGGAGGGTGAAAGAATATCAGAATGTTATGTAGACTACTTCTGGGAGCCAAGATGGCAGTAAATTTCTGTAACTCTCACATACTCACCTTGAAACAACCATAAAATAACATCTTCAAAACAAATTATGAAGAACTAGCAAAAAGATGGGGTGAAACAATCTTTCAGCCCAAGAAACTTGGAATATTGGCAATAAAGATTTGTCTCACTTGGGTAAAAGGGGAACATAGTCCAGGACAGGAAGCATCCCAGGAAGGCAGCAGCAAGCCCCAATTCATCAAACAAGAAGGAAATCCTGAGCCCAAGTTCAGTGGAGAAGACAAACATCAACACCAGGACCTACTATGTGCCTCAGGATTAGCCAGGGAAAGGGAACTTCAATTTTCAGAACCACCACATGCTTCAGCATAGCTCCAAACAAACAAGTATCCTCCAGTAGCCAGAGTTCCATCTACTGTAGCAACACAGTTGCAGACAAACAGGTAGATGCCAACACTACTGGTGCCTAAGCAAACAGGCAACTGCCAGCCCTGACGCCACTATGTGTTTCATTTAAGGCCTGGGAAAGCACAGAAACAACAACCCATCAGCCTCAGCACATGCCATATACCAGCAGTAGGATCCTGGCTCAGCACCAGGTAAGCTGAAAGACTCCTATGGCCTTCAGCAGTGCCAGACCCTCCTTCAAACCCCTACAGCACAGCTCCAGACATGAGAGCCCCTGTGGGACCCAGAGAAATATCAATTCAGGACTAGATAAACAGTCAGGGCCTGCAGCCCCTGGGACAAAAAGCCTAAGGCAGTGACCCACCCTAGGAGCAAAGCTCAAATTTAAAAGAAAGAAAAAAAGGCCCAAAAAGACCAGCAAAAAACAACAACAAAAAAAATCTGATCTTAGAAAGCTATCATGGTGACAGAAAAAAAATGAAGACACAGACTCAGTAGAGGACAGCAATATACAAATGTCTATGGGAAAAACCCCAAAGAAAAATGGGAAATGGTCTCAGATTCAGAAAGAATTTATAGAAGAGCTCAAAAAGGAGCTTAAAAATCACATGAGAAAAATAAAAGAAAAATTGGGAAGATAAATGAGAATGATGCAACAGAATTATAAGAAAAGACTCAACAGTTTGGAAAAAGAAAAGTCCTTAAAAAGTACGAGCCAAAAGAAAAAGAAAGCACAAAAACTGAGGAAAATGACTCTTTAAAAGTTATAACTAGGGAAGTGGAAAATAATGGCTCATGAGATGACAAAATCAATCAAACAAATTCAAAAGAATGAAACAAATAGAAAAAAAA
>CM053592.1:120721498-120747168 GCA_028646515.1 Pseudochirops corinnae
GAGGCGGGTGCAAAACCTCCGCCTTTCGCTTTTCCACTCTGGAGACCTTTCGGCTGGATGCTTATCTCCCTCTTTCACAATCCCCACTCGCAGCAGCTGGTGCTAATCCCCCCTCCTCGCAGCTGGTGCTAATCCGTGAGAGCTTTCTCTGCACCTCCCGCCTGGCTGCCCCCGGGGCACAGCTGAGGCTTTAGGCCAGGCTGGTTTCAGTTTGCAGTGCTGATATGGTTCCTCGTAGCTGGGCTGACTTTAGTGGGAAGTATCTTTGTGTGCGTTTTGAAGTTCTATGTTGGTCCAGAGTCCTATTCCATGGGTATTTTGGGGTGGCTATGTGAGAGCTGCGATATATTGCTGCTGCTATGCCGCCTTCTTGGCTCCGCCCCCCTCTAAATAACTTGACTAGAGAAACGCAACTGAAAAAACTTTGAGCTACCACCTCTCACCTGTCAGATTGGCTAACGTGACAAAAAGGAAAATGATAAATGTTGGAGAGGATGTAAAAAAATGGCAGACTAATGCACTATTGCTGGAGTGGTGAATTGATCCAACTATTCTGGACAGCAATTTGTAACTATGCCAAAAGGGCAACCAAACTGTGCATACACTTTGATCCAGCAATTAGCACTACTAGGTCTCTATGCCAAGGAGATCATAAAAATGGGTAAAAATTCATATGCAAAACACATTTATAGTAGACCTTTTCATGGTGGCAAAATATTAGAAATGGAGGGGATACTCATCAGTTGAGGAATGGCTGAACAAGGTATCCTATATGAATATAATGGAATACTATTAAACAATAAGAAAGCATAAACAGGCAGATATCAGAGTAAAATAACCTGGAAAGACTTGTACAATCTGATGCAAAATGAAATGATCACAAGCAGGAAAACATTGTATACAGTATCTGCAACACTGTGTGATGAGCAACTATGAATGACTCAGCTCTTCTCAGCAACACAATGATCTAGGACAAGTACAAAGGACTCATGAAGGAAAGTGCTGTCAACATCCAGATAAAGAACTGATGGACTATGAATGCAGATTGAATCATTTTTTTTTCATTTATTTTATTCTTTATTTTGTTTTTTTTAAATTTTTCTTTTCTCACAACTGTGACTAATATGGAAATAGGTTTTATATGATAGCACATGTATAACCTATATCAAATTGCCTACCATTTTAGGAAGAGGGGAGAGGAGTAAGGCAGGAAGAAAAATTAAAAATTTAAAATCTTGTCAAAAATGAATGCTCAAAAATGTAATTTGGAAGAAAATAAAATACTTTTAGATATGAAAATTTTAAGCTATCCATTTTGAATGATTAACGAAGATTCTATTCCCATGGTGAAAATATCTCTACATGTTTTATTTGGCATCATATATGTGTATACATACTCACACACAAACATTTGTTGTGGTAATTCCTTGGTTATGATCAAAATATCACATTCTAAGTAACACATCCAGTAAACAACAAGAACAATTAAGCTTACAGGGAAGGCATACAATCATTTGCCCTTGGCTAAGAAAAGAAACATACTGGAACTAGAAAGAAAGATTTCTAGATGATCAAGAGAAAGAAGGATGGAAGACACTTAAAGAAGTGAGTAGGAAACTAGAAAACTAGTTGAAATAAAACATTATTTTAGGAGAAGCAAAATTGGACTCTTTTACTGCCATGTGTATATACCTGTAATTATTTTTATGTGGTTAATATACTTACAAATCTTACAAATTACAGCAAAATAACTTCTGCCATAATCAAGATAATAAACCCAAGGAATCATCATTAGGAATTCTGGTAATCGGAACCAATTCATTTGAACTAGTGTGGGAAGAACTAAAAAAGCCCCATCTTTGTGTCTTGCTGAGATCGATCAGATACAGAAGTCATAAGACTTTATTTGAAGGTAGCAAGTGTTGAAGTGAAGAACATTTTGAGTCAGATAATGAACATATTAGTGAAAAGTAAAGGAGAACTCCAAAAATGACAGTCATAATTATCTTACCAGAGTGAACTGTGTAGGAGAGCTCTCTCAGTGATAGTGGCAGAATGATGGTCTGAACAATGGTAGAGTAGTAGGAAACAAAGGATTTGGCTGTATATCTGGTAGTATCAAAGGGGCAGGAGTTAGTCTTAGAGAAAGTGTCAAAAGAAGTTATATTTTCAGGAGAAATCTATGTTTCCATGAGCAATAGAACAGAGAAGAAATGTGAGAATAATTCACAAATGCAAAGTTTTAGAGTTGGAAGGAAATCTGAAAAGCATTTAGTTTATACCCTTCATTTTGCTAAACAAGTAGCTGAGTCCCAGAGCTGTCAACTTATTTGTTCAAGATCAACAGTAATAAATGACAGGGATAGGTTGTAAGTTTAGGTCCTCTAATCCAGTGATTCTTCTACTGTACTAAAATATACAAAATTTTAAAAGGATAAAATGAAAAGGTAGGGTAGCTAAATGACTAAAGGAAGGTTAAAATTTATGCTTTCTAAATGGAACAAAAGTAGTAGCAGTGACCAGTTTATTAAACAATGAGTACCATTTGCTGCTGATTCCTGTCACTCTTCCCATCCTCCAACACTACCCTATCCCATCCTTGGCACAACTTTGTGGTGTTGCCATTCCTCTCAGGAATTCTCTGTGTTATATATCCTTAAACCAAGTAGCTCATTATAGATTACAGATCAGCAGAAGGTGGGAGGATTATAACACAACTTCCCAATGGAAAAGAACTTTGCAAGATTTGCATAAAGGCCATAGAAGAGGGAGAGATGACTGTCTAAAACTTTGCAGTGGAGTAGGTATCTGGTGCTCGAAGGGTGTTTTTTTTTTTAATTTGTTTTATTCTGTGTTGTTTTTTGCTGTAATGGAGGAGGAAGGGAGTTGGAATTGTTCCCCCTAGAAAGCAGGAATTGGAGTCCTAAATTTGATGGTATCTAGGCCACAATCTAAGCAACAGTAATGTTTCAGAACTACTAATTGTGCAATGTATATTCTGTTCATAGATTGCTACTGAGAATAAAATATAATCCTCATCATCATCATATTTATATAGTGCTATATGGCTTACAAAGAGCTTTGTAAATATTATTCTATTTTATTCTCACAACAACTCTATGAAATGCTTTTATTATCCCCATTTTACATATAAAGAAACTGAGGCTGAGAGAGAACAATTGACTTGCCCAGGTTCCCAACATTAGGAAATACCTTGTGTCATTCTTGCATGTCCGATGTTTGGTGACCCGTGGATCACAGCATCACAGACCTTTGTATTCTCAACTATCTCTTGAAGTCTGGCCAAGTTCATGTTCATTGTTTCCATGATTCTATCTATCCATCTCATCCTCTGCTGTCTCCTTTCACTTTTGTCTCCAATCTTTCCCACCATTAGAGTCTTTTCCAATGAGTCCCATCTTCTCGTTATTTGGCCAAAGTATTTAAGCTTCAGCTTGAGTACTTGGCCTTCCACTGAATAAACTGAATTAATTTCTCTAAGTATTGACTTATTTGATCCCCTTGCTATCCAAGCACTCTCGAAAGTGTTCTCCATAATCACAATTCAAAAGCATTGATTCTGTGGGACCCAACTTTCTACAGAATGCATCTCTCATAGTTATACATTGTTACTGGAAAATCTATCACCGAGGCTATTTTTAAGCTCAGGTACTCCTGACTCCATACCTAGTACTCTATCCACTATATTACCTAGCTATGTAATATATAAGAATATGTAAGAAGGATGGCTAGGTGGCACAGTGAATAGAGTATTAGCATGGAGTTAGGAGGACCTAAGTTCAAATCTGGTCTCAGATCCTTAACACTTACTAGCCGTGTGACCTTGGGCAAGTCACTTAACCCCAATTGCCCTGCCTTCCCCTCCAAAAAGAAAAAAAAAAAAGAACATGTAAGAATATGTATATGTTCCTGGGATCAAAGTCAACATAATGGCAAAATATCTTACATTTCTACAGTACTTTAAGGTTTGCCAAATGTTTCACATATATGATATCATTTAATCTTCACACAACCCTGTGAAGTACATATTACAACCATTTTAAAGATGACAAAACTGAGGCTGAGTTTAATATCCAAGGATCACACAATACAAATAAACCACTGAATTTACTGTTGTCCTAATTATGGAGAGAAACAGAAACTTACATTTTCAAGAACCAATTCACTTGAAGAAGGTTAGTTGAGGACATAAGTGAACAACTTTTCTTGAAATAAATACTAAAATTTTAACTGCCAGATAAATATAACTCATGTTTTTATGCTTCAAAATAATTTAGCAAGTTAAACAGGAATAAAAATGGAATGACTTGCAAATGCCAAAACTAGGGGTGCCAGACTCCAAAGCAGGAAGGCTGTTTTTTTTTTTTCAATTATCCTACCTCTCCATACAACAGACTATATCAATTAACGTTTTCTTTCAATGTAAAACCAATGAAGTAAACTTTCATACATCTATCACACAATCAAAACTGAAATTAGTGATGGCCCTGTGTTACTACAGAATATTAAAATACTATGTGAATGGAAAAGAAAAAACTGTATCAATGTAAAAGGTTTCGGTGGAACATGGAGGAAAAAATAAAATTATATTTCCTTTTAAAATTTTAACAATGACAAATTTATCATATCAAAGGTAATTAATTTTCAATTTTAAAATCTCCATTATACTGGTATTCATTATAGAATTAAATTCAAAGGGGAAGCAGGTTAATTTTGGACTTCATTCCAAGTGGTTTTAGTTTCTGCAATATCTCATGGACCTACTTATATATTCTATATGTGGTACTTCAAAGGGGAAATTTATTTTAGTGTGTTCTGTGCAGGATGGGATGGAAAGTTTCAGTGAATATTAAAAAAAAAGGTATTACAATTCAAAAATCCTTCATATACATAAATGACAAAATATCTGGTTTTTAAGCTAAATGAAGAATAATTAGAACTGGCCAAGTTAGAATATAACTAAATTACACCTTGGAGCCATCTTAAGAATATCTGACTATCTCTCATTGGGATCTATTCTATTTGTACTCAGTATAAATTTGTGCCATTCTATTTGTGTAAAAAATACTGAAATTTGAAATGATGACATATATTTGAAAGAAAAAATTTTCAAACATTTAGGCATATGAAATATGGATACTTACAGACTGCCCCTATAAAAAAAACATATCCCCAAATGCATGGTTTTTATTACCATGTTCTTGGAAGAGGTTATGTCTTAGGACTTCCTCTTCCTTCACTGTGTCCTCATGTTTTGCACTAAACTATACCTCTTCCTAGAACAGCTTTTATTATCATATACTTTGCCATTAGTCCTATATATTCAAAAGTAAAATATTTAAAGATAAGCAGTCTTGTAGAACAAAATTCCTAATAATATTTCCTTGAATGCTCAATATTTCCAAAGGTACAGGCTTTGCATTTCATTGACATTTTCACTCCCTCAAGATGTATAATCATGCTGATATCAATACCTTTGATTTTCATGCACATTCTCAATTCCGAAATCTAATGATTAGTTTCATGGCTCTATTTCATCTAAAATTTCTCAACCATAATCCTACAGTTGCAATCAAAATTTTGAACCAATTTGTCTCATAAGCAGGGTGTAAAGCCAATCACAAGCAGCTATCCTGTGAATAACTTTGAGGATCTAATTGCATAGTGTAGTGAATTCTCTATTTAGCAATAAACTAAAGCAAAACATTCAAGAAATTAAGGCACAACATTCACAACAAGATAATATAACAACTTATTACTAAGGTGGCCACATAGTCTTAAACAAAACATATCGTTCAGTAAGTTACAATCTCCTCAGTTAATACACAGTGTCCAAGTAAAGTCTTCTTTCTTCTTGACTTGAGGCTCACTTCCCATCATCCTTAATTCAATCATCCTTAAGGGGCAGCAGGAAGTACAAACACTACCCACCCCTAGGTCATAGTAAGTCACGATCTTATCAGTCAATACAAAGTACCCAAGTAAAATCTTCTTTCATCTTAACTCAAACGGACTTCCAAACCCCACGGATTCCTCTTCCATGGCTGACTGCTCCCAGTTCTTGTTTGGATTCACATAGCTCTTGCCTGGACTCATACAACTCTTGTCTGGACTCACACATAGGCAGCTCTCCACTCCTGTTTCATACCTAACTTCCTCCTCCACTCTAAGCTCTTCAACGTTTCTGTTTCTAGGAAGACAAAGCTTAACAGAGCTACAACAATATTTACACACATTGCTGGTACTCTCATCTCAATTCACATTCTGTCTGACAAAGTAATACAAATCAACAGACAAAGGCTTCTGTCTGAGAAATCAAACACAAATCAATAGTAAAGTCCCAGGACTTCTGTAACAGCAGTAAAGTCCTCTTTCAACAAACATAATGCTTTATTCTGACAAAGTAACATCAACATAAACAGAACAGGCAAAGTGCAAAAATCAAAAGCATTCTCCCTCTCAGTTCTGCTTGGTTCCAGCTCTGCTTTGGTTTTTCTCTGCTCTGCTCCTTCCTGTTCCATGCTTCCTGTTTTGTTTGTTTGGCAAGCTCTTCCCACTGTGGGTTCCATGAGATGGGGCTTATTAGGCCTATTAAGGGCAGAGAAGGTCTCCAAATTCCCTTAGGTCTCTTAAAGGGAACATAATGTATACTGTTTCCGACAAAGACTTCTGATACAATCAAAAGTAAGACTCAAAGGCACTTGAATAACTGAAACAAGCAGCCATGTACTACTTTGCTTGTGATTTTACAGGGCTATTTCAGAATAAATTCAGGAAGGAGAAATGGATAGTTGAATCCACTATAATTTTAGTGCTAAGTACATAACTTCTTGATCAGAGGAAAATAGGACACTTTGATAAGAAAAAGTGAGTAGAGATTGCCAGACTTTAAATGATAAGACTGGGGTTCAGCTCTTACCTTTTAATACTTCACTATCTCTATTGTCCCAGGTAAATCTTTGTAACTTAGGTTTCTTATCTGTCAAGTTTATATAATCATTGTTGCATGAACTTCTAAACAGATGTCTTGCGAGCAAAGAATATTTTAAGATCTATGAATATGTGAGTTCTTATTTCTATTCTGTATTTCTTTAGAAATTGGAGATTCAGGTATGATGTGCTAATGTTATAATACTTAGAATAATGTTTAACCAAATAAAGTCATTAGATGTGAACTTTTACCCAGAGTAAGAGCAAAAGCCTGTATATAGAGATAAAGTGACTGATGATACTCATGAATGTAGCTACAGACTCCATTGGAATTCTATCAACCCCTATGCTTAGTCTACTCATGTGTGGAATCTTTAAAAGATCTTTGGATCTGTTTGTCCTAGACTGAAGCATGTAGTACTCTTTGAATGAAATATTACACACACACACACACACACACACACACAAACAAACACACACAGAATCCCAGTGCAATATTATTATGGAATCATGGAAACAGAGGTAGACTTAAAGTTAGAGATTTTGAATGTGAATTTCTATTCTGCCAGTAAATGACCAGGCAATTTGCTGAATAAAACCACTTTCCTATGAATGGTTGGTTACATATGGAACTTCATTTCCCAGAATCCAAAGACAGGGATGAATACTTGTGTGTGTGTGTGTGTGTGTGTGTGTGCAACTTTATTCTCAAATTCTTTCTGAGGATGTCCATATGGTTTATATATTTTTTGAAAACCCCATATTTAGCTTTAAGTGGATACCTCTGTTCTCTAAAACCATGAACACTATGATTGCAACAATTTCAAATTCTATTACTATGCTAAACATCAGAGATGTCTACAGGTCAATTTGATAATTTCATACAATTAAAAAATCTTAATTTTACTACCAAATTCAGGAAGAGATTAGTTATGCAAGTAACTTCTAGTGTTTCCTAACTTAGAAAATTATTTTTTAAAGCAGAAAAGAATTATTATTTTTGTCTGAATATAGCAGTCCAGATTCTAGTATTTATTGTAGGATAATTTGTTCCTTTATGATCTTAACTAAATTTTAAGTGGATTGGTTACTAAAAAGATTAATCACATTTTTTGTGTATAGTAAAGCAAAATAAAAGAAGAAAAACTTTAACATTATTCAGAAAATATAACATTGTCTGAATGTTTTAAAAACAAAAGAGGTAGAGTTGATTAAATGCTCTACTTACAGTCAGAAATGACTAAAACAACCAAACAACAAAAATTAATACCTCTGCCTAAAAAGGTTTCTTTTAAACAAAATATTACCCAACTTTCTGAGATGCTGTCATACTCATTAGCATACAATTAGAATTAACTGCCCTAGATAGGTAGGTACAGTATCACTGGTTTTATTTTTTATTTTGTTTCATTTACATAGTTCAATATGTTTGCCACAAAGAAGACTAAAAAAAAATAATAAAAGGCAAAGAGGGAGAGTTCCAAGTTCCTTCATGGCATAACTCTTCTAAAGTTACAGAATGGCCTCATTGTTTTGCAAAGCATTTTCTCTCAGGCAGAATATAACTTCAACTACCTTCAGTACCTATCCACTACTCAAACATATTATAGGGATCCACTTTGCTCTACATGGATGATAATTATGCTACTTTATCAGCCCAATTTAAGTGTAGCATGCAGATAAGTGTACACACACACACACACACACACACACACACCAATTGCTAGCATTGACTTGTAGAAGATGGATAGAATGTAGCTTCAAGATGAACTGATGATAGAGGACAAAATGAAAGATGGAAAATACTTTTAAGTTCTTATAAGCTATAGACACATAAAAATAAATCAAGAAAAATATCACTGAAAGAAAAAATTGTTTAAATCCAATCAAGAAGCATTTATTGAGTGCTAGGTGGCAAGTAGCTAGCATAGTAGAGTGTTGGACCAAGAGTCAGGAAGGGCTGAGTTCAAATTCAGACTTAGACATTTACTAGCTGTGGGACTCTGGTCAAGTCACTTGATTCTATTTGCCTCAATTTCCTCATTTGTAAAATGAACTTTACAAAGAAATAGCAAACCACTCCAGTATTTTTGCTAAGAAAATCGCAAAAGGGGTCACAATGAATCAGATGCGACCCATTTCCCTAAAAGCCGATTAACTCAAAACCTGACTAAAGAAGCCACGAGGATTTGAAATCTGCATGCCTGAGAGGACAGTAGGTCAATTAACAGAAATAGAACAATTTGGCATGAGATTATGATTTGTGGAAAAGATGAAGAATTTAGTTTGGGGCACATTAAGTTTAATGTGCCAACAGGACATCCAGATGGAGCTATTCAGCATTTGGTTGGAAATCAGAGACCTAAGGCAACAGAGAAGTTAAAGGCAAAGATAAGGACTTGGAAGTCATTTCCACAGAAATGATGATTAAAACCAAGAGAGTGGAATATATTACCAAAGGACAGGTGGTGAGAGTAAAATAATGAGGGATAGTAAAGCTTAAATAATAGAAAGAGAAGGAGAAAGAAGAAGGAAGAGGAAGAGAAGGAAGAGGAAGAGCCACCACCAATAAATGGAAGGAAATAAATAACTACTTCAAGTCACTGACATAGCTTTTGAAATTTGGTCCTAAACTAGGTTAATTGGACTCAGTGAAATGCTATCACTAAGGCTCCCCTTGTCTCCATTTTCCAGCAAAGATAACTAGGAAAGAAGTCAGTATATTCATAATGGAAAGGAGAGATATATGAAGGGAGAAACTCAGCACTACTTTGAAAACCTTGATATTTGATGACTGAAGAGAAAATGAAAGTTAGTGGGAGAATAAACAAACAAACTGAATTAACTATTGAAAGGGTCTCAAAAGAACCAGGGAAGATATTGGCTCAGAATTCAATATGAGCAAAACTGTCAGGAAGAAGGTGATGGTCAGTCACCCAAACAGATTCATATGAAGAAGAAACTATTGAATTTATCTGAGAGGAGGTCACCAGATATTTGAAAACAAGCCAAATATGTAGAGTGCTGGGGATAGAAGCCTGATTTCAGTGATACACCATGCCACATAGAAGGAACAACAAGTATGTGAAGCATAGGGGAAATTTTAAGAAATCATAGTCTAGTAGAAAAGTTAACAGGCATAATTTTAACATTCCTAGTTGTCTTTTTAGGAAACTGGATTACTCAATTATAAATATCCTTAGAATATGGTCAATCATAAAAATAAGAGTTGGGAAGAAAACAGAAATCCCTTCAGATAGGTAAAGGTCAGATTTTTAAATTACAGAGTAAGAAAAACAAATATTTCAAGATTAACTAAAAGAGGCCTTTAAAAGATCTATTCTAAAGTGATTTAATTCAATAGTGACAAAACTCAACAAACTTAAGAAAAACACTTGGTAACATTTTTCTCAATCAGGTGACTGCCAACAAATTATCCCCATGAATATTCAGGAAAATGGAAAAAAGAAAATTAATTTCAGTTTGACATTTGTAAAGATTAGGATTTATATCCTCTGCCTTTCAAAATTATACACTCACATTTTCAGGCCGGTCAAGCTGAACCTCAATTCACAGCTGTAGCAGTTGTCCTAACACAACCTGAAAGATGGCAAAGTTTGGGCAAAATAGACTTGACCTTTATGGTGGCTGATTTCAGTTGTACAACAACAAAAATGAAAAAAAGGAAAAAAGTATTTTATTTTTAAACGAGCATATTTAGGTTAACCAAACTCTTAAAGGGGAAAAAGACTTCTAAAAAAACATGTAATTAAGACAGACTGGCTGATTGGTTGGGTATTGGAGAGTGGTGGGCCCAACACAGTCTCAAACAACAACTATCCATAGAGAAAAACAGTCCTACTGGCCTCTTGGACTATCTTGATAATCAAATTGTAGGGCCGATCCAAACTACTAGACAGAAACAGGTCATTCAGATAGCTATAAAAAGGAAACATCTCAATAGCAATTTAGTGACCATATACTATCTCATTTTCAACACTCCAATAGGCACATTCCTGAAATTATTTCATTTTAATATTATGTTAATTTGTATTTGGTAATCTGACTGATGCATCAATTTAAAAATGAAAATGTATAAATGTACAGTACTTAATAGAAGACAGTTGAGAAAATATTTCAAAATTCCTATGGTGATCTTACATTATTTGACAAATGAAGACTCCTCAATTTTGAAACTTCCTCTTAGAAACAACTTTGCTTCAGATCTGTTGATAATGGAAGAATTTATGACCAAACAAGATATGGAGAGAATTATGAAATATAAAATGGATACTTTTGATAAAATAAACTTAAAAAGTTTTATGCAAACAAAACCAATGCAGCCAAGATTAGAAGGAAAGTAGAAAACTGGAGAAAAAAAATTTTTTACAGAATGTTTCTTTGATAAAGGCCTCATTTCTCATATAAATAAAGTTTATAAGAATACAATTCAATTCTCAATCGATAGATGGTGAAAAAAATATGAACAAGAAGTTTTCAGATAAAGAAATCAAAGCTAGCTGTAGGCATATGAAGAAGTGCTCTAAATAATTTTTTAATTAGATAAATGCAAATTAAAAACAACTCTGAAGTAGCACTTCACACCTATCAGATTGGCTAACATTACAAAAAAAGAAAATGACAATTGTTGGAGGAGATGTGGGAAAATTGGGACACTAATATACTTTTGGTAGAGTTGTGAACTGATCTATTCTAGAAGGTAATTTGGAACTATACCCAAAATGCTATAAAACTGTGCAAACCCTTTGACTCAGCAATAGAACTTACAAAAAATTGCAGTCCAAATAGATTTTTTTAAAAAGGAAAGGAAAAGGAAGTTCTATATGTATGAACATACTTTATAGAACTTTATGTGGTGACAAAGAATTGGAAATTGAGGGGATGTCTATGAATTAGGACAAGTTCAACAAGTTGTGTTACAAGAATGTGATGAAACACTATTGTGCTGTAAAAAAAAATGATGAGCAAGATGTTTTCAGAAAGACTTACAATAACTGATGCAAAGTAAAGCAAGTAGAACTATGATAATATTGTGCACATTATACATTAGCAATATCATACTTGTGATCAAGTGTGAATGATACAAATATTCTTAGCAATGCAATGATCTAAGACAAGTATGAAGGAGAAGATAAAAAATGTCATTCACCTCCAGAGTAAGAACTGATGGAACCTGAATACAGATTGAAGCATCCTTTTTTTTTTTTTTTACTTTCTTTTGGTCTGTATTTTCTTTCACAACATGATTAACATGGAAATACATTTGATTTGACTGCACATGTATAACTTATTTCAAATTGTTTATCTTCTCAACGATAGGAGAAGGAGAGAGGGAGATAAACTGGAACTCCATTTTTTAAAATAAACGTTAAAAGTTTTTCTATACAAATAAAAATAAAATATTTTATTTAAATTCTCTGATAACAAGTTCATTTGAATAGTATTTGTAGTTATTTGTAGACTTCATGTATAATATGATACAACAACACCCTATGATAGCCACAAAAGCTCATGGCATTTTGTTCTGCATAAGGAATTCTGCATAAAATTTCTAGGAAATAGAATATATCCTTTGCATGTACTCAGATCAGACCAAAACTGGAATTTTACATTCAGGTTTAGCACTATGTTTTAGAAGAATATTATCTAACTGTAACTCATTCACAGGTATGGGTGGGCAAGGTAGCAAGGTTATAGACTAAAGCATTATTTATCAGAAATCTTAGAGATCACATACTCTAAGCTCCATATTTTAGAGAGGACACAAAGGAAATTAATAACTTTGCTAAGGTAACATAAATAGCCATCCTCTTTGCTTTACACTATTCCCTGTCTGACACATGGATATTTTCTACAACATGCCTTAGAAGTCCATAATCTAAGCCTCTACTTTAATATCTCTTCTTAAAGAAAATTCACTATATTCAGAGCTAGTCTATTACATTTTAGGAATTTTCTTTATTAAAAAGTAGTTCATTAGTCCAATATAATATCTAAGCATTGACTGAAGTAAGGTAAATTACTCTTCCATGTGGAAACTTTTAAAAATAACAATGCATCACTTGGCTTAAAAAAAAAAAACATTTAGTAAGTGCCTACTATGAATATATTAGTATAGAAGAATGTTTTACTTAGATCTAGGACAAACCTAGGTTCAAATTCTTCTTCCTATACTAATAAGCTGTATAACCATGGAAAAATGAGTATATTTCTTTAGTCTTCAATTTCCTCATTTACAACAGAAGAGGATATAGTGTGGTGTGCAAATGACTTGAAACAAAGCAAAAATAATCATTTGAGTTATACAATTAGCCTAATAAGTGTTTAGATCATTAAAATCTTAATATGCAATATGCCCTCATTTTAGGCACCAGACTGTCACAGTAGATAGAGCCCAGGAACTGAAATCAGGAAGATCAAGCTTAAATCCAGACTCAGCAACTTACTATCTGTGTGACCCTGATCAAGTGACTTAAGAACTGTATGTTTTCTCTTTCATCATCCATAAAATGGATATTATAATGGCACCTATCTCCATTAGCCTTTGAAGTAGATAGAGTTGTTATTGATATCAAATGAGATATTTGTAAAGTGTTCAGGACACTTTACAACTCTATATAAGTGCTACCTATTGTCATTTTGCTGAAAACCACTTAAATTATTTGACATGATTTTCACAAATATGTTCGTGTGATTTTTAAAATATTATTTTATTGATATATTGTCTCTTTTCTATAGTTTTCATTTTGGACTATCTTTTATCCTTCCACCCCCTAATGAGTGATTTACAAGTTTTTGACACTGTCTTGAATTCTTCATTATGAAATGTTATTTTTTATATTAGATATTAAGTATACCTTTGAATTAAGTCATATTTTTTCACATTTTCAAGCTTTGATTAAAGACTAGTGAGTTTATTATTTTTTTAAATAGTGTTTAAACCAGGCAATTTTCCAAGTCACTGAAGCATTCTCATCTCCATCTCTTGGATGAATTTCTTAATCTTTCATAATATGTGGCAGAGTGCACAGTTATGTTACAGTTTTCTACTGCCTTTTGGAAATGTATGTAATTCTGGAAAAAAATTTCCTTATCATTGTATGAGTATATTTATAAAAATTCAATATTGTTCCAATGAAGAAAAGTCTGAAAAAATACATTTTAGGGGGAGGAGATACTTTCTCTTATTATTAAGATCCTCATATCTTATAGACTCATCTGTTCTTCTCACAGTGATTTTGGCATAGCCTTGATTGAAAGAGTAAGCTTTATTGGTAAAAATTATCTTGTTCCAATCTTCAGTAATCTAGTCTTTGTATTGTCTTGGCAATTACTATATTTTTTTTCTCATAGCAACCACTAATAACTGTCTTATTTCATTTTATTAATCTATACTGTTCCTGCTGTTCTTCTAACATCAAGAAACCTTTATCATCATGTAGAGGTATCACTAGCAATCCCCATAGCTGCCAGATCTTTCTGAATATCTTTCCTTATTTTTAAGCATTCTTTATATGCCTCTACAATAGTAATTCATCAGCTATTCAGTATTTTTTTAATTTTTGCTTTCCTTTGCCCCTAGGTACAACCAGTGAAATATTATAAGCAATGATTTATGTTCTTTAAAAACACATATTTCCTTAGACAAATATCCACTACTAAAAGTCTCAACAGAAACAAAAAACATCAGCAAAAGAGATTAATGAAACACATATTACACACACACACACACACACACACACACACACACAATCTATCATTGAACTGTCAACCACAAAAAAGGTGGATATACAAAGCTCCATCCAGTTTCATCTAGTCAAAGTCCTTTGTTCTGCACCACCTTTGTTTCAGTTTAGAAGCTAAGATATCTGATCATTGCTCTAAACAAGTCAAACAATATAAATATTATTGTTTGTCCCAAGTAATTCACATACCACTGTAACAAAGAAATCTCTGAGGCTCCTTCCAATTAAATATTTAGTCTTTTAATCCTATCTTTGTACTTCATTTTGTTTAGAGGATTTAATGAGAATAATACATGCCACATACTTTAAAAACTCAATTAAATATAATGGAATAAGCATTTAATAAATATACTTTATATACAAAACACTAGGGTAGGATCAGAGGATGCAAAAGCAAAGTTAAAAACTGTCCTTATACTTAAGGAGCTGGAGAGATATAGACTTTATACAATTAACTAAACGCAGGATTTAATTTAAGGCAAGCTAGTGTACTAACCAGGGAACTCAGAAAAGTCTTCTCATAAAAAGGGGATTCCTTATTAGGGGTCCGTTGATTCCTTTCTAATCAAATATATTTTATTTTATGTATTTAAAAGCATTATTCTAAGAAGAGGTCCATAAACTTCTTCAGTTAGTCAAAGGTTAACACACACACACACACACACACACACACACACACACACTTTTTTTTTTTACTAGAAGACAACAGTTAAGTTGAGAGTTGAAGAGAGCTCAGGATTTAATAGCTCAAGATGAATAGGAAATGCACTGTAGATATGGGGCACAACATGTGGAGAGATATATAGGCACAAAATGGAATATCAGCTATTAAATAATATCCTTCCTTCGTTTTCCATTCACCTTTGCTCCTGGCTTCCCTTACTTTGGCACCATGCCTTAGATACCTCAGAGCCTGGGGCCTCCTCATCCTGGAAGATTTAACTACACCTGTTAACTTCTTACCATGGAACATCCCTCTGCCATGCTTGCCTCCTTCTTTAATTGATGATTCCTTTTGGGGCCTCCATCTTCAGTAGGGGCCAAAAAAAGTCATCTTTTCTCTCTCTTACCCCACCATTCAGTTTCTATTTATATGTTGTACTGCCCCATTAAAGTGTAATTTCCTTGAAGGTAAGGACTTTATTTTTTTTCTATCTGCCACACAGTGACTGTCATTTCCAACCCTTACTACTGCCATGGGGTCACTACATCCAACCCCAGAGACTACCGGCACCAAGTTTCATTCATATCCAGGAGCTCCCAGGCTTTCTGTTTACAAATAATGTGTTTTAAAGTTTTGGAATTTATTTTTAATGATCAAAAGAGTTTTGTCAAATATTCATATATTCCCAGGATGGAAAGGAGGTGTTTTTTGTTTGTTTTTTGCTTGGTACCACTTATATACAGCAGACCTTTCCCTTAGAGAAGTCTCTTTGTACAGTTATGGCTGAGGAGTTTGGACGCCTAAGGCCACTGCTCCCAATCTTGGACCCTAGAGATCAAGGAAGGCATTTTATTCATGAAATAAGAGTGTTTTGTTTTTTATATATATATGTACTGAGTTTAATTATTTTCTTTATTTTGTTTTCTATCACAATTTCAAACATCAAGGCCAGTCAAAGTACATTTGCAGCAAGATATCTGATTACTAAGCAGTCATATTCATGTATTTATGAATTCATAGCAAATGAGTATTTTGAGTTATTGGGAGATCCTACCCCTCTGTACCATAACTACTGAATGCAAACTGGGTCTTATTTGTGATTTCCTCTATTTGTCAGTGGCAGAATTTGGAATAGTATGTCTCCTCCTCTCACATACGTATTCCCAGTAAATGGCATACAGTTGTCTAAACATCATCAGTCCAAAAAATAGTCAGCAGTGTATCCTAGTAATTGAGATCTTAAAATTGAGATGAGAAAATCATTTGTTGGTAGGCTACAGGGTATTCCCATTCAAGCATGGCCTAGACAAAATCATTTCTAAAGTATTTTTTTTTTAAATCTGAGATTCTATGAGAGCAAGTTTGAAGAATTTGGATGCTTTGTGGAAAAGTGTCATACATAATTAGAATATTATGATTTCTAACTTTATTCTGCTTAAAGAATTTTGTTTATTTGAGTTGACTGCTTTAATATTTGAGATTTTTTAGAAGCAATACAAATTATCTAATCTTTCTACTATACAGTTGTGTGTCTTGTTTCTAATTCAGACATTTTAGAAAATCAATCCAAGTAAACTAGTATTCATTGGCAAATTATATAAAATGGCTTTTTCAAAGGGAGAGAAATAGGAAAAATTAGAGAGAAAAAAATTTAATTTTAGCAGAAAAAGAAAAGGAAGAAAGAAAGCAGGGAAATCTGATATCTGAAAATTAGTCCAAGATTCCTAATATTCTAGTCTCAGACTAAATGGGAAACTGAACATGATCCTTGTGCTTAATTGGTAGAAAGTTTTTAATAGGAAAAATATAACACTCTGTAACATGTATCTCAGAACCAATGACATCAATTTTTAATCGGACACTTTCTTGTTCTATAGACTAGCAAAATCAGCATTTATGAATCAATGGAGAAAGATTTTCTGGGGTTATGAAGGTATAAGCAGTGAAGCACAGGGCATACAGAATTAGCCTCAAAGTCATAAACACCTGAGATCAAGTATTACCTCTGGTACATACTAGTCTATGTGACCATTGGTAAGTGATTTTCAATTCTTAGTGCTCTAAGAAGCTCTAAGATTAAATTGAAAAGAAGGTATTGACTTACATAGGAAAAGAAAGTTTCCTTACCTGGAAGTTACTTATGTTATTGAAAATCATAGTTCCAGACCCTCTCCCTTTACACATACACATTCATGTGCATATAAACATATATGCAATTGTCTTTTTATGTCTTAAGATTTTTATTTTGAACTTGTTTAATTCTCTTTGACTTTTTTTTTTAAAGCATTCAAAACTGGCTCACAATGTGGGTATATAAAAATACACACATATGCATATTAATAAGCAAACTGTCTGATCTCGACAGAAACATTCAAGGCCACCAAAACCTAATTACTTATTTATGTGGTTGTTCTTTCCTTGTGTCAACTAGAGCTGCAAAATCTTTCAAATTAGTGAATGGGACCCGCATCAAAGAATTAAAATCTTTTCTTGCATGTGCCATGACAATATATCATCCTATCTGATATACTCTATTTCTTTTCCTTGCAACCTTTTCCTGAGACTCCCCAGGACTTGATGGTGTTCTGCAGAAGAAGTTGAATAGCACACCATATATTCTATCCTACAGATTTAGAAGTCTATTCTCTTATCCTTTGTTAGTAAGTTACATAAGGTGATTAACTGCCTCATCAACAAAAGAAAGACTTTTAAAGAAGACCCCATACTGTGCTCATGAGTTTATGCAGAAGTACCCTGTTTATGAAGAATTTATGAAAATGTTTTATTTATGAAATATTGTGGCAGCTACATACTAAGACAGCATGTAGAAGCCAGAATAAATGACTTGGAATTTTTGCAGGATTTGATTTTAAAAAAAGAGCCTCTTACACAAACTCATTGTCTTCTAAATATTGATAAAGATCATCATAGACTTGACCACCTGTTCATTTTGTTAAAGGAATACCAATTTATCTCAATGTTCTGTAGTCTAAGAAAATAATATGCACTTAGAGACAGGAGACAATTTTTAAGTACTAATGAACAGATGCTTTATGCTTTGGTGTATTAAATTATGTAGGTTGCATGAATGTTGTTATCTATTAATGTGCAAATTAAAAATGAATTTCAATGTAATTTTCCTCAGATGCCATAACCCCAAAAATGATCAATTAAAATATATGTTTGTTTGATAAAGGGCAATCTGAGGCAAACATAGGCAATGAGGTGTTATTTAGCAAGCAATGCATATCAAGCCCAGGATAAATTCATTCATTCTTGCCACTGTTAACCATACCTGGTCCCTGAAGTAATGTCACTGATGTCCATATATCATTAACAGCAATGTTCTGACATGCAGCCAGGGCTTTGTGGTTATAACTCAGGGTGATACTGAAAGCATTCATAATTTAATAGCCTAGCCACAAGTTTCTTTACATTATACTGACAAATTTTTAGGTAGTAAATGAGTAAAATCAAATGAACTTGTTCCTAGAATTTCTTTTGGATTTTACTATGAAACTGGAAATCAGACCAGAGGAAGCCTGATTGTGAACATGGGACTTAATGCTTACAAAAATTTAGATTTTAGATTCATATAAGCTGTTTCTGAAAAGTCTTATATAGCATCAACAATACCTAATTTTATATTTGGGAACCTGGATTCACAAATTAAAGAAAGTTCCAAAGGAAGCTTATTCTTACTTCTAGTTAGTCTCAAAATCACTGGAAATTCCAGTAGCTGAAAATATTGCAATATGATCTGCTTAGGATCAACATAATAGCATCTTACCAACTTTTCCCTATATGAGGATGCTGAATACTCATCCTCATCCCCAACCTCCCCTCTCTCTGTCTCTATCTGGCTCTCTTTTCCCCCCCTTCTCTTCCTCCCTCCCTCCCTCTCTCTTCCTCTCTCTCTCTCTCTCTCTCTGACCCACATACACCCACACACATGCACACACACACACTTAGTATCAGTTATCCCCAAGACAAAGCAAACTTGTATAAAATATTAAAATTATAAAAAAGGATATCTTCAAGAAAATTTTGGATAGACAGCACATGTTCACACACACACACACACACACACACACACACAAATATTTCACTAAAAATGATTAACTCCATTCCTATAGGAATTTCTGCATTATTGGTGAATAAAAAATGTTTAGATTATCTATGAAAAAGTATTTTTAAAATTTTATAAAATATTGCTATGTGTTATTTTACCTAAATTAAAGCATATTCATTCATCCATGCTTAAATATTTCTTCCGCCAGGTAATAGGGATGGTACAAACTTAAATGAGACACTACAGGGGTATACATAACATAACCTTGATCTAAACTGATATAATTATATTGAAAAAGATAAAAATAAATTGCTAAGAGTTCAGAGAAGGAAGAAAGATTATAGCTGACTGTAATTTCATGGAGGAAGATGAATTTGAGCAGGTATTTGGGGAATATAGGATTTCAAAATGGAAAAATCCAAGAAATATATAAATTTCATTCTAATTCTAGGTATTTAGGAAAGATGCAAATATCGAGATGCCTTACATATTTTTAGGAGATGGTATGGATTTCTGTTGGGCAGGAGGATCAGATAGTATATGATATTAGCTGAGGCATATCTTTAGT
This sequence comes from Pseudochirops corinnae, assembly GCA_028646515.1. Taxonomy (NCBI): domain Eukaryota; kingdom Metazoa; phylum Chordata; class Mammalia; order Diprotodontia; family Pseudocheiridae; genus Pseudochirops; species Pseudochirops corinnae. The sequence goes on from CM053592.1 coordinate 120,741,520, forward strand.
TCTGAAAGTTAGGTTGAAATAATAATATTTTCAATTACAAAGAGAGATCTTGTGATATAAATAATTGCTTTGTAACAAAAAATTCTACAAAAAAAAACTATTGCCCATTATTATTTATAAGGTAATAGCTAAATTTGGCAGCTCTTTTTATGGCATGCAGGCAAGGATATGAGCCTAGTGAGGGAAACAAATAATAAAACCAGCACAATGACCCAAGGAAAAAATCTGAATTATTTCTGCTCACTCTTTTTGGTGATAATCAAAAGTCTAAGGGTCTCAGAGTGGCTATCTTACTTGAGTTTAAGAGTTCATTTCAATCACTGTTATTTGAGTAATTTGGATGCTCTATCTCCAAAAACAAACTCCGTGAAAATCAGGTGTAAGCTGGGAGAAGGAAGACAATCTCAATCCAAGAATCTTCTTTACACAATTCAGAGGGCAAAGCCAAGATGATGAAGAGGAAGAAGTTGAGCTCTCCCAATATTTCCTTCCAAACAACATTCAAATAACTCCTGAAATATAATTCAAAAAATGATACAATGTTGATTGGGGGAGACATTTTTTCAGTCCAAAACAACTTAGGAGGTAAGAAGAAGAAATCTGGGGCACTAGGGTGGTGGTAGCCCAGAACCCAAATAGCAGCAACACCAGCAGTGAGCTTTGGAAATGGTAATGATGGCAGGAGCAGCTTTGGGATCTTTCAGACCAAAGGTAGTAAAAGGATTGGACGACTGGAGAGAAATAGACTAAAGGGGACCACTGTGCTAACACTGGGCACATGACAAGGTGCAGCTTGGCAACTTCACATTACCTATGTGGCCTTCAGGATACAGTTACAGATAAGGGAGTAGTACTTCTCCCAACAGAACAGGGGCAATAAGTAACAGTAAATGTTCTAGACACAAGAGAGCAGTGGTCACATCTCTTCCAAGATCATACTTCCTTGGAAACATCATAAGTCATAAATCCACAAAAATGGCTCTGAAAATAGTAATGTCAAAAAGCCTGAAGCTCAGGACTGTATCTTTCTACACCAAGCCTGAGAATACAGCCCATTGTTAAAATGCTTTAAATCACTACTAGTAAAAGAAATGCAAATTAAAACAACTCTAAGATACTACCTCATACCACCTATCACATTGATGGTGGAAAAGTAAAATGACAAATGTGGGAAGGAACATGGGAAAATATGGACACTAAAGCATTGTTGGTGGTGTTGTGAACTGGTCCAATTACTCTAGAGAATAATTTGGAAATATGCTGAAAGGACTATAAAACTGACATACTCATTGACTAACCAATACCACTAGTAGTTTTGCATCCCAAAGAAATCAAGGAAAAATAAGTAAGAGCTATTTGTATAAAAATATTTATAGCAGTTCTTTTTGTGGTGGCAAAGAAGTAGAAATTGAAGGGATGTCCATCAGTCAGGGAATGACTGAACAAAAAGTGGTATATGATTGTAATAGAATACAATTGTGCCAAAAGAAATGATAAATAAGATGGTTTCTGAAGAACCTGTGAAGTCATGTGAAATGATGCAAAGTGAAGTGAACAGAAACAGGAGAATGTTGCATAAAGTAATAGCAATATTTTAACAATGACCAACTGTGAAAGACTGAGCTACTCTGATCAAGTCAGTGATCCAAGACAATTCCAAAGGACCCATGATGAAAAATATGAGAGAGAGAGAGAGACAGAGAGAGACAAAGAGAACTAATGAACTCCGAGTGTAGATTGAAGAATATTTTTTATTACTCTGTTTCTTGTTTTGCATTTTTTTTTTTGCAACATGACTAATATGGAGATAAGCTTTGGATTACTTCACAGTTAATTGATCTCTTACTGATGGCCCTCTCAATGAATATGATGGGGTGGGAGAGAGGGAGATAATTTGAAACTCAAAATTTTAAAAATATTAGAAATAAATTTTCATAATTATTCAATAACAATTTAAAACCACAATTAAACTTGGGCAAGATCAAAAGTGAAGAAAGCACTATCTTTCACCAGAGTATTCCATATTGCAGCCTTTAATATGTATGTCTGCTGCACAAAACAACCCACCCCAATCTCTCAGCTTTTTAATTCTTTTCTGGTCAATTCAAAACCTTAGTAATTCATTACTAAGCAATGTTTTACTTACTTAGTAATGTTTTACTTATTAGTAATTCATTATACATATTATTGTATTAAGTATAATATTTAAGTTTTAGATCTTTTAATCTGTCTTTCTCCCTGTATACTTAAAAAGTCATCATGGATAAGAACTGTAATTACTCATCATTTTGTGTGATAGGAAAGATAAGATTATGAATATGTAAAATAAAGAGAAAATATAACTAATCAATTTGTATTATGTGTTATTTTTATCAATCATGGAGAATGATGTTCAGGCTAGAAATGTATAAACAAAAAAGGCCACCAGACACTTGAATAAGGTTTACCTATATTCTCAACCACCTAATTTTCCCATTTTTATGTCCTATTAATTCTCAAATTTGAGTCACAACAAGAATTCACCTTTTCTTTCTACTCCAAGAGTACTGAATGGTAATAGCAATTATGAAATTTCATGGTTTGTGTCCATTACTATTTCTTAGTACCCAAACTCAGTTACATTTTTACTATGAAATTTTATTCAGCTCTCTCTAATCTTATCATACCCTCTTTGGCTCCAAATGTTTTTCTCTTTTCTAAGCCGCCCCCCCCTCCCCATAAAAAACCCTATTATTCCCTTCTGGGTCAGTGGATGAAGTTACCAAAGCAATTGAGACCACTCTTGATCTCCCTTACCTCTTCTTCTGTATCTCAAAACCTTTCTCAATCCCTTTTCTTCCCTTTGCTTCAGTCTCAGAGGATATAATTGTCCTTCTTTCTTATCTTTAACCTATGCCCTAGTCCTTTTTCTCTATATTTCTTTGGGGATTTTTCTCCAACATACCCTTTCTTATGTACAAATTGAATGATTCCATACCCATACCCCAAAAGTCATGAGAAGGGACTATCTTCCTATCCTTAAAAAAATATTTCCTTGACCCTTGCATTCTATCATTCTATTATTTTATATCTTCTCATTCACTAAATTTTAACTTTGTATTTTTACTTAACATTTGACCACTAACATTACAAATTATTTACATCAATAAGAAGTGGGTGTGAAGAAGACATTTTTTTTTCTTGAACAAGACTGAATGTCCAGGAGACATTCTAATAATATAATTGATTATTCTATGATTTGCATAATGGCAACTGTCTTTCATCTAAATTTTGTATCCATGACACAAAGTAGGCAATTAATGTTTGCTAAGTGAATTTAAAGATTAATTTTACTGGAAAATTTATCATGCCAACAGTCAAGCAGGAAAAAAACACCACAATATAGAAGTCCTCATGAAGAAATATATTTAAAGTAAGAGAATTTTCCTGGGATTTCATGTCATGTCTTTCAATAAGGTATCTGTCAAGCAAAAATAAAGGTGACAAAATGTTCTGCATTCTATTCTTCAATGTTTAATACTTTTATCCCTCATGTTGATGGCCTCTAGGAGCCATGGTGAGTCCTCGTGTTCTGAAAAACAGTCAATAATATTTGTGTGGTATTAGATGTCCTTAAAAAACACTTTCTACCTAATAGCCCACTATCAGAATGAGTGGAAGATTTAGAGATGACATTTTTGGAAGCCCAAAGTCAGAGTCTCCCTAGACAATAAGAGGAATTCTATTTGGTACATCATATAAGAACATGAGATTATTAAGGTATTGCTGGAAGAAGCTTTCATCATGTGTGACCAGCAGCAGTGAATTACAGGATTTGAGGATTATATTTTTCTGGAACATTGAGGTAATTTCATTGATAAATTATCAATAAGAAATCTTCAAATATTTAGAAATTTCAGAATGAAGAGGAAGATTTAGTTCTACTAAAGACATTTTTCTTTGAATTCTCTGTCTCCTTAAAAGTAGATTCTGTACATATGGTACAGGCATATATCCTTAAACTGTAGAATGTGCCAAACATGTGACCTCTCTTGAATATTTTCTTGGTCTGAAGGCTATACTTAAACCTAACAATATCAATGGTTTGACAATCAACAAAACCATTTATATATCATCTCTTCCTCCTTCTCCTTTTTCCAAGTATTGGATTTCTGTACTTTGCTCAGAATAGAAATGTTGGGGCTACTTACAAGTCTGATGCCATTGTGATCAGCATGGGAGCTTTCACTTCCTCCATTTTTGGCCTAGATCAGTGGTTCTCAACCTTCCTAATGCCATGACCCTGTAAAACTTGTATGTGGGCATATCTGCATGTGGGCAGACCTGCCTGGAGATGGATAAAGGAGCGGTGTCTCGCTTCCTAAGACCATAGAAAATATGTGTTTTCTGATGGTCTTAGGCAACCTTTGTGAAAGGGTCGTTCAGCCCCCAAAGGGGTCACAATCCACAGGATGAGAACCACTGCCCTAGATCAATTTGTCCCTTCTTAGTAAACCTGGCTGCCCTTACTCTGGGTTAGGGAGTCACGATATTAAAGCCAAATTTAGTACAGACATACAATTGGCATTGTCCTCTTTCAGCTGAAGACTTCCAAGTTCAAGAGACGCCAACTTCAATGTTTCCATTCATCTGAGATAGCAAGCATGTGCCATAACACTCAGCTTCCTTTAAACTGATGATGAAATTACTATCATCTATAATAAACAAGATTATTCTCCTTGAGACCTCATAAGAGACACTGTAAAGTAAGAATGCTGTACCATTCATTCACATTCTTGCAAGAAAAAGAGCAGGTACAGTTATTTCTAATCTTATGAAAGTTTTACCACTATTAATGACCCAAGTTTCAATTTTTTTTAAGTTCATGAATATGTTTATATCAATTTTTCCTAATAACATTAAAAATGTACTTCTTAGAACTGAGTCAAATCTATAAGAATACATGTCATTCTCCAATTGATAAATGGTCAAAGGATATGGACAAGCAGTTTTCAGAGGAAGAAATTAAAGATATTTATAAGCATATGAAAACATGCTTCATTATTGATTAGAGAAATGCAAATCAAAACAACTCTGAGGTACCACATCTCACCAGTTAGACTGCCTAAGAAGACAAAACAGAAAAATGATAAATGCTGTAGAGAATGTGGAAAAATTGGAACACTAATGCTTTGTTGGTGGAGTTGTGAACTGATCTAACCTTTCTGGAGAGCAATCTGGAACTATGCCCAAAGGGCTATAAAAAAAGTGCATACCCTTTGACCCAGCAATACCACTTCTAGGGCCATATACAAAAGAGATCATAGAAGTAGGAAAAGGACCAGTATGTACAAAAAATAATTAAAAGAAATAGGGATGTGGGGGGAACATGACTTCCAGAACACAAACTAAACTATAAAGCAACAACCTTCAAAACCATTTCGTATTAGTTTAAAAAAATAGAGAAACAGATCAATATAACATACTAGAATGGGAGAATCAGAAAACTATGTAATGCAATAACTCTGTGTCTAATAAAGTAGAAAATATAAGTTACTTGGGAAAAAACTACTTTGATACAAATTGCTTGGAAAACTGAAAAAGTCTGCCAGAAATTAGTCTAAGAATTATACATACGGTTCTATGATACATTTAAAATTTATATGTGAC
>CM053592.1:120747668-120781907 GCA_028646515.1 Pseudochirops corinnae
CTTCCAGTAGGGGTGGGTGATGAGGGAGGAAGGGAAAGAATGTAGAATTGAAAATTCTATAATAAAATGTTAAAAATATGTATGTATATATATTATTATTATTATTATTATTATTATTAACTACAGGCAACTGGGAATTAAGATATACAGGTACTGTGGTAGGGAGACCCATCCTGCCCTATCAGAAAGTAAGAGGGGTGAGGGGATGGACATAGGAGAGAGCAGATTGGGGGAGGGGTTATACAGTGGGATGGCTGTTTTGAGGTGTTGGGTAGGGGAAAGATGAGGCGAAAATTTGTAACTCAAAATCTTGTGGAAATGAGTGATGTAAACAAGAAAATAAATTAATTAATTTCAAAAAAAGAAAGTTGAAGGATTTAGAATGTATGAGCCAAAAAAAAATATTTTTTTTATCACTGCCAATGTGGAAATTCCCTTTTGATTGACCATACATGTTTGCAATGAGTTGTTATCCTTGTGTTCTCAAATGGATGTGGAAGGGTGAAAAACAGGGTAGATCTTGACTGATTAAAACAAATACAAAAAAAAAATAGTGATTTGGAGAAATGATCTATAGTTTCTTCTTTCTTCTTTTTCTCTCCCTGGTACATCAGAAACATATTTGCCTCATGGGAGGAGTATCATGGAATGACTTTCTTTGTCTTTCAGTTAGTTTGTATTATATTGTAATTGTTATTTGAACATTTGGTATAAATGACTTACAAATCCATCTTGGCCTGCCCTGCCCTGAATACCCCTAAAGTTCATATATAGCTTGTTTAATTGATTTTTCCTTCCTTATTTCCTTCCTGCTTTTTTCCTTAATTTATTTTTTTATAATTTTAATTACTTATTCTTTTAATTTTTTTTTAAGTTTATTAAACTTTAGGCAGGTCACTTAACCTCTAAATGCTCCTGTTTTATTAACTGTAAGATGGGGATCACATCACCATTTTTATCCCAGGATTGTTGTAATGATCAAATGAAATAATATTTGTAAAGTATGGTGCCTAACAAATAGTAAGTACTTAATTGGTTATTGTCTTTCCACTCCTCTGGCCCCTGATTTGGAATGCAGCTATTACCCCCATGTCCATAAGTCCCCTTTTACTCCTTTCATGCATTGCCTATTCTGTAATCACTGCCACTGACTTCATCCCACAAATAAATTCCTCTTCCAATGCATAGATGGAAAGGAGAAAACAATGCTGAAAATAAGTGGAACTGGACAACACAATCTCTTTCCAGACAGAAGGGCTAAATAACGCATTGTGTCTGGGTTGGGGAACAGGGAGGGGCACAAAAGCACTTATTTTTCTACTTTAAAGTTAATAAATCAATATTAATTTATCTTATGCCATTTCCAAGCCAGAAACTGGTATCCAGACTTACTAAAAGTTAGCTTTAGCTTATGTATCAAGACTAGTCTTCTTTGGCAATCCCTTATTTACAAATAATGAAACATGCAACTAGCAGCAGTGAGGAGTAATCACTGTCTCCTAGAGTAAACTGGCACTTAAATACTATTTAATCAGGATTTTCCAATGAAGAACTGAAAAACTTTGGAGTAAATGTTTCCCTATCAGAAAATGAAAAAGAAGCAGAGATCTCCGCTTCACCGCCTGATGCTTATCTTCATGAATGAAAAATCAGCAACTACTGGAAGCTCATGCTCCCTCTCTCTTTGACGTCTTTTAATATTCCATTCTAGCCACTTTATGTGATGCTTTAGCATTTGTTTATGAGGTTTTAGTGTCTAGCACACAGTCAGTATTTTCTAAAGATGTCATACAAAAATGAATATTTACACTCATTTTGACATGCATCAGGAATCACAATAGAATAATCATGTCTAACCTTTGAAAAATTACATTTGGGTCTTGAAAATCTTTCTAGTGTATCTTTTGACTAAATGCTTTCTTAATCTGAAAGGGGAATATCACATGCTAATTTAGCCTTGTTAATTATTTTTCTTTTAAATTCAATTAGCCTTTCTTTTAATTAAGGGTTATCCCTTTTAGCCCATTACATATTGAAATTGTTTCTTTACCTGTGACTCCTTTAAATTTATTGTTAAATTTATTATATACAAATTGTTAAATTTTAAATTTAAATTTGAAAAATTCTTTGTTTATTTTGAATTTTAAACTCTACCCCACTCCTGTCCTCTCCCACTCACTAACAAAGCAAGTAATATGTTATGAGTTATACATATAACATCATGAAAACCATTTTCATCTTAGTCCTATCACAAAAAATAAGAAAAAAAGAACATGAGAAAAGTATACTGCAGCAGAGCTTATCACTTCTACCTCTGTGGATGGAAAGAATTTTTTCATCCTAAGTCCTTTGGAATTGTCTTGGATTATTGTATTGATCAGAGCAGACAAATCTTAGACAGTTGATCATCAATACAATATTGCTGTTATTGTGCACAATGATGTCCTGGCTTTCCTTGCTCCAACTTACAAGCATTCATTTAGGATTTTTTTCATGTTGTTCCTTTTTTCCTGAAAAACCTCTTCCTTCTTGTAATTTCTTATAGGACCAAAGTACTCATCAAAATCATATCACATAATTTCTTTAGTCATTACCCAATTGATGGAAATCACCTGAATGTCCAGTTCTTTGCCAACATACAAAAAAAGCTGCTAAAAATATTTTTTGCACGTATGGGTCCCTTTTCTTTGTTCTCTTTGGAGTACACATTTAGTAGTGATATTGCTGGATCGAAGGGTATGCAAAGTTTTATAGCACTTTGGACGCTGTTCCAAATTGTTCTCCAGAATAGTTGGACCAATTTACAATTCCACTAACAGTTCATAAGAGTAACTATTCTCCCTCATATCCTCCAACATGTCATCTGATGGGTGTAAAGTGGTACTTCAGAATTGTTTTAATTTGCATTTCTTTCATCAATAGCAATTTATAGAATTTTTTCATGATTATAGATAGCTTTGGTTTCTTCTTCTGAATACTTCCTGTTCATATCCTTTGATCATTTATAAATTGTGGAATGACTAATTTTTATAACTTTGACTCATTTCATTACATATTTAAGAAACAAGATCTTTATTGGAGAAACTTATTGTAAAAATTTTTGATATTGCTGCATCTTCTGTGGTACTTTTAGCAAAATGTAGTTTCCCTGATTATTTATTTTAATTAGGTTTAATTAAGGGAACTAGGTAGAGCAGTGGAAGCAAAGTGAAGCATTCTTGTGAGGTCTGGAATCCAGAAGACTCATCTTGAGTTCAAATCTGCCCTCATACACTTACTAGCTGTGTGGTCCTGGATAAGTCACTTAACCTTGTTTGCTTCAGTCATCTTTCCTGTAAAATGAGCTAGAGAAGGAAATAGTAAACAACTCTTTTATGTCTGGGAAGAAAATCTCAAATGAATTTATGAATAGTTTGACACAGTGGTGGGGAACCTGTGACCTCAAGGCCATGTGTGGCCTTTGACTGAATCGAAGTTTTACAGAACAAATCCTTTTTAAAGGGATTTCATTTGTGAAGTTTGGACTGAGTCAAAAGGCCACACCCAAAAACCTAGAAGGCCACACATGGCCTCAAGGCCACAGGTTCCCAACACCTGTTCTGATGTGGTTGAAAAATGAAAACAACAAAATGTTTTGCTTTTGCTTTCTCTGAGATCATGAATTTCACTTCTGATTTTTTTTTTTACTTCAGTTGAAGCAGAATAGATTCCACTCCAGCCCCTTCAATGTAATTCTCTGTGTATGCATTCACTTTCAAGTGTCTCTTCTAAATAGCATACTGTTGGATTCTAGTTTATAAGTCATTCTCCTATCCACTTCTGTTTTATGAGTGACCTCATCCCATTCACAGTCACAGGTATAATTACTCACTATGTATTTCCTTCCATCCCATTTTATTGTGTTTATAGTTTTCTTTCTTTTTATCCTATTTCTTCCTCAGAAATTCTGAGACCCAACCACTACTTCCCTTAATCTATCCTCTCTTTTTGTTATCCCCCCTTTCCCTTTCACCTTTCCCCTCATGTTTCCCTGCTATGTAAGATAGATTTCTCTAAAGATAGCTAAGTGACACAGTGGATGTAGTGCCTAGTTTAGAGTCAGGAAGATACATCTTCACAAGTTCAAATCAGATCTCAGACATTTACTAGCTGTGGGACCCTGGGCAAGTCACTTAACCCTGTTCGCTTCAGTTTCCTCAACTGCAAAATGACCTCAAGAAGGAAATGGCAAACAAATATTTCCACAAAGAAAACCCCAGATGGGGTCACCAGCTTAGTATGTACATATTTATTCTTTCCTATTTGAATAAGTTTTAATGAGAGTGAAATTCAAGCACTGACTACCACAACCACCATTTCTACTCTACTGTAAAAATTTTTCCATACATATGTCTTTTATGAGACAATTTTCCTTACCCTTCTTCTTCTTCCTCCCTCCTTCTCCCAAAGCACCATCCTTTTTTTTAATTTCTTCAGTTCTGCCTTTTTTTCTTTTAAATCATATCAATATGATCAATTGACATTTATTCCTTCTGAATATGCAGACTCCTTTTAACTTCTCTAATAATGAGAAAGTTCTTAGGAATTACATGCATCATTTTCCCATATAGGAATATAAACACCTTAACTTTACTGAATCCCTTACAATATCTCTTCATATTTTTTTCTATTAATATTTTTCTTTAGCCTTACGATTGGATGTCAAATTTTCAAATTAACTCTGATCATTTCATTAGGGATGGTTGAAATTCCTCTATTTCATTATATATCCATTCCCTCCCCCCAAAGGATTATACTCAGTTTTTCTGGGTAGATTATTTTTGCTTGTTATCCTAGCTACTTTGCCTTCTAGAAACTCTCTGGCCCTTTACCATAGAAGTTGCTCACTCTTGTGGGAGCCTGACTGTGGCTTCAAGGTATTTGGATTGTTTCTTTCTGGCTGTTGCAATATTTTCTCCTTGATCTGAGAGCTCTGCAATTTGGTGATAATATACTTTGGAATTTGCATCTTGGGATCTCTTTCAGGAGGGCATCAGTAGATGTTTTAATTTCTATTCTCCCTCTGAATATAAAATATCAGGGCATTTTTTCTTGATCATTTCTTTAAAGATGATGTCTAGGTTCTTTTTGTGATCATGGATTTCAGATAATCTAGTATTTCTTAAATGATCTCTTCTCAATCTATATTGTGGGTCTATTTCATGTTTTCTTCTTCTTTTTTTATGTTCTTTTAACTTTATTTTAATGTTTCTTGATGTCTCATGGAGTAATTAGCTTCCAATAACTCAATTCTAATTCTTGAGGAATTATTTCCTCCAGTGAACATTTGTACCTCTTTTCCATTTCGTGAATTCTGTACTTAAAAAATTTCTTTTCTTTAGTAAATTTCTGTTCCTCTTTTAACATTAGACCAATTCTGATTTTTAAAGTGTAATTTTCTTCAGTATTTATTTTGCCTCTTATTCCAAACTGTAAATTCTATTTTCATAACATTCTTGCATCACTTTCACTTCTTTCTCCAATCAATTTTTCCTCTACCACCCTTATCTCCTTTTTTAAAAAAATGGTAATTTGTTTTTTGCAATTACATGTAAAAATAATTAACTTTTTTAAAGTCTGAGTTCAAAATTTTTCTTTTTCTCTCCAGTCTCCATCCCTACAAGGGTAAGAAATTTGATATAGGGTTTATATGTACAGTCATGTAAAAACATATTTTCTTTAAAAAAAATTTTATTTTTCCCAATTACAAGTAAAAACAATTTTAAACACTCATTTTTAAAGATTTGAGTTGCAAATTCTATCCCTTTATCCCTCCTCACCCCCCCTATTAAGAATGCAAGCAATTTTGGTTTAGGTTATCCATGTGTAGTCATGGAAAACATATTTCTATATTAATTATATTGTGAAAGAAAACATAAACAAAAAAAAACTTCAAGAAAAATAAAATTAAAAATAGTATGTCTCAATCTGAATTCAGTCACCATCAGTTTTTTCTCTGGAGATGGATAACATTTTTCATCATAAGTCTTTCAGAGTTTTCTTGGATAAATTGTATTACTGAGAAGAACTAAGTAATACACAGCTGATCATTCTATAATGGTATTGTTACTTTGTACACAGTATATTTCACTTGGCATCAACCCATGAAAGTCTTTCCAGGTTTTTCTGAGAGCATCCTGGTCAATATTTTTCATAGTACAATAGTATTTCATCACAATCACATAACACGTTTTGTTCAGCCATTCCGCAATTGATTGACATCCTTCCAATTTCCAACTCTCTGCCACCAGAAAAAAAAAATGCTAGAAAATTTTTGTACATGTAGTTCTTTTTCCTTTTTTAAATCTCTTTTATTTATACAGATCTAATAGATGCACTGCTAGATCAAAGGTTTTGCACAATTTTACAGACCTTTGGATAAAGTTCCAAATTGCTCTGAACAACTACTGAATCAATTCACAACTCCACCAACTGTGCATTCATGTCTCATTTTTTTCCACATCCCCTCCAATAATTCTCAGTCTCCTTTTCTGTCCTAAAAAGGTATGAAGTAGTACCTCAGAGTTGTTTCAATCTGTATTCCTCTAATCAATAGTGATTTAGAGCACCTTCTCATATGGCTAGAGATATCTTTCATTATTTTATCCAAAAACCATTCATATCTCTTGATGATTTATCAATGAAAGAATGGCTTTTATTTTTTATAAATTTGACTGAGTTCTCTATATATTTGAGAAATGAGGCATTTATGAGAGAAACTTGCTTTAAATTTTTCACAGTTATAATTGCTAAATCTATTTCCCTCCATCCTGTGCCTTCCCTCATTTATTCTATTCCCTCTCTCCTTTCACCCTGTCCTTTCTCAAAAGTGTTTTACTTCAGACTACCTCCTCCCACAAATTGCTCTCTCTTCAAAAACCCCACACTTTCTCTTATTTCCTCCCCCTCCTACTTTCCTGTAGGGTAAGATATATTTCTGTACCCAACTGAAAGTGTATGTCATTCCCTCTTTGAGTCAGTTTTGATGAGAGTAAGATTCACTCCCTCCCTCCACCTCTGCCACCTTCCCCTCCATTGTAAAAGCTTTTTCTTGCCTCTTTTACAGAAGATCATTCACTTCATTCTACCCCTCCTTTCCCTTTCTCCCAATGCACTATTCTTTCTCACTCTTTCATTTGATTTTTTTTTTTAGATATCATCTCTTCATACTCAATTTACACCTATGCCCTCTTTCTAAATATACTCCTAGCTAACCTAATTATGGGAAAAAAAAGGTTTTATGAGTTACAAGTATCAACTTCACATGTAGCAATATAAACAATTTAATTTTATTACATCCCTCACGATTTCTCTTTCTTGTTTTCCTTTTTATGCTTCCCTTGAGTCTTGTATTTGAAGGTCAAATTGTCTATTCAGTTCTGTTTTTTCATCAAGAATGTTTGTAAATCCTCCATTTCATTGAATGTCTATTTTCCTCCTGAAGAATTATAGTCAGTTTTGCTTGGTAGGTATTCTTGGTTGTAATCCTGACTCCTTATCCCTCCAGAATATCATATCCCAAGCTCTCTATCCTTTGCATGTAGAAGCTGCTAAATTTTGTATTATCCTGACTGTGGTTCCATAATACTTGAATTGTTTCTTTCTGGCTGCTTATAATATTCTCTTCTTGACCTGGGAGCTCTGAAGTTTTCTTTTTGGAAACTCTCACAACATAATCAGTAGATTCTTTCAATTTCTATTTTACCTTCTTATTCTAGAATATCAGGGTATTTTTCCTTGATAATTACTTGAAATATGATGCCTAGACTTTCTTTTTTTTTTTTTTGACTATGGCTTTCAGGTGGTCCAATAATTCTTACATGATCTCTTCAATTTTTCCATGTTAGTTGTTTTTCCAATGAGATCTTTCACATTGTATTTTTTCCTTCTTTTGTTTTTTTTTAATTGCTTCTTGATTTCTCATGAAGTTATTAGCTTCCATTTGTCCAATTCTGATTTTTAATGAATTATTTTATACAGAGAGTTTTTGTACTTCTTTTTCCATTTGGCAAATTCTACTGTCTGATAAGTTTTTGGGTTTTTGTGTTTTTTTTTCCTTCAGTGAATTTTTGTGCCTCTTTTTTTGACCAATTCTGCTTTTCAAGGTATTCTTCTCTTCAATGGCTTTTTGTACCTCTTTTACCATTTGGCCTACTCTGTTTTTGAAGGTGTTATTTCCTTGAATATTTCTTGGTGTGTCTCCTTTACCACACTGCCACGCTGTTCACTATTTTTCATGATTTTCTTGCATCATTCACAGTTGTCTTCCCAATTTTTCTTCTATGTCTCTTACTTGATTTTCAAAATCCTTTTTGAGTTCTTCCATGACCTGAGACCAACTCATATTTCTCTTAGAGACTTTGGATGTTGGGGTTTTGACTTTGTTATCTTCTTCTGAGAGTGTGTTTTCATCTTCCTTGTAACTATAGTAACTTTTTATGATGAGAATTATTTCTATTGTTTGCTCATTTCCCCAGTCTATTTTTGACTTTTAACTATTTGTTAATGTGGGGCTCTGCCTCCAGGGTGAATGTCACACAGTGCCAGACTTCAGCGGTTTTATACAGCTGCTTTCAAAGACACTTCTAGGATCCTGTAAGTTTTCAGTACTGCCAAACTGATGTGTTCTAAGGAGAGTTGTGTTTACGATTCTCTTGGCCTGTGGTCTGGCTTGTGAGTAACCACCAATACTCTTTTCTGCCCTTTGGCTGTGATAAGGGCCTCTGCTACACTGCAGCTGCAAGCTCTGGTGTGCTAGTCCTCCTGCTCACCCTGGAAATGTCACTCAGGAATGTGAACCAGATTGGAGTATGAGCAAAGGAACAGAATCTTGCTCCTGGGGCCAGAAAAGAGACCACTGGAATTCCCTTCTGATTAATTGTTCAACCCTTTTACCATCTATGGGTCAAGAGTTCCAGAAGCAGCCACTGCTACTGATGCTGATTCAGTTATCCTGAGGTCTGCTCCTGGTTTACTGGGGCTTGGTCTGAGCTGGCACACTCTGGACTGGACTGTGCTCCATTCTCATGACAGACCTTTGCTGCTGACCTTCTAAGATGCCTTTGGCCAGAAAATTATTTCACCTCATCCTTTTGTGGTTTCTGCTGCATCAGGAATTGTTTATGGCATTATTTAAATGGGTTTGGAAAGGTCTGGAGGAACTCAGATAAGTCATTCCCTTTTCTGTACCATATTATCTCTGTTTCTCAAAATATTTCCATTTTTAGTCGCATTATGAAAGAAGCAGCAGACTAAAAGAAAAAGAAAACATGAAAAATAAAGTGAATATAGTACATTTCAATTTGCATTCAGACCCCATCAGGTCTTTCTCTGGATGTAGATAGGATTTTCTATAATGAGTTGGATGACTGTATTGCTTAGAAGAGCTAAGTCTAAGAGAGCTCATCATCACACGATGTTGCTATTACTGTGTACAATGTTTTGCTGGTTCTTCTCATTTCACTTTGCATCAGTTCATTTAAATCATTCCAGATTTTTCTGAAATCCACTTGCTCATCATTTCTTAAAGTACAATAGTATTCCATTATAATCATTTACCATAACTTATTCAGTCATTCTCCAATTGATTGGCATCTTAATTTCCAATTACTTACCACCACAAAAAGAGTTGCTATAAATAGTTTTGTATACGTGGGTCCTTTGCCCCTCTGTATCAGCAAGCAACCCAGCATACCCAGGGTGATTGCTAGCACAGGTTCCTAGATCTGTTTTTCTAAAGGAAAGCAACTCAAAATGGGTTAACAGTCTCACTTTAATCAATCAAACATATATAATTTACCTAGTTCAGGGGAAAAAGTGAGCACCCTGAACTTCAGAGAATGCAAAGAGAATACAAACACAAGTTACCAAGCAGAAGTTACAAGCAGACAAAGAAACAGATCAGCAGACGGCTTCCAATCATCTGACCACTACATCCATACCTAGTTAGTTACCAGAGAGGGAAGCATCAACATCTGGATTTTTCAAAGCCAGGGGGCTCAACGGCTTCCCAGAGTCTCATCTGGCCAAATCACACAACTCTTCTCAAAGTGAGCCTCAAAGCAAAACCTCACATCAGGGCATATATATAGCCTTCTCCTGGATTGGAGAATGTCACAGCCCTCTTGACCCACTGACCCACTGCCCAATCACAAAGTAATAAGGCATGGGCATTCCTGAAGAACAAGCCTCCTGCCACAGGCTCCATGTGACCACATTCAGCCTATTAGGGGACAGAGTATACTTTCAAATCAGGGAAGGTTCTCAGAGCCACTTAAGCCACTTAAGCAAAGGGCCTAGGGGCAGGGAAGATCTTCAGATTCCCATAAAACCCTCTTTATGATCTCTTTGGGATACAGATCTAGTAGTTGCATTGCCAGATCAAAGTGTATACACAGTTTGATTGTCTTTTTTAGGAATAGTTCCAAATTGTTCTTAGAATGATTGGATCAGGTCACACCACCATCAGTGCATTAGTGTAGCAATTTTACTTCATCCTCTCCAATATATATAATTTTACTCTTTTGTCACTTTAACAAATCTGATGGGTGTGAGATAGTACCTCAGAATCATATCATCTCCTTTCAAAAAAATTCTTCCAGAAATTCTCATAGGACTTATGTCTAATTAGCATTTTTCTCTGAGGCTTTGACTGTGGTTATTTTTACACTGTTGTCTTCTTGTGAATTTCTGTCTTGGTCTTCACTGTTACCTGATACCATAGTAGCATTTTATGGTCAGATTATTTTTTTGTTGTTGTTGTTGATTGCTCATTTTTCCAAAATATTTCTTGAAGTGGAACTTCATGTTGAAGTTGGAGGTCTGGTAGTATCCTGAACTTTAGACTTTTTTGTGCTGCTATTTTCAGAGCTACTTCTAAGGGTCTACAAGTTTTCTGTGCTTCTAAGATACTGAGATACAGGAGAATATGTGGTCACTACTCTCCTGGCTTGCATTCTTGTCTTTATTCAGGAAGGTCTCCTGACCAACTACAGTAACAAACAATAGTGCTTCTCTCTGTCCCAGAATTGTGACCACATTTTCTCTTTTTCCTGCAGCTTCAAGTGTTAGTGCTCCTCACTGTCTGGGAGCCAAGACCAGGACCTCTGCTCCCATGTGACTGATTTCAAGCACTCTTACTCATCTTAGAACTGTGATTAATTTAAGAATGTTTCTGGAGTAATAGCTTCCAAAGCCACAGCAGCTGTTTCATCATTTTCCAAGGTCCATTGCAAGTGCTGTTGCTGCAGTGTGTACTCTGAGCAGTCCTCATCCCAGGGTCAATGACCTCTGCTGTGGACCTCCTAAGTTGTCTTAGGCTGGAGAAATATATCATCCTGATCTTTTGTTAGCTTTATCACTCTAAAATTTAATTTGAGGAATACATAAGGAGCATTTGGATGAGTTGCTGGTTTTGCTCCACTGTCTTGGTACCACCCCCACTCTCCTATTTATTACCAGTAGCACTTTGGGCAAATCCTTTATCTGTTTGAACCTCAAGCTTCCTCAAAAGTAAAATGAAAAGTAACTGCTGAGGTCCTATCTATCTTTAAATCTAGGGTATTCTATATTTATTTATTTAACTTCATTACATGTATATATAAATGTTATGAGTTATAGAGAGAGCATACCATATGATTTATTTAAGGGCCTTTACCTTTTTTCAGGTACTACTGCATCTACTATGTAAATCATAGTGCCACAGGATTGTTATTTGAAATCTGGAAGGCACCTCAGGAATTACTTACTCTAATCTCTCCTCTTTGCCTCCTCCATCCCAAGAAACTTAATGTAAAAATTGAACAAATCTAGAAAAAAAGATATAACTTGTCCTAGGTTGCAAACCTCATAAAAATAGCACAGCAGGATGCTAAAATAGACCCCCTTTCCATGATATCCAAATTTAGATTCTACAGAAATAGTAGTTACACACACACATACACACACACACACAATTTACTTTTACATAGAGATTAAGATGTTTTTGCGTTTAATTGGATTGGGTTGAGTTTTATTTCATCTCCCCTTATAAAACAAAGTATGAATCTATAGCCAGAACTATAATATATTCTGGAGAACAGTTCTATCAGCATTTTGATTGTACAGGGACATATATTTATGAATCCTATTCCTGTCTTTGCCAGGGATTTGACTAGATAGGCAGGTGAAATTGAAATATGTGATATCGGATTAAAACTTAGCTAGGAAAGTTATTGGCTGTACAAAAAAGAAAAAGAAAACATGGAATTATAGTGTGAAATTACACATGTAGTTTGACAGATGCAGAGTTGAGTTTTGTTTTCTTTTGTATTGTTTTTTTTTTTCCCTAGGAAGACTTCTGGAAATTGGTTCCTTGCTTATCTTGTTTAGTTAGGTATAACCAAGATAAGACAGTTGCACCTAGCAAATAGAGTGAAGAAAACAGGATTTGAACAGCTGAAGAGAATTCTTTAAGAGAAAAAAAAAGTAAACAGAAAAGTTCTTTCAGGACAGCAAAATGATTCAAAAGAAAAGCAGGGCATTAAAAAGTTTCTGCTTTGAGACTCCAAATGAATGGCAAAGCAACTATAATTAGAAAATGAGAAAATTATAATTGCAAACATAACATGGAAAAGTGGGTGTTTTTTAAACAATTAGTCTACAAAAAAATAAGTTCACAGAAAATATAAAGAAAGGACCCTTAAAAAAAGCTACACATATGAGAGAAGCCTAGCTACCAGACATTGCATGTTTTTTGATCAACATAATAAAAATCATTATCTTGTTTAAAAAATGTGTTAACATGTCTGTTAAACTAATCTTTCTGAGGAAATATACATGAGTCTCTCTCATGTAATATTTTTATTCTCCACTATAGAACCCTAAGTATTGTTAACTATTCCTCTTATATTAAAAATCAAAGTGAAGAATAGTTGGGGACAAAGGATAAGAGGTTACATATAAGTCTGAGTCCTTCATGCAAGATACCTAATATTGATATTAGTTATTTAGTTTATATTACTTCTTCTCTGCCACTATGAATCCTGGAAGATATGAGTCATAGCCATAGTAGTTGCAAGTCACTCTTCCCAAGGAGGCCACTGCATATTCAATGTATTTTTCATTCTAAAAGATTCTTTAGAATAGCAAGTATGCTTTTGGTGACCATAAACATGCTTTAATTTTTTTTATAACCATATTCCAATATAATTTTTTTACTTTTGGGGTCCAAGTGTTCAGAATGCATTTTAAAGTATTATTTTGAGAGACAGTTTATAAACTTCACTAGACCAAAGGGATCCATGGCACTAAGAAAGTTAATGACCTCTGTATACTTTTTTTTTTTAATGTCATAGTTTCAAAATTCTTCATGGAAGGACTTTAACCTAGTGGCTATTTGACTACCTGTCAACATTGTTTAAAATAGAATTTATACCTTCAATTGTGATTGAATTAGGCAAACTCTAAACTTTCTTCTAATTCATGGCAGTAATGGATCTTGTGAATCTATATTTAGTTCTTTTTCTTTGAGAAATGATTTAATGTGTAATGATAGCATTATTGTTTTAATGCCATTGTGAAGGAAATAGGACATGCATAATTAACCAAATTTTGTAACTAAGGCAAGGCAAATGGAGAAATTATATGACTCAACTGATTTGTAAACACAGAAATAAAACTCTAGTCTACTGATTCCTTTCAGTTCAATTCAATGAAAACTAAGTACCTATTATGTGTAAAACATTGTTCTAGTCCAACTAGGAAGTCAACAATAAAATGGTTTAAATGATTCCTACCCTCAAAAAACCTATATGGGGGGGGAGAGGGTATATATATTAAGAAAAATAAATTAGGAATAAATCACTAAGTCATTAATAAATGGAAAGGTTTAGAGTCAAGTAAGACAATGAATAAGATAACTTTTGAATCACCCAGAAAGGAAGCAAATATCTTGAAATGCAGATATGAAGAGGGAGTTGATTCCAACTAGGGAACTGAGCAAATACAGGTAGCCAGGGAATGTTCTGGCAGGGAATGGATTATTGTAGCTGGAATATCGGAGATGTTGGAGAATTATTTAAAACAGACTGGAAAAGTGAGCTGGAGTAAGATTATTGAAAACTTTAAAAGTCATAAAAATACTTTAATGTTATTGCAGAGGTGATAATGAGAAACTGAAGGCTAGTGAATAACCAAGTACTATGTCAGATCTCTGCCTCAGGAAACTGATTCTTCCTCTTCAGAGGATAAATTGTAAAGGGGAGGAAATGGAAGCAAGGACTGGTGCTATTTAGGGCATGATTAGATACACTATGAGTAGAGAGGAGAAAGATGAAGAGATTTTGTGCATGTAGAATTTACAAGTGATGAATGCAGAGTAAAGAAGAGGAGCATCAAGAATAAAATCAGAGTTACTGATGTGTGATGAAAGAATGGCAGTCTCCTCAATAGAAAAAGGAATTTTGAAGAGCATTGAGTTCTGTGTAGAAGAGAAATATCAAACTTCCACAGACTGCAAAATTTCTAGGTTTGCCTGAACCAGATAACAATAGAACTGATCAATTTTTAACAAAATAAATTAAAATACAATAAAATGCATGGTAAAGTTATGGTTCTCTAAGTCAATATACAGCCAGTAGGGTCCTACTTCAATTTGACTTTGACACCACAGGTATAGAAGATTATGAGTATGATTTTGGGCATGTTGAGATAGAAATACTGACAAGAAATGTTTGCAAAGATATATATAACTATTTATAAAATGTGAAAATTATCTGTATAACATGAGTGGTTGACCATGAACTTGCAACTTGGCCCAGTATCATATTCATTCTCAACACCTCAAGTTTTAAAATAATCCAGAGCCATATTTGAATATTTCTTCATTAAATATTAAAATTATAATACCTTTATCACATCATGTTATTAAAAATAGTTATTTAATACACACATATACACTCAAATATGTATTTTTTTAGTCTCCTTGGTTTAGATAAATATTAAAGTTACTGTTAATTCAATTAGTTAATGCTGTAACTTTTAATGAGACAAGGACAAATAACCATTTATATTTTAGCTTTCTTCAAGGTCACTCTCAACTCTTCATTATTGTTGGCCTTGACTTCTCACTTCAGGAATATTGCTCTTGCATTCTGCTTTGCATGTTATAGCCAAAGTCTCTCAAGAAACCTCTTCTTATTTATTCACCTAATAATTAAACTCAATTCTCTCATGAATTATCTCTCTCTCACAGTTAACCCACTAGAAGAAGCATTATAACTCTCCAGTTTCTTCACAGACTCCTTAAGGAGTCCTCTTAATTTTTTTCCCCTTAGAACAGGAGTTAATTCTCAATTTTCTCAGAAAAGAAACTTTAAAACTCTATCATCTCACAGTTTGTTTGTTTGTTTTTCCCTAAGCTATCATTGCCAATAAAACACCCAGCCTTTAAGGATTCCATTGCCTTTTAAAGAGCTAGTAACTACATTTATAGTATATTTTTAGAGAAGCTATTAAAACTACTGTTGCATCTACATAAAGATAAATATTGAACCCATTACCAATGAAGAAATTATAGAAATAAAAGATGATAGCAGAGAAAAGCACCCTGGTGGATATTTATACATGTAGGGTGGGAGATGGCTAATGGTCCAGACAAAGAATGATCTGACAGTTTGGAGAATAATAAGGAGGTAAGGTGGGTTATGCCAATGGAAGAGAGAATAACCAGGACAAAGAAGTGGTGATCCACATCAAATGATTTAGATAGATTAAAGAAAATTAAAGAAAGACCACTAGATTTAACTGCTGAAGAGTTATGGACATCCCTTGAGACAGATCACAGTGTGAAAAGCGCAAATCCTTTGACAGGTATCCTTTCAAGTCAGGATTTTTAAAATGACAGGCTATAAAAGAATGTGTGGAATCCAACAGGATAAAGTTTAGTGGGAAAAGAGAAATGAAGTTTATACTAGGATTTATTTTATATTAACTTCAAATATAATATAGGAAATAAGTAAACAGACATGCTTTTTTTCTAAGAAGTATTAAAGGTTTTTTTATTAATCCCAAAGTTCAATATGTCTATAGTGTAATACAGAAGCCAAAAAGTTAGTAGAATATAAGTCATTAAGGAAGGTATAGTGTCTAGACCTGGGAAGTACCTTCCTTCATCTGATAAATAACAGAGAATTCATAGGAAGATAATGATGGAGAGAATAACAATGCTTCCAAGTATCAGAAGATTGTTTATTATACATGGGAACTTATATTTGGTCAATTTGGCACCAAAACTTGGAACCAGAAAACATAGATCTAGATTAGGAAAAAATAAATATTAGCTTGAAGCAACAATTTCCTAATAAGAAAGGAACAGGTTGTACTGGATGTAGTCCCGTACCACTTATGTTGATTCTGAGAAGAGTGTCAGTCAAGTGATAGGATTGGATTGAAAGGCTCTGAGATGTAAGTGGGTGATGAAACAGATAGCAAAAGTAGATCAATTCTCCCAGGATTGTGAAAGGGAGTAAAAAGGAAGAGAGACCAATGATCATTCATAATGAGAATCTTATTGTCTATGTCCAGTGTCTTTTGGATTAAGAATATGTAGGTGTACTATAGATCAAACTTAGGAGATCAAGTGAAGAGGATTGTGCCATCATTGCTGAGGGGAGTTAGATTTTTTTTTGCTCGCCCTAGGAGAGAAGAACTAGAAGTAATGTTGAACTTGCAGAAAAGTTCATTTTTGGCTCAGGGCAATGAAAGGTCTCCTATCACTTAGAACTATGAAAAGAAAAGATACCTATCATTGGGGATCATGTACAGTCTAATAATACCCTAGCACTCAGTAATGCCTTCTTACAGGTGAGAAGCCCTTAATGCTATCCCCTCTTATTTCCCTGTAGGATAAGATAGATTCCTATAGCCTACTGACTGTGTAGGATATTCCATATTTAAACAATTCCTGTTTTTAATCAATTCTAATGAGAGTAAGGTTCAAGCATTGCCCATCACCTTTCCACTTTCCTCTTCTTTTTGTGTCTCTTTTATGTGAAATAATTTACTATATTCTACCATTTCCTTCTTTCTCTCAGTGTATCCCTTTTTCTCACTTCTTAATTTTTCTTTTTGGATATCATCTCATCATAGTCAATGTACACTCATGCATTCTGTCTATGTACACTCCTTGTAACTACCCTAATAATGATAAAGTTCTTAGGAGTTACAAGTAGGAATATAAATTCCCATGTAGGAATGTAAACAGCTTAACATTGTGTCTCTTATGATTTCTCTTTTGAGTTTACCTTTTTGTTGTTTCTCTTGAGTCTTGTGTTTGAAAGCCATTTTTTTTTCAACTCCTTTCTTTTCATCAGAAATGCTTGGAAGTCCTCCATCTAATTAAATATCCATTTTTCCCTTGAATAATTATATGCAGTTTTTCTGGGTAGTGGTTCTTGATTGTAATCTTAGCTACTTTGCCCTATAGAACATTGCATTCCAAGCCCTCAGATCTTTGGATATAGATGCTACTAAATTTTGTATTATCCTAATTGTGACTCCATGATATTTAAATTGTTTCTTTCTGACTGCTTGAAATATTTTCTCCCTGATCTAGGAGCTCTGAAATTTGGTATACTATTCCTGGGAGTTTTCACTTTGAGATTTCCATCACAAGGTGATTAGTGGATTTTTTCAAATTTTATTTTACCCTCTTGTTCTAAGATATCTGGGCAGTTTTCCTCAATAATTTCCTGAAATATGATGTGCAGGCTCTTGTTTTGATTATGGTTTTCAGGTAGTTCAATAATTCTCAAATGATTTTTCCTTGATCTATTGCCTAGGTCAGTTCCTTTTCCAATGAGACATTTCACATTTTTTTTCTATTTTTCAATTTTTAACTTTGTTTTATTGTTTCTTATTATCTCATGGAATCACTACTTTCCACTAGTCCAAATCTAATTCTTAATGAATTACTTTCTTCAGTGAGCTTTTTCCCCTCCTTTTACATTTGGTCAATTCTGTGTTTAAAGAGTTCTTTTCTTCAATGGGTTTTTGTATCTCTAGCACTATTTGGTCTATTTTTTTTTTTGCTTTTTTTTTTTTTGGAGGGTTTAGGACAGGGCAATTGTGGTTAAGTGACTTGACCAAGGTCACACAGCTAGTAAATGTGTCAAGTCTCTGAGGTTGGATTGGAGCTCAGGTCCTTCTGATTCCAGGGCTGGTGCTCTGTTCACTGTGCCACCTAGCTACCCCTATTCTTTTTTTTTTTTTTAATGTTATTGCCTTTAGGTTGTTTTGGGTTGTTTTTTTTTTGCTTCCTTCCCCACCTTTTGACTCTTTTTTCATGATTTTCTTACATCACACATTTCTCTTTCCAATTTTCCCTCTACTTCTCTTATTTAATTCTTAAAATATTTTTTGAACTCTTCCAGGAATTCTTTGGAGGAGGGGCCAGGTAACAGACCAATTCACATTTTTTCTTTGAGACTTTGCATGTACCTCTTTACATTGCTGTCTTCCAAGTTTTGTTTTGTATTTTTGTGTTGTTGTTATTTTTGTTTTCCCTGGCACTACAGTAACTTCCTATGGGTTGTTAATATTTTTGTTATTATTATCATTGTTGGTGGTGGTGGCAGCAGCTCATTTTTCCAAACTATATCTTGACTAAACTTTTTGTTAAAGTTGGACTCTGCTCCAGTGTGAAAGGGGCACTGTCCCAACCTCCAGGGTTTTTCTTTTGTTTGTTTATTTTTCGTGCTGTTGTTTTAAGAACTATATCTTGGTATATGTAAGTTTTTAGTTCTTTCCAGTTGGTATGATCTAAGGAGGGGTCTGAGTCCCTGCTCTCCTGGCTTGTGTTCAGGTCTGTGACCTACCACATGTATTTTCTTCTACCCTGGAATTGTGACCATGGTCCCTGTTTCTATTATTGCTCCTCCTTGCCCTTGAACAACCCAGAACTATATATGTGCAATGCAACACAGTCCTGCTCTCAGTATCAGCAAAGGGTCCCCTGTAATCTCATTCTAACCAGTTGTCTGATGGCTTTATAGTCTCTTGCCTGAGAACTCTGGAAGCTGCTGGCACTAATGATCATGACCCCAAGGTGTGCTACTGGCTTGCTAGGCCCAGCCTGTGATGGACTCTGCTCTATTCTCACCCTAGTTAAACTGAACTTTCTGGCTAACTTGAATTCTCATGTTAGAATAATGTTTCACACTGTCCTTTTCTTTGTTCTACCACCACAGAATTAATTTTGAGGTGTAATTTTAATGTTGTTTGGAGGGGAATTAAAAAGAATAGAAAATTGAAAGAATTACCAAACACCTCTTGAAAAAAATCCCCAAAAGAAAACTCCTAGAAATGTTCTAGCCAAATTCCAAAGTTCCCAGGTCAAGGAAAAAATATTAAAAGCAGTCACAAAGAAACAATTTGAATATTGTGGAGAGCTAAGGCAAGTACCTGACTTTACTGTGCCTTCTTGGCTCCACTCTCATAATAACTTAATATCTCCCTTTTCCCTCACAAATACAAAATATTTCTCCATAGATAAACACATTATTACTGTGTTTCATAGGGAAATCACAAGGGAAGCACGTGCATATCACATATATATACAGATTTGGCAGAGGTATGGAAAGGAGCCTCAAGCTTCTAATGCTGCTGGTCTCCACTCTGAGCATTGTACCTGGTAGCGTGGCCCTCCTACTCCCTCATTGGCTATTGCATTTCTGTTTTTCCTGGGCTCTCAAGCTCTTCTCTCATTGGCTGCTCTTGACTTAGTGTGTCCCTCTTGTGCTTTTAAGGTATTTGCCAGTCTAATGATCTTCCCCTTACACTGTACACTTCAAAAGAAGGAACAATTTTGGTTTTGTTTTAGCCTTTCTTTGTATGCCCAGAACTTAACACAGTGCCTGAAACATAAGAGCACAAATAAGTGCTTATTCCATGACTTCCTGAAAAGAATCTCTCCTAGTACCTTCTGGGATTCATCCCTTAGGTTTATCTGCCAACCATTTCAGCTATAGACTAGTATGGTATAAAGATTAGAAAGCCAGGGGCAGAGCCAAGATGGCAGAGTAAAAGCAGGAACTTGCTTGAACTCCAGCACCAACCACCCCCAATACCTATAAAAAATTATTCTGAACAAATTTTAGAGCTACATGAGCCACAAAGTGACAGAGAAAACAAATCTCCCACTGAAGGCAGCCTGGCAGGCTGACAAGAAGGGTAAATTGCACTGGACTATGAGCAGAGCATAAGTTGTGCCAGCCCAGACCAGTGGCACAGACTGGCCAGAGCAGACTTCACTAGAAACTGTGGAAGTTTCCAGACTTCTCAAACCATAAACACCAAAGAGAAAGTGAAAGGTCAATGGGGAACTCTGTTGATGCTGGGTGAGAGAAGAGGGCAGTTTGGCCCCTGCCACCACAGCGCAGTGAAGGTGGTGACTGTTGAGTCAGCCAGGAACTGCCTCCTGAGCTCCAGGCCTATGTTCATAGGGGGACCAAGTGACTGTCCAGAGGACAACTTCAGGAATCTCTTTGCTGGTGTTGAGGGGAGAGTTTCTTGCTTTGCCCTGCTTGGATCTGGGTTGCAATCTTGGAGGAGGCCCTGGGGTGAGGAGCACTAGCATGGAAGAGTTGGTTAAGGCTATAGGAGGGAATCCTCCCCACAGGTCTGAGGCAGGTGCCCAGAATAAGCTCTGACAATAGCTGCACAAAATCCCAGAAATGTGGGACACAGCACTCTCCACTCTGGAAGCAGAGTTCTACTGTGGCAAAGAGCTCAAAAGTCAAGTATTTGGCTGGCAAGATGAGCAAACAGAAGAAGTGAAATCAAGCTACAGAATCATTTTTCTGATGACATTTTCCTGATCAAAACATAAAACCAGAAGAAGAGAATAAAGTCAAAATTCCTGCATCAAAAGCCTCAAAGAAAAATATGAATTGATCACAGGCCATGGAGTAGCTCATGCAGCATTTTGAAAATAAAGAAAGTAGAGGAAAAACTGTGAAGAGCATGAGAATGACGCAAGAAAATCATGAAAAGCAATTCAACAGCCAGATAAAGGAGACCCAAAAAATACTGAAGAACATAACACTTAAGACTAGCTGAAATGGCAAAAGACACCCAAAAAGCCAATGAGGAGAAATATGCCTTAAAAAGCCAATTTGCCAGATGGAAAAGAAATTTCAAAAAAATCACCGAAGAAAATAATTGTTTCAAAATTAGATTGGGGTAAATAGAAGCTAATGACTTTATGAGAATCAAGATACTATAAAACATATGCAAACAAATGAAAAAATAGAAGACAATGTGAAATATCTCATTGGAAAGACCACTGACCTGGAAAATACATCCAGGAGAGATACTTTTAACATTATTGGACTACCTGAAAGCCATAATCAAAAAAAGAGCCTAGACATCATTTTGCAAAAAATTATCAAGGAAAACTGTCCTGATATTCTAGAACCAAAGGGCAAAATAGAAAATTGGAAAAAATAAATGCATCAATCATCTCTTGAAAAAGACCCCAAAAAGAAAACTCCTATAATATTATAGCCAAATTCCAGAGTTCCCAGGTCATAGAGAAAATATTATAAGCAGACAGGAAAAACAATTTGAGCATTACAGAAAAACAATCAGTATAGCACAAGATCTAGTAGCTTCTACATTAAGGGATCAAAAGTCTTGGAATATGATATTTTGGAGGTCAAAAGAGTTAGGATTAAAACCAAGAATCATCCACCCAGCAAAACTGAGTATAATGCTTCAGGGGAAAATATGGATATTCAAGGAAATAGAGGACTTTAAAGCATTCTTGATGAAAAGACCAGAGCTGAACAGAGAATTTGACTTTCAAATACCAGAATCAAGAGAAACATGAAAAGGTAAACAGGAAAGAGAAATCATGAGGAACTTATTAAAGTAGAACTATTTACATTCCTATATGTAAAGTCAATATTTGTAACTCATGAGACTTTTCTCAGTATTAGGGTAGTGGAAGGGAATATATATGGGTATGTGTATATATGTGTATGCATGTATGTATATATACATATACATACATATATGTGTATGTATAGGAGGGTAAATGTGTGTATAGCATATGTGTGTATGTGTGTACATGTATACATAGAGGGCACAGGATGAGTTGAATATGAAGGGATGATATTAAAAAATAAAATTAAGAGGTGAGAGGAACATATTGGGAGAAAGAAAAAGGGAGAGATAGAATATGATAAATTATCTCACATAAAAGAAGCAAGAGAAAGCTGTTACAATGGAGGGGAAGAACAAGAAGGTGAAGGGGAATGAGTCAGCCTTGCTCTCACTGGATTTGGCTTAAAGAGGAAATAACATGCACACTCAATTAGGTATCCTCCCCTGCAAGAAAGTAGGCAGAGGAGCATAAGGGTGAAGGGGAATGAGTCAGCCTTGCTCTCACTGGATTTGGCTTAAAGAGGGAATAACATGCACACTCAATTAGGTATCCTCCCCTGCAAGAAAGTAGGCAGAGGAGCATAAGGGTGTGGAGGGAATGATGGAGTCGAGGGCAGATTGGGGGAGAGGGTAATTAGAAGCAAACACTTTTGAAAAGGGACAAGGTCTAATTAGAAAATAGAATAAATGGGGAGTAGGACAGAATGGAGGGAAATACAGTTAGTCTTTCACAACATGACTACTATGGTAATGTTTTGCATAACTACACATGTATAACCCATGTTGAATTGCTTGTCCTCTCAGTGGGGGTGGGTGAGGAGGTAAGAAGGGAGAGAATCTGGAACTCAAAGTTTTAAAAACAAATGTTTCATTAATTTATGTATTTTTTGCTCTTTGGAGGGGGAATGTAGGGCAACTGGGGTTAAGTGACTTGGCCCAAGGTCACACTGCTAATGAGTGTTAAGTGTCTGATGACAGATTTGAACTCAGGTCCTCTTTACTCCAGGTTGATTCTCTATTCACTTTGCCACCTATCCATTCCTAAAAAATTATTTTTACATGCAACCAGGAAATAAAATATGCAGGCAATGGGGTATAAAAATCTATCTTTTAGTACAAGAAAGTAAGGGGATAGGGTATGGTGGAAATATAAGAGAGGGCAGATTGGGGGAAGGAGATTTCACTATGCTTGCCTTCTTGGGCTGGTGGGGTAGGGGAGAGATGAGGGGAAAATTTGGAACTCAAAATATTGTGGAAATGAATGTTGAAAACTAAAAAAGAAAAATAAATTTTTAAATAAGATTAGAAAGCCTATTTATTAGGATAGTTCTTTAATCATATCTAGATCAAACTTAGCTATCAAAAGTCAGGCCCAGAATTTTCAGAATACAAGTATTTATTTTCCTAAGCATTTATTTACAGACTTTGTCCCAGATAATTGACAAGGTCATAAACTCTAAAGGTGTTCTCAGCATTCCCAGGTAAACATATTTCAGCCAGATCAAAAAGCTAAGTGAGGGAATGATACTAGGAATTTTTGTTCTCAGAATTAGCATTGAAATGTCAGTTACCTGCTCCCCCTCTCTCTCTCTCTCTCTCTCTCTCTTTCTCTCTCTTTCTCTCTCTCTCTCTCTCTCTTTCTCTCTCTGTCTCTGTCTCTCTGTTTCTCTGTCTGTCTCTCTGCCTCTCTCTTTCTCTCATTTTGTTTCTTCTTTCTTGCGGTTCATTCCATTGGTTATGATTCTTCTTTACAGCATGACTAATGTTAAAACATGTTTAATATGAATGTATATGTAGAGCCTATATCAGACTGCATGCCATCTTGGGGACAAGGGAGGGGAGGAAGGAAGAGAAAATTTAACACTTAGCTTGTGGAAATGAATGTTGTAAACTAAAAATAAATAAATTAATTTTTAAAAAAGAAATATCAATTATCAGCAAAGCATGCTTTAGTTTGACTATTGTATTTGAGTAAGAAAAAAAAAAGCCTTGCTATAGCCCTATGAGGATAGTGATAGCTCAACTTCATTTTTTCATCAAGGTTTCCAAAAAAATACATGAATTCCTTGCTGACCCTTGGAACAACTTGTGAGGCAGGTGCTATTATCCCTCCATCTTGCAGATAAGGAAATAGATTCTGAGAAGTTAAATGATTTGTCCAGGATCATCACATAGCTAATATAATTCTGAGGAAGAATTTGAACTCAAGTCTTCCAATGTAAGTCTTCCTGACTTCTGACCTAGGGCTATAGCCACTGAGACAGAGATTCTATTCATTCTGAGGTTTTAATGATCAGTTCTTGACTTTTTTCGCACTTTGACACTGACCTTCAGGGAAAAATAAAATTGCATAGGAACAAGAGAGGTCAGACTTCTTTCCACATCTTTCTGATTTTAGGAATAAGTAATATCTGGAGCAGAGGTTAAATCATTCACTCAAGCACAAAGGTAAGAGCAGATTTCTCAGTGCAATGATGGCCTGAATTTCCTGAACCAAAAAGTACAATATGCAAAATCATTTTTTTTTCCTAACAGCTTAAATTATTTAGAAATTTATATTGGCTTGGGGGAGGGGGCGCTTGGTAGAGTGGAGAGATAAAGCATTACAGCCCATCCTAGCCACTACTTTAATGCAAATGTCAAATACATATTTTTAGATAGAGAGAGAGATAGAAAGATATAGATATATCTCTATCTATCTATCTATCTATAATCTTTTACCAATGAAAATGTTTTTTAACCCCTTTGCCTTTCTTTTTTTGCTCCCAATATTTTGGGTTGTTTTTGTTTTTGACAGCATGATATACTGGATAGGGCATTAGCATTGGGGCCCGAAAGACATAGGTTTAAATCCCACCTCAGACAGTTATTGGTCATATAACTCTTGGGAAGTCACCTTTATTTTCCACATTTATAAAATTAGAGGGAAGGGAAAGTGGAAATAAATATTTATATAATATCCACTATATTCTAGTTAGTATGGTAATCAAATTTTACAAATATAATCTCATTTGATTCTCACAATAACCGTGCAAGGTAGGTTCTATAATTATGCCCATATTGTAGTTGAAGAAACTAGGGTATCACACAGCTATTAGGTGTCTGAGACTGGATTTGAAATCAGTTCTTCCTGTTTCCAAGTTCAGCATTCTCTCTGCTGTGCAACCTGCTGCCTCTAAGAAGAGGGTTAGGCTGGATGGCCTTCAAGATGCTTCACACACTCACATACTCTCCCTCCCTTTCCCATTCTATGTTTACTAAGTTGATTCACTGAGTACCTATTTACTGAAATAGTAAACTCTTCAGAATATGTGTTTATGGGAATATTAGACAATATTTAAAAGAATCTCAACCAGAAAATCCAGATCTATCTTGAGTTGTTATGTGAGAATTAGAATTGTAGCCATCTCCTATTTGGTGTTCTTTCTCAAAATTCCAAATGCACTTTGAACACGTGGTTTCTAATACCAACTCTGCCACTTACTTGGACAGCTCCCTAAATTTCAAGCTTGGACACCTCTTTCATCATCTGTAAAAACATTTAATTGGACTAGACCACTTCAAAGGTCCCTTCTGGCTCTAAAGTCAGCACCACACTGTTGAGCATAGAGTTGTTCCCTACTTGTGTCACAGTTTCTAGTTCTCACCCAAAGAAAACTTTGTATATGGGAACAATTTTCCAAAAGAATGTTATTTTTATTTTGTCAGTTCCTCAATGTATTTAAGATATATGTAGATAATATGCACCACACCTTTAGAAGAAAAAAAAACATTTCCAGGTTCAGCACAAATAACACCTGATTAGTGTCAACTACTGCTAATGTTTTCAGGGAACAGCAAATTACAGGTAAACAAGCTAAGAGATGCTTTAAAACAGACCTCTGACAAATGATAAGTGACAAAAGTCTAACCTTACAGCCTTCTCAGTTCCACACCTGTTACTGGATCAGCCCTCAGGGGGTTGTCAGTCACTTCAGAAGAACAGAATAGCATACTGGTCACTTTGTCACTTTATCTTTACCAGGAAGTGGCCCTTGACCCACTGGTCACATTTTAACACACTGAATAGTGATGGCCAATTAACATTCTTAAATAACTAGAGTTCAAAGAACTGTGAGAACCATTAATTATGGACATTTATTTTTACTATGTAATTTTGAGAGCACCTGCTCTCCCTCTCCCTATCCCTATCCCTCTCCCTCTCCCTCTCCCTCTCCCTCTCTCTCTCTTTCCCTCTTTCTCTCCCTCCCTCTGCCTCACTCTCTCTCCCCCCCCCCCTCCCTTTCTTTGGATCTCAAGAGATTTTGTAAAAATTAGCATTCTGACATATGACCTAGTGTCACCATAAAGACAATCCAGTTACTTACACCTCAATCTTGTAAAATTAGGACTGATTTTCACAAGAATGGCCCTGTTGACTAGAAAACACTTATAGGCAGAATTAACATGATATTTAATGTAAATTTTCAAAGAAACTAAAACTGAAAGAGTTTTTCATTAAACCAACAAAACAAAACAGTATAAATCAATCCTATTCCTTGGGACTCTCACCTTCCTGAGGTGTTACTGTGTGAATGCCAGACAGATTATAGATTTCACTTAGAAAAGTCTAATCCTTTAAGTATTTCTCTGTGGAGAGCCTATGAGACATCTTTCCCTTAGGCTTCAAGTTCTTTATATCTAGTGATTTCATTTATGATGAGAATATCAACGTTATGGTGAGTAGAAGAGAAGCAAGTGAACACAAGTCAGCAGCATTTTTTTTTTTTAAGATATTCATCTCACGTTTCTGGTATAGAAATTCACCACAAGTAGTGCTGAGGCAAATTTTCTATTAGCCACCAGACTAAATCCTGCTCTTAAAAACACCTTCTCATGAACAGAAAATTTAAGGAGGAGCAAGCCAGGTGAACTTCGTAAGGCAACGGAAGGAATCCTACATGATCCCCACCTGCCCAACTTTAACATAAAAGTAGTAAGTAGCACTGAATATGCAGAGGCCTTCGCTAAAGCACTTGATTCAGCAAATATTTTAAATTTAACACATATTTATTAAGGGTTTCAGCTGTTTTTTTTCTGTTATTTTGTTCTGTTTTTAACCACAGAATGAAAATAACTTACTTCCCAAGCAGCAAATTTCTAATAATTAGTAAACCAGATAAATGTATA
The DNA here is from genome assembly GCA_028646515.1 of Pseudochirops corinnae. Lineage (NCBI taxonomy): Eukaryota > Metazoa > Chordata > Mammalia > Diprotodontia > Pseudocheiridae > Pseudochirops > Pseudochirops corinnae. The sequence goes on from CM053592.1 coordinate 120,774,801, forward strand.
TAATTACAAGTTTACCAGGTATTATGAGGTATCAAAATCAAAACCAAATATTGAAAGTCATAAAACATGAAAATGCAGAGTAGTAGTTCTGGGTCATTATCCTAGAACAAGGGGGGAGGGGGAGAGAGAGAGAGAGGGAGAGAGACAAAAAGAGAGAGAGGAAGAGGGACAGAGAGAGAGAGAGAGAGAGAGAGTCTGTGTGTGTAATCTTTTTTTCTTTTTTGACTCAAGGAAATAGATGCATCCACAGGCTTCAGCTATTCAGTTGGAGGTGGGGGGGGGTAGTGGGTGAGAAGATGGAGGGGAAGGCTACAAACCCCCTCCATTGTTTACAAAATCAAATGTTGGACAATGAAAACCTGCTCTGCCTCAGGATGCATCTTCTTTAACAAAGTAAATCTTCTATTTCATGCTTAATTAGCTACTCATATTAAATCACTGATAATGAATATTTCTTTTTTAACTCTAAAAGTTGATTTTAAAAGTTTGTGGGTATTTTTTAACTTACAAGAATAATGGATATTTTTTTAAAATGAACTCTGTATTCTTTATTTGTCTATTTCTGAATCTTAATGAATAGCTCCAGTGTAAATTACTATATTTCCATATTTATTTTAAAAATCAGAGCTCAAAGAATGATCTGTCATGAAGATCCGATTCCTTTTAAATACAGAAATTTGATGATTATCTTCCAAGTTATTTCTGAAAATTCCAATGTATATAATTAATGAACAGGAATGTTCACAAAAATCGAGGGTATTAAAACAAAAATGTTATTATCCATCAAATGTACGTGACCTCTTGTTGCTAACTCTTTTTTTAAAATATGTATTTCCTATTTCTCTCTTTTCAGCTCCCTAAGGAAAAGCCAAAATATTCCCTCGATGTCTTACATTTTATTTCAATGACATTATTTCAAACATTAGATAAGAGAAAAGAAAATAATGGTTGATAAAATAATTGTTTCCCTGAAGGGAAAAAATGTTTTAGTTTTTGTGTTCCAGTACATTGGTGTATCAATTAGAAGCACTTTAAAAAAAATTGAGTTCAAAATCTCATTACTCTATTTCCTAATGCCTTTCAATAAATCACTTTGTGGAAGGGCTGCCTGCAGTACAGCAGAGATTGGGACTCATTACAGCTCTTACTGAGAAATATGAGCCAAGCCTAATTATTTTCCTTCAAGTTCACTTTTTAATAAAAAATGCTCAGAGTATATTCATGCTTAAGTTTTCAAACTCAGAAAAATCAAGCCAGCATCAATTGTATCCTTAATTAGAAAAAAACCAGATGACTACAGGGTAGCTAGGTGGGACAGTGGATAAAGTGCAGGGCCTAGAGTCAGGAAGAGGTGGGTTAAAATCTGTCCTCAAACACTAACTAGCTGAGCCACCCTGGGCGGGTCATTTAACTCTGTCTCAGTTTCTTCATCTGTAAGATGAGCTGGAGAAGGAAACGGGAAACCACTCCTGTATCTTTGCAAGAAAACCCCAAATGGGTCACAAAAATGCCAAACGAGTCTGAACAGTAACAACAGAGGACTCTGCAATTTTCCAAAATAAATTCAGATGAAAAAGAAACCTATTGGGAAGAATAGTTAAACAATGAAGTGGTGGGTGAGCGGCAGCAGTTGTTTTTGAAGATGAATGAGTGTGACAAGTTAAAAGTGTCTTTTTTTTTCTTCTGCAAACTTGACACTGACAATTGTTCCCTCTTTATTCTAGGACTCCATGAAACTGATGATTCCAATAGTGTAAGGCAGATCTGGAGAGTATCTGAGGAGTGCTAAGAAGGAGACTTAACAATGTAGGAGAAATAATGGGCAATGAACCATGCTTCTCTTTTCTCCCTCCCCACTCCAGAGACAGGAGTGATCAAGGGGGGGCAGCAAGCAATAGAAACTCTACTCCATCTCTTACATCATGGACATTCCATTGAGAGGACCTCTACTGAGCTCTTACCTTCATCCCCTTCAGCTCAGACTAGTACAATAGCCTCCAACTGATAATTGTACACCCTAGTTTGTCTACTCCTCAATACATTCTCCAAACTGATATTCCTAAACAAGTAAAACTGTCACTTCTCTACTTAAGAATAACTTTTGCGGTTGTCCACCTATTGCTTCTATGAAAAAAACAAACTCCTCTGTTTGGTATGTAAAGCCCTACATTGTCTAACTCCCACATATATTTCAGCTAATTTTCTTCTTTAAGAAAATAATTCAAACCTATGACCTCATTGGTGAATAGAACTCTTAAAGACAGCATTCCACCAATGAAGACTGAAGTATCTTCTGAAATTTATATTCTGAGAGGGTTACTTGGGCCACTGAGAGATTAAGTGACTTACCTAGGGTGACTTGGTCAAAATGCGTAAGAAGTAGAACTTGAACCAAGAAATTCACAACAATGAAACAGAATCTTTATTCATCCAAACCATATAGTGTCTCATTAGTATATTATCAGCTTTCACTATCTTAATGTGAATTATTTGGCATATTGGCTAGAAAAGAACAGAATCCTGGGGGAACGGGATGTATAAGCATATTATAAAAGAGGAAAAGGGAAAGAGATAGACAAAGAATATAGAGTGTACAAGGAATACCACATCAGGAGGCCTTGAGGAGGTGACTAGAGGCATTGAAAGAGGAACAGAAGGACAATAAAACCTAAATTAGCTTATTTCACAATGTTTGACTTTTTTTCTAGTTTTCATTCTTGTCTTCCTCTCTGTCCTTTCCCTTGTCCTTTATCCATTCTCCTTTCTGGAAAGCATAGTATCACCATAAAAAGGTTCCTGACAGGGAGTCAGTTGCCATTGAAAATTTGTAAGAAGGCACAGAATTGAGGACTAAATTAGTGATAAAGGATTGCAGGTCCTATTGTGCTCATTGTCAATAAAGAGAAAAAGCATGAATGGCTGAAAAAAATGGCTCTGAATTACATATTCCCATAGGTGAGAGTATATACCTAGATCAGTGAAAAGTTCCTCTGTACTGTCCAGGTCCTTATTTTTTCTCTCTCTCACCACCAAACTCCTTTTCAGGCCATTTCTTTCTTTTCACAATCCAAAATCTCACCACTGATATTTATTTAAATATTATAGTATGTTTGGCACATTTTTTCTCCTTTTATCAGCATGGACTAATTTTCATCAGTGTGTGACATACCAATGAAATTGCTGGCACCATGTCAGGGACTGTAGAATAATTTTTGAGGGTAAGGGAAATATTAGCAATGCTACCAATTCCCTTTACCTCTCAGACCATTTTGCTAAATTTGCAAAAATTCTTAAAATTTTCTTTTCACTGTGAACTTAACAAACAGGAAAATGTCATTATGCAAGCAATAATAAAGAGTACATTATAAGAAACAATGAACTTCAGCCTTCTTTTTGTAGTTTCTATAGATAAAACTAACTTTCAAAGCTTGAGATGATTAGGTGTCCTGGATGATACTTTCCTATACTTTCCTATTTTTTCCTATATTTCCTATATATTCCTATACTTTCCTCATTCTACATTCACTTGTCCAGTAATTTTGCCCACTCAAGTCCAAACAACATTACACTTACACTTACACTTACACTTACACACACACACACACACACACACACACACACACACGCCATACTTCTATTTCTTTCTAGGGTTGCCATTACTTTCATTAAAGGTAAGATGAAATATAGGATATGACTACACACATTAATATGTTTTTACAGCACCATCTAAGAGTGGTGTCATGTCCCCCTTTTACTGGACAGGCTGAGGCTGATGGATCATATCAGCTTAGGAGTTCTAAGATGTGCTAGGGCTAAGTCCATTGGTTATCCATACTAAGTTCTCACAGTATCAGGGAATTTTTTTTGACAAAGAGGAATGGGACCTCTTGACAAAGACATGACTGTCAGTAGGTGGTCCAAAGAGTAGGAATCAGTGATAGGAGGCAAAACTGAAAGCAAGGAAATAAATGAGCATGATAAAGTGCTATTGGAAACCCCTTTAACTTTGATATAGATAATGTTTTTTTATAAATTTCCTGATCTCCTTAGAGTACATAACTAATTAGTAGCGTTCTTATCTAACTTACGATAAGTGAGTAAAACATTGTGTAGTAGAAGGTAAAGGTAGATGAAAGGAAAGTGTCAAGGGAAAATGAGGGTGTTTCTGGATAAATATTTTCTATGCAGCTGGTAAGGTTTGTTATTAGAATGAAAAGATATGCCTTGCTCAAAGGCAGGAGACCAGAAAAGGTGAATAAATACTTTTACAATTGTTAAAATCCATTTGAACAAAACTACAGGTATCTCATCCAAGGAAATCAAATAACTTACAACAATGAATTGGGAACATTTGCTTTCCCATGTCTTTGCATAGTTTGTTACATTTTATTTATTCTTCAATAGTGATTGGGACTTAGTATTAGGTCAATAGATAGTCATGCGATTAGCCCATTAAGACCTTATGAAATGATTATGGTTCTTTTTTTTTTTTCTTTTTTATCACACTATGCTAAGCAATGGGATGGAGAATAAGAGGTTGGCCTCCTATGGAGGAAGAAATTGAAGTTGGAAATGGAGCAAATGGAAACTTCTGTGCTGATCACCAGTGGTATAGTACCTATTAATGGTTTCTGCTTCTCCAAACTGGGCAAGATAAGGAAACTCAGGAAAGAAATAAAGGAAGGAAGGAAGGAAGGAAGGAAGGAAGGAAGGAAAAGAAAAAGAAAGCGAGAGAAATAAAAACAGAAGCATAACTTTGCAAAAAAAAAAAGTAGTTGAGCTACTCTATGATGTATATATGTTAGCTTGGCCCATTTAACAATAATTATATTCACCAATTTAACAAATTCAAGTTTTCTTTAAATATGGATCATAATGATCTTCTTTCCTTCCATGTAGATTATGGCACAGCTTGAGAGAAGTCAGGAACTATGTCTACACACACACACATATACACACACAATCTGACACTGACATCTGACCATTTAATAAAATTGCTACTCAATTATATTTCTTGGTAATGGACATCTGAGAGTTCCTCCCTTATTTGTGTAATACTTTCTTTATTCATAGCAGCCTCCTGGGGCACAGAAAAGGGGATCTGTTCTCAGATATGAAAGTGATGAGGAAAGCCATGGACAAAAGAAGAAATAGACAAAATGATCTGATTAGAGACTTGCTCATCTATATGCCTATTTCATGGCTACTGGGAATCATGAATGCTAAGAAGCAACTCAGCACTATCTCCTTACAAGGAAAGTAATGGGAGCAGTAAGGGAGGGGCATATCGTGCCCCCCAGAAAGCAGAAAGAGTTGATTACTCTTAAGAGCTGAGAGGCTCAGGTATAAGGTATGGGTGTGTGTGTGTGTGTGTGTGTGTGTGTGTGTGTGTGTATGTGTGTGTGTGTGTGTGTGTGTGTTTTAGTCAGGTTTTTTTTTTAAGTTTGTAAAACACTTCACATTTTATCTCATTTGATCTTTGTAACAAACCTGTGAGGTAAACGCTATTATTAATTCCATTTTGCCATTTTTGTTGTTGTTCAGCCATTCAGTCATGTCCCACTCTTTGTGACCCCATTGACCGTAGTGTGTCAGACCCTTCTATCTTCTACTATGTCCTGACATCTGTCCAAACCCACGCTCGTTGCTTCCATGACACTATCCGTCACATCCTCTGCTGTCCTTTCTTTTTGTCTTCAATCTCTCCCAACACCAAGGTCTTCTCCAATCAATCCTGTCTTCTCATTATGTGGCCAAAATATTTAAGCTTCATCTTCATGATTTGATCTCTCAACAAATAGTCTAAATTAATTTTTTTAAAGTATTGACTGATTTGACCTCTTTACTGACCAAGGGACTCTCAAAAGTCTTCTCCCATACCATAATTCAAAAGCATTGATTCTGAGGTTCTCTGCTTTCCTTATAGTCCAGTTCTTACATTGCTACAGTAAAAACCATAGCTTTGACCATATTGTCAGTGAGGTGACAACTCTGCTTTTTAGAATGCTGTCCAGATGCACCATAGCTTTCCTTTCCTTTCTCCTTTCCCTTTCCTTCTTTCCTCAGCTATTTGTAAAACCTCATCAGATCGCCATTTTGCTCTCTTGCTCTTTTTTTCCTTTGGAATGTTATTGTATTGTTGCCTCCGGTATAATATTTCAAGGTGTCCCTCTGCAAGGGGCACCTACAAATGTACCAATATTAAAAAACAAGGAAAGGGATACACTGTTTGTGGACAGAGAAATTAGGGAGATGGAAAGGGTTGGAGGAGGCCAACCACCATGACTTCACCCATCATCATCACCATCATCATCATCACCACCACCACCACCACCACTACCACCACCATCATCATAATCATAGTTTAGGATTACATAGTAATACACACATATATAAACATGCATACATATGTACATATATATGTTACCCAAAGATTCTGCTCATATCAAGTTTAGGGAAGAAACAGACATTTAAGCTATCTTCAGACCGCCTTCAGGGTTGTTGTAACATTGCCAAAATGGGAAAATGAATGAATGAAATAACATTTGTTCAGCACTTGCCAAATATTGTGCAAAGCACTGGAGATACAAATAAATAAGTAAAGACAGTTTCTTCCCTTAAAGAGCTTCTAATCTAATAGAAAAAGCCAACATTATGGGGAAATAGTGGACAGGGAGGGATAATTTGGTTGACAAAATAACAAGGGTAGTTGGCAGAGCCATAAAGGAGCAAATTGACACAGCCTTTCCAGGAGCCATAGCAGTATTGAAAGGTGATTGTCCAATGCTAGAAGCACCATCATGCAGTGGGACCTGGGAGGCATATACTAATCCAGACATCATGGTCCCAGGTAGGGCAGGAGTTTGGGAGTTGAAGAGGTTAACTCTCCCATCCGGTGGTCTCTGGTCCAGGGGGCTAGGTGGGTTGAGAAGATGGCTTATTATTTCTTTTCCATGTTTCGCTTCTCATGCTTCTTATGTTGGAGTGTCAAACTTTCTTTTCAGTTCTGGTTTTTTCAGCAAGAATGTTTGAAAGTCCTCCACCTCAATGAATGATCATATTTTCCCCTGGAACACTACACTCAATTTTGCTGGGTAGGTGATTCTT
>CM053592.1:120782407-120798905 GCA_028646515.1 Pseudochirops corinnae
TGTTTTGTCATTTGAGTTAATCTACTTTTTAGGGTGTTAATTTCTTCAGTCAGATTGCTGACTCTCTTTTCATGATTTTCTTGCAACATTCTTATTTCTCTTCCCAATTTTTCTTCCACTTCTCTCATTTGGTTTTCAAAATCCTTCTTTAGCTGATCTCTAGCTTTAAGGCAATCTTCATGTTTATTGGAAGCCCCTGGGTGGGGGGGTGCTCTGGCTGCACTGTCCCCCTCCCTCTCTCTGCCTTGGTCCTTCTTTTCCTCAAAGAAGAAATCTAGGGTTTGGTTGCTGTTCTTACTTTGCTTCTTATGCTTATTCTTATTCATAGTTGGTCAGTCCATGTTTTTTTTTTTTAATCTCTGTGGAGCTCTGCTTCCAGAGGGGAAAGCTCTGTCCCAAATCGTTGGGATCCTCCTAGCTGCCGGAGTTCTCAGGAAGTTGCTGGGTCCCTCCCCTACTTCTGGCTCACTGAAGGAAAAAGGACCCCAAGACCAAAGCCCAAGACCGTGAGCCGGATCCAGGCCACTCAACGTGAGAGCACTTGGCCTCTGAACAATGCCTTGGTCCCCCTGCAGTCTGCAGGCCAAGAGCGCTGAAGCCGCAATGTGGAGGTGGGTACAGAACCTCTGCCTTTCGTCTCTCAGCCCTGGAGGCATTTTGGCTGGACCGCTTTTCTCCCAAGACCTTGCAAGTCCCACTGACCTAGTTCTGGACACTGCTGCAGCTGCTGCCAATCCACTCACCTGATGCTCCAGCCGGGGCTGGGCTTCTCTTGTGCAGCCACCCCCAGGGCACAGCAGACCAGGCTGGTTTTCGGTTCACAGTGCTAATATGGTTCCTTGTAACCGAGCTGAATTTAGTGGAAAGTATATTTGTGTCTGTTTTGGAGTTCTAGAATTAGTTTAAAGTCATATTTTATGGGTATTTTGGGGTGGCTATGTGAGAGCTGAGATATGTTGCTGCTCCTACACCACCATCTTGGCTCCCACCATATGACTTTGTTGATTGATTTGTTGACTATAGTGAGTCAGTGAAGTATTTTGAGTAGGGAAGTCATATGGTCAAATCTTAGCATTAGAAAAATTATTTTGATTGATGCATGAAGGATACATTGATAGTGATGAGAAACTAATAGATAGAAGACCAATTAATAGGCTATCATAATAGTCCAAGAGAATGATAATGAAGGTCTGAAATAAGATGGTATAATACTGAAGATGAAGAGATTGCTTAAGAAGCATTAATGACATTTGACAGCTGAATAAGTGTGAAAGGTGAAGGAGGGGTATGAATCAAAAACAACTTTCATGTTGTGAGCCTGGACAAATGAGGGATGGTCATAGCAGTGAGAGAAATAGAGAGGATCAGACAAGGGAAAAGACTTTTATAGGAAGGTGTGATTTTGGCTTTGGGAATGCTGAGGAACTATTTGTTTAGGACTGAGCTGTGGGGAAAAAAAAAATTAATTGTGATCCAATACTATTAACAAACCATAGTAAATACCATGGGTGGTGATGAAATGGAGGTACCTATTCTGACTGGGGCTGTTATGCAAGAGATTTTACAGGCAGGGAGACTTGAGTTGAAAACTGGCAGTTAAAAGTGCTACCCAGACATCTGGACCACTGATACCTTGTTTGGTAGAGAATATATCCTTCAGATGAGACTATATGATGAAAGATGAAAATATAATTTGTTATTTGATGATTAATGTTGTGAGTACAATAGATAAATTTCTAAACAATCATTTTATTTTATTTATACTTTAATCCCATTACATATATGTTAACTTTTTATCAGTCAAACTTAATGCTATTTACATAGGCATTTTGATAGTATTTTCAGAAGAAATTTCAGTTGATAACATTGACTGAGCTTAGATCTCTGATGTGAATTAAAGACTCATTGGAGTGAGGCATACTTCACTAAATAAGTCAATGAGTCATTCTACAAACACTTATTAAGTACCTACTATGTGTCAGGTATTGTTCTTGTCTTGGGGGATATTAAGACAAAACTGAGACAATATCTGACCTCAGGAAACTTACATTCTACCAGAGAAAATAATATACACATATAAAATATAAACAAAGTATATACAACATAAACAAAGATAATTTATGACTAGGGGCTTACATTTAATGTCTCACTGACATAACATCATTATCAGTAGAATGTTGACTTCTAAAAAAATGGTCAGGAGATTTTTTGAATCATTACAAGAGCTTTGCAACTTCTGAAAGTTAATTTAGCTTGTCATTTCCGGTTCAATTTGGTCCAACTCATCATCATTTTGTATCAAATATATGTACCATTAAACTATCTCTATGGATTGCTAATCTTAGTGCATGTCATAGTAGTAATAATTAATTAATTATTAATTGATTATTATTTATACATTTGGTCTTTCCTGTATGAATGATCAAATTAAACTATTGAATTGAAAATGAATATCACACAGAAGACAACTGAAAAGCAAATGACAAATATGAGTGGGCAGCAACACATGACCAATGAGGAACATTGAATATATTTTCAAAAAACAATAGGAGTAAAAGATGTTATCAGGGAAATGTATGATTAGAAGAGAGGGTGGATTGGTTGCATGTTAAAGTAAAGGATGTAATGTAGAAAGCTAGAAGGATTCACTGGTATCCTCAGTCAATCAGTAAACATTTATTAAGCACCTAGTATGCCGGGGACTGTCCTAAACTCTATGTGAATATGTCAGAAGAAAGTTTAAAAACAAACAACCAAAAAAAAAAAACCTCCCAGAGGAGATCCCTATGATGGCTTTATGGTGGGACCTGAAGAAGACCTATGTGGGAATCACAGATAGAATACAATATATGTCATCAGAGGAACCATCTGAATTGATGAGATCTTCAATACATTTAAGATTTGACTAATTTGGGGGAATATTTTGGGAATAATAACTGAGCTATCAGTGGAGGTGGAATGCATCATGGATTAGTTCTTGGTTTTTGTGCTTTTTAAACTTTTCATGATTTCAATAAAGGAATAGGTGATACACTTCTTAAATTTACAGACAATAAGATGCTGGTGGCAACTAATGCACTGAATGAGAATATCAAGATCAAAAAAATTACCACAGACTTAAACTTTGGAAAAATTTTATAAGATGAAATTTAGTGTGGTTAAGTCTTGTATTTGGGTTAAAAATCATTTTTAGAAATTAAAAAGGGGAATGGCTAGGTGACACAGTGAATAGAGCACCAGTTCTGGAGTCAGGAGGAACTGAGTTCAAATCTGGCCTCAGACACTTAACACAAAAACTAGCCATGTGACATTGGGTGAGTCACTTAACCCCAATTGCCCTACCTCCCCCCTTCCAAAAAGAAAAAAAAAAGAAGAAGAAATTGAAAAGGGAGGAGTAGCTGGATATCAATTTATCTGTGAAAACATGGGTATTTTTATGCCCTCAATATGAGTCATGGATAATAAGATTTTGTTATGAGGGATCTCAGAAGCCATTCATATCAATGCATATCTGATTAAGAATGTTCATCCCAAATTATTTCTACCTACAGTAAGAAAGCCAATCATTTACCAAACAAGAATTATGTGACAAGGCAGCCAAAAAACTAATGAAAACCTATGTGAAGACAAGTCTAGGACTAGGGTGGTGATATTACTATACTCTGCTGTGCCATATCACTTCTAGAGTATTATATCCATTTCTGAAGAGCACATTTTAGGAAGCATCATTGATAAACTAGGGTGTCTAAAAATGGCAGTGAGGCTGGTGAAGGGTTTTCAGGTCATGTCGTATAAGGAACAGTTGAAGGAATTGGAGACATTTGCTTGAAAAAGAGACATGAAATTGGAGGTGAGTTCTCAATTTTGAAGAATTTTCATTGTGAAGTGAGGATTACTTATTCTCCTTAGAGGATGGCTCTAAGAGAAATGTGTCTTAAGTCTCAGAGACAGATTAAGACTCGTAAGGGAAAACGATGACACCCATTTAGTAACAGGAAATATTACAAAGTGAATTGGTCTACCTTGAGAGGGTAATAGGATTCCAGGAGAAAATTTCAGAAGACAAGAATTCTGCAATAAACCCAACCAGAACCTCGGAAAATAGAAGAAATGGTAGCAAGAACCCAGCGAACAGTTAGAACGCCTGACAAAAGACTCAAAGAAGAAGATAAGAAATGCAATTAGGGCTCTTGTATTTTTTAAAAATAAATCTTTAAAGGAGAATCTATGCATCAGAATGTAAGGTGGAAAATCTTAACAAACCAGTGGACACCTTGAGAAAAAGGAAACAGAATTTAAAAAAAAGGTTCAAGAAGAAATCAGAACAAAGTTAATAAAGAGCAGAATTGAGAGAACACATGAATTATTTACAACTGAAAAACAAACAATTGTCCTAGAAAATAGGAATCATAGAGATGATCTAAGAAACATTAACCTTCCAGGAAAATATGATAAAACAACATGCTTTAATATAATATTTCAGAAAATCGTAAAAGAGAATTACCCAGAAGTATTGAAACCAGAGGGTAAAGTGCATATCACCATATTGGGACTCACTCAGAAATATAATTGTCACCCTCTAGATTTTCCTTATCAAGGAGAAAATATTGTTAAGTGAACATGAAAAGGCATATCCCTTATGAAGGCATGTCAGTTAAAGTTGTGCAAGACTACTAACCACCAAAAATAAATGAAAAGAAAAAAAATTGAAATGTGATATGCCAAAAGCAAAATAAAGTGACTTGTACACAGGAGTATATTGCTATCAAAAGCAGAGTACAATCCTAAAGGGAGAAAATGGGCTTTTACTTGAAATGACTTCTAAGAACTGATTGAAAAGCATCTACAATAGCAGCAGTATCATCATCATCAACAACCACCACAAAAAACCAGTTGAGCCAGCTCTTTGAAATACAAACAGGAAAAACAAAACAAACTTTAAAAAAATAAATAACCTTTAATATATCCAGAGTGTTAGATAACAATTCAGGGCTTATATTTTAGAAGAGATAGAAAATACTATTTTCCTTTTGGAGTTCTACCTTATCTAGAAGATAGGATGGAAAGGAATATCAGTTTAGAGTATAATGGGGGTTGTGATCAGGGTCACAGTGCTGAATATCACGTCCATTTCTTGTCTCAGTGGTCATATTGATTTTATTATTGTTCCTAGAGGGAGAAACAGAGGTGAAAAGATGGTTAAAGGACTATGATTGGTAAACTTGAAGGCAGATGGAATGATAATTAAGTCGGGTAGGCCTTAATGTCTGATAAAAAGTTTCAAGATGGAATGAAAAGTATAATCTAGGGAAAACCAGATGACATGAATTGAGATTAATTCCTACTCTCTCACCAATTAGAGTACCTGAGACCTAGGTTTATTCCAAAAATGTGTGCGTAATGTTAGAGAGAGGGAATAGAGGGAATTGTCTTTAAGGACTTTGGTCAGGAAGTTTGAAAATTCTGCTTGAAAGGTGGCAGGGTCACAAGAGATGGCAATACACACAGCATACTTGCTGACGGGACAGAGAGGACAAAAGTTAATTGCACTATGACAGATTATTGACATTTGTATAGTAATATATTTTAAGTGATGATAGTGGAGTCATCATATTTGAACTCTCCCACCTCAGCACCTTCTCTATCTACTGTGCAAGAAAATGACAGTGATATTTAATAAGGTTGTATTTTTACGTATGCTGGAAGTAATACAGTTTTAAATGCACACAGGGATTAACTTTTAAGACACCTTCAAGAAAAAAAAAAAAGATTCCAAAGGGTAAGAAAAAGAAATCATAGAAGATGCTTTTATCACCAAAAAGGAAAAAAAAATGACTGACAAGATATTAGTAACTACTCATCTGTATGACTACATTCTCATTTCTATTAATGTTTATAAGAATGATCTGTGAATGCATCATGAATATCCTTGAAGAAAATATAATTGAATGGACAGACCTGTGTATACAGTTCTCTATAGTAGAATATATACTTCTGCCCATGCAACTTACTCAGAATTGTAGAGAATAATAAGTACTATTGTATCTATGATTTATGATTTTTAAGATAATATCTGACTTAGAAGAATGAAATGGAGCCTTGAAGGCTTTTCTTAAGAAAAAAAAAAAGTCTATTGAGCAGACATTAAAATTATACAAGGCACTGTGACAGATGTGGCCATGGAGATGACTTAGGTAACTGTTCTAATTAATATTGCTTTCCACCAATGTATAAAACCGAGAAACACTCTTAGATAAGGTAGTCACAGAAAATATTCGGTGCAGAGTCTAAAGAGAAAAAAAAATTAAATGATTTCCATGGCATGTATCCACAGGCACTTCTATTCATAGGTGACATTAAAAAAAAACCCATAGTGTTTTGCAAGACAGCCATTCTTACCCTTAAAATCCATAGCAATATCATAATCATTTACACTAAAAATGAGAAAGTTAGATTCCATGTAGAAAATTGAGCAATGTTTTTAATTATCCTAAACTGCCTACTTCCAAAATAGCCCATTGCTTTAATTCCTATAAGTCATTTTGTGAATGTAAATGTCTCCAAATCATGGATTAGAATGAAAATAGAGCTTGAATAATGGACATAAGAAGCCAATAGCATTGTTACCAATGATGATGTACAGATTAGAAATTGCATGAAAAGCATTATCAAAGATGGAGGCATTGTGGAAAAAGAACACCTGACTCTGAATCCAAAGACCATGGTTAGGATTTTAGCTCTGACATTCATAAGCTATGTGAATTGCAAAAGTCATCTTTCTTCTCTGAATTTATAAAATTAGAGTCTTGACTAGATGATCTGCAATGTCCCTTCTAACTTTACATCTATGATTCCAAGTGTGACATATATGATCAGGAAGAATGTAATTCAGTATTCATGACCTTCCAATATATTCTGGACCATATCTAACCTAGCCTGATGTAGTAATTCAAACTCATGAGAGAAAAGACAATGAAATACAAGTGAATTAGAAAATGTAATAAAAAAACTTCAATGTACACAACATATCCACAAAAAACAAACAAACAAAGCTTTATATTAGGGTATAAAACCTCACAATTAAATTCAGAAAGGAAGAAATATTAAATGCATCCTTTTCAGATCATGATGCAATAAAATTACATGTAATAAAAGACTATGGAAAGATTGATTAAAAATTAATTGGAAACTAAACAATCTAATTATAAAGAATGATTGGGTCAAACATTGAATCACAGAAATAATAATTTCATCAAAGAGAATGACCATAATTAGACAACATACCAAAATTTATAGGATACAGCAAAAGCAATTCTTAAGAGAAATGTTATATCTCTAAATGCTTACATAGGTAAAATAGAAAAGAACGAGTTCAGTGAATTGAGGATACAATTAAAATACTAGAAAAAGAATAAATAAAAAACTCCTCAGTTAAATACCAAATTAGAAAGTCCAAAAATCAAAAAGAGAGATTAATAAAATTGAAAGTAAAAAAAATAAGCTAATAAATAAAAGTAAGATCTGGTTTTATGAAAAAAAAAAAAAAGACAAATAGGTAAACCTGTCAATAATTTGGCAAAAATAGAAAGATGAAGACAAAATAACTAATATCAAAAATGAAAAGGGTGAAATCACCACCAAAGGAAGAGGAAATTAAAGCAATAATTAGGAGCTCTTTTGCCCAACTGTATACCAATGAATCTGACAATCTAAGTGAAATGGATGAATATTTACAAAAGCATACATTTCCCAGATTAACATAAGAGGAAATTAAATACTCAGATAACCCCACTGTAGAAAAGGAAATGGAAGAAGCCATCAATGAACTCCCAGGAATGCATTTAGAGCAGGGATGTTCAATCTTAGGAAAACTATTAACATAATTGACCATATCAATAACAAAACCAAAAGACATCATATGATTATCTAAATAGATTCAGAAAAAAGCTTTTGACAAAATGCAGTACCCATTCCTATTAAAAACACTAGAGAGCACTGGAATAAATGGAGCTTTCATTAAAATTTTAAGAAACATCTATCTAAAACCATCAACAAGCGTTATATGTAATGGAGTTAGGCTAGAAACCTTCCCAATAAGATCAGGGGCAAAACAAGAATATCCAGAAATGTTAGCTTTAGCAATGAGAAGAAAAAAAGGAATTGAAGGAATTATAATAAGCAGTAAGGAAATAGAACTTACTCTTTGCAGATAATATGATGTTATACTTAGAGAATCCTAGAGAAGCAGCTAAAAATAAAACTACTTGATATAATTAACAACTTTAGCAAAGTTGTAGGATATAAACAAAACCCACATAAATCATCAGCATTTCTATATATTACCAACAAAGCCCAACAGCAAGAGATAGAAAGAGAAATTCAATTTAAAACAAATGTGGAAAATATAAGATATTAGGAGTCTACCTGCCCAGACAAATCAAGGGACTATATGAAAACAATTACAAAACACTTTTTTTTTTTTTTGCTTTTTGGAGGGGGAAAGTAGGTCAATTGGGGTTAAGTGACTTGCCCAATGTCACACGGCTAGTTATGTGTTAAGTGTCTGAGGCTGGATTTGGACCCAGGTCCTCCTGACTCCAGGGCCAGTGCTATATTTATCGTACCACCTAGCCACCCCTACAAAACACTTTTCACCCAAATAAAGTCAGATCCAAACAATTGAAAAAATCTCAGTTGCTCATTGGCTGAGTCAATATAATGACAAAAGACAATTATATCTAAATTAATTTATTTATTCAGTGCCATACCAATCAAGCTAGCAACATTTTATTTTTATAGAGCTAGAAAAATAGCAACAAAATTCATCAGTAGTATGGCAAAAACTAGATATAAGCCAATACCTCACACCATTTACCAAGATGAGGTCAAATACATGATTTAAACATAAAGGATGATACCATAACCAAATTAGGAGAGCAAAGAATAGTTCATCTGTCAGATCTGTGGAGGAAAGAATTTATGACCAAATAAGAGATAGAGAACATTATAAAATGCAAAGTGGATAATTTTGATTACATTAAATTAAAAAAGATTTTGTACAAACAAATCCAACACAACCAAAGTTAGAAGGGAAGCAGTAACTTGGGAGACAATTTTTAGAGCAAGTATTTCTATAAATGCTTCATCTCTCAAACATATGGAGAACTGAGTCAAATTTGTGAAAATATAAGTCATTCCCCAATTGATAGTTTAGAGGCTATGAACAGGCACTTTTCATATGAATAAATTAAAGCTATCTGTAGTCATAGGAAGAAATGCTCTAAATCACTATTGATTAGAAAAACGTAAGTTAAAACAACTCTGATGTACCAACACAGACCTATCAGATTGACCAATATGACAGAAAAAGAAAATAATAAATTTTGGAGAAGATGTGGAAAATTGGGACACTGATGTATCATTGGTAGAGTTGTCGACAAATCCAATCATTCTGGAAAGCAATTTGGATCTATGTGGACTATCAAAACTGCATATCCTTTTATCCAGCAATGCCACTACTATGTCTGTATTCCAAAGAAATCATACAAAAGAGAAAATTACCTACACATACGAAAATATTTATAGCAGCTTTTTATGTGGTAGCAAAAGCATTAGAATTTGAGAGGATGCCCATCAGTTGGAGAATGGCTGTACAAATTGTGATATATTAATGCCATTACACATTATTGTTCTTTAAGAAATGATGAGCAGGAAGATTTCAGAAAAACTAGAAAAACTTACATGAACTGATGATGATTGAAGAGAACAGGGCCAGCAAAACATTGTACAGAATAACAGCAACATTGTGCGATGATCAGCTATAATTGACTTAGCTTTTCTCAGCTGTATAATGGTCCAAGGCAATTCTAAAAGACCATGATGGAAAGTGCTATCCACATCCAGAGAAAGAACTACGCAGTCTGAATGCAAATCAAAACATATTATTTTCACTTTAAAAAAAATTTTTTTTCTACTTTTGTTGTTTCTTCTTTCACAACATCACTAATGTGGAAATATGTTTCTATGATTGCACATATATAAATTTTATCAGGTTGTTTGCCATCTTGGGGAGGGGGATGGAAGGGAAGAAAAATTTGGAGCTCAAAATTAAAAAAAAAATAATAATGTTGAAATCAGTCTTTAAATGTAATTGGAAAAAAAAAATGCTCTTTCCAAAAGATAACTTCAGTGAAAAGAGGTTAAAAGAATTCAGTTTTCAAAGTTAAAAAAAATATAAATACTAAGAGAAAATAATCTTCCTTCCTGCCTCTGGAGTCACTGAAGCAATGGGCCATTCTGAGTAGAGAAGTTATTTCTTCTCAAACTAAGGGCTCAAACTCTACTTGCACAAACACACTGGGGAATGTCAGTTCAAACCTGAAAAAAAAAAAAGCAGAGTGTTAATGAGATACATAATAAGAATGTGGCAAAGAGATACCTCCTGATTCCTTGTCCTGGAAGTCCTTTTTCTTCCTTTGTAGAATACTCATGATATTTGATCAGCAGTGTGGCACTGGTGATGGATGAGTCCTTTGTTGCCCAGCATGGTCTGGGCCAATCTCCACCTCTGGAAATGACTATCAATCCATTGGTCACTGTTCACACTACCATATAGCTCCAGCTGTTCTGGGAGCTGAGGCTTCTGGATCACCACAACTAGTCAGATAATCTGGGAACTCCTGTTTCAGCATACTTACTCACTTCATTAAAATAAATAAATAAGGAGAGAGAGAAAGAGAGAGAGAAAGAGAGAGAGAGAGAGAGAGAGAGAGAGAGAGAGAGATCGAGAATGTGCTATTTTGGCCAGTTGCCCCTTTCTCAGTTGTCAGTTCACAAAAATCTAGGTGGTACATAAAATAGAGAATTGGGCCTGGAATCAGGAAGGTATCTGAAGGCATCAGGAAGACCTGAGTTCAAATTTAACCTAAGATATTTACTAGTTTTATGACTCTGGGCAGGTCCTTTAATCTTTATCTTTCTAAAGTTACCTTAACTTTAAAATGGAAATTATAATATCTTTCAGGACTATTGTGAGGATCAAATGAAATAATATTTGTTAATTGCTTAGCACAGTGCCTGGAAAATAATATACACTTATTAAATGCTTCTTTTGTTCCTTTCTTCCATACTAAAGCCACAAAGAAAAGAGTCAGAAATAATATCCATTTTGTGTATACGTGTGGTTCTAGCTTAATGTTTCCTCAAATATCACTTTCTTTACAGACAACTGACAATTTTTTCATGATCCTACAGTATTAACCACTTAGATACTCATGCCTGGAACTGTCTCATTGAAATTTCTACATAGAGCATCTAACATGCTCTAAGGATTGGGACCTCACTGGCTAGTTGCTTCTATCTCCATCCTAGCCCTATAATAATAAAATAATAATAATAATAATAATAATAATAATAATAATATACTATATTTAACACTTTATTCATAGCCTCTTTCTGAGGTCAGTCTTGTGTTATCATTTCCATTTTACAAATGAGGAAACAAAAGTACAAAGAAAAATAGTCCATTAGAACTATTTTTTGACAGTCAAGAGTTCCTTGAATATGCATACTTTTCTTTTTGATCAATAACTCAGGATTTTTCTTGATCTTTTCCTGATTTTAGCACTCTCTTTTGCTTAAGTGAGGGGACAATTAACTGACCTTTATGGATCTGTTGGCCATCCCATGACAATTTCTTGCTGAAAATCTGTTGTGGATAGTGTCAATTATGCAATCTTTTCCAAGACACCCTCTTTCATATGGTTTTTTGAAGAATCTTTCCTCTCCCATCATTTGCCCACCTTGAAGTCACTTGGGGCAATGAGAGGTTAGTTTTTTTTTTTTTCAACAAATTGAATCCATTTTCTACTTTATATTATTCCCTAATTTACTTTTTTCTTCTTTGAGAGAAAGATGTTGATTGTTTGGTTCTCTCGTTCCATTCCATTATACTGCATAAAATAATTATCCACGTTTTGTTTATATGCCTTGGGAACTAAGACTCTCTAAGGAACAACAGGCTCAGAAAATAAAGATTTCTTAAAGTCAAAGCATCCAAAGTTGTTTTTTTTTTTTTATATCTATTTTTTCCTTACTACTACAGGATCAATATATAGAATCAACAAATCTTGGTTGATATTTGTAAAGATTTATCCTGCTTAAAAAAACACTTATTTTTCATTAGTTGCCTTGTTACAATAAAATTTAGTATAATGTTTCTTTTTAAAAAATCTCAGTCATTTCCCACATGTTCCTAAATTTACATCTTCCTTGTGAGGAAGAACAATTGAGTAAAAATATAATTTATTGACCACATCTGATAATTTATGCATTCATAATTTCACATTGCTCTTCCATAAGGGGGGGGGATAATTCATTATCAGTTTTTTTCAGTGACATCATTGTCTTTTCAGTTTCTCAAAATCTGACATTCTTTTAGTCATCTTTTTAATTTGTTTTGTTAGTCATGATGTATATTGTTCTCTGGCTTCTACTTAGTTCTTCATCAATCCATAAAAATCTTCTTTAATTCTTGGACTCTTACAACACAGCAATATTTCATTACTTTCATAAACCACTTTTCCCCCAGATCCTCCCTCTAGCACCTTTAATACTAACCAGTCAGTTTTTTATTTTTGTTTGTTTGTTTTTTGCTAGCACAAAATGCTATGAGAATTTTGATATATCCTTAATCTTCTTTTATGTTCTTCATTTTCCTGGAGTATATATTAAGTAGCAGAATTATTGATGGTGATAACTTTCTCTCTTTTCTTGAATAGTTCTGAATTGATATCAATAAAGTTTAGATTGCTTCACAGTTTCCCCTATAGTGCCACAATGTTCCAGTCTCCTATGTGAACATAAACAGTAAACAATCACATCATGTGTCCTCATTGCCAATTTGTATGAGATAAAAGATCAGAATTACTTTAATTTTCATTTACCTTACTATAATTGACTTGGAACACGATTCCATGTGGTCATTTATGGTTCACCATTCTATTTTTGGAAATTCTTCATTCATATCTTTTGACCACATCTTTTGGGATTGATCTCACCATATACCCATCCATCTACTTATCTACTGATATAGCTTTCACTCATTTCCTTATATATTTTGTGGGTCAGATTTTTTTGTGATATTTGAGGAAAACATTTCCCATTTTATTGATTCTTTTATTTATATCTTTATTAATTTTACTCATGCTAAATTAACAAAAATAGTATAGTATAAGTGAAATTACATCTTCCATACCTTATGTGGTTAAAAAATTCTCCCTCTAGCTACTATTGTGAAAGGATACTTTATCTTGTATTATCTTTTTTAAAAAAAAATATTATCTTTTAGATTCAGGTTGTATATCTGTTTTAGTTTATTGTGTTACATAAAATAAGATATTGATCTAAATTCAATTTTTATCAAATTGCTTTCTAGGTTTTAGTAACATATTGCATATAAAATATTTAGTTACTGTCTTTTATTGCTTCTATTTATTGTTTATTTAGTGTGGTATACTACTTTACTCATAGGATTCTTTTTCCTGTTAGTACCTAATCACTTATTTTTATTTTTTGTCCACTGTTTTATAATATAACTGAGGACTGGTAATACTCTGTCTTTTTCACCCATAACTTCCCTTAAGAGTCTTAACATTTTGCTCTTCCAAGAAAATTTTGTTGTCATTTAATACTTTATTCTCATAAAAAGAAAGGTTTTGTATAATTTATTCAAAAATAGACGATACCATAAATTGTCATTGGATTCTGGAAATGAAAGAAATCTGAGTTTGAAGCAATACCTAGAATAACAAAGAATGATTTCTAGACCTATAGGCTTCCTAGAGGGATGTGTAATCTGTATGTCTTTATTTAGAAGTCTTATAACTTGGGGGAAGGGAGAAAGGAAGACATTGGCACATGATTTAAGGAAAAATAGGCAATAATATTTAGGGAAAGCTCTTCTCTATCATATGATATGGACAAGTTTACCTACACTTCTTTTAACTACATGAAAAAAAAAGTGATACTCCTATCCTTTGCTCAAGATTGCATAAGCTTTTTTGGTAGATTTCTATGCACAGAATTAGAAGCAATTAAAATGAGTGTGTCATTCTAAAGGATTCATCTTTTTTTCTTAAAAAAAACACATAGAAGAAGGAAGAGATAGGAATAATTTCTTCATGACAGAAGAAAAGTGAATGCTCAGTCAACATGGGCATTAATGATACTATCTATGATAGTCACAAGAAAGGAAATCTCTCCAAACTTTCTCAAAGAGCTCTTTATTCCAAAGCACATATGTTTTAACCTTCAACACCCATGCTATTGTGGAATTCTTGCTTTATTGAATACAACATGACAGTCATAGAGAATTGAGGTATTGTGCCAAGTACCAACACTCTTCCAAACTGATTTCTATTAATTATAATGTAGTGAATTTGTATTGCCTAACCTTAATGTTGAGTTCAATTTCTGCTGTGATCTTTCTTGTTCTTGTTCTTGTTCTTGTTCTTCTTATAGCACGAATTCATTTTGGATAACTCTTTGATTACTCTGAATCATGTGAAATACTTTATAAACTTATGGATTATCTTTTCATCCTGTTTCACAGGAAGTTAGATTGTTAATCAAGATGAGCATATCCCCAGTGCAGCCATTATTCTTTGTGAAATCAGAAAAAGTAGTACTATTCTTCAGAATCCTAAAAAAGACATTCATGAAGCATCTTGTATCTGCTATTTGTTCAATCAGAAAAGATATGGAAGGTCATGTTGGTGTGCGAGTTGTCACTATCTTGAATTTTTACTCCATGTATTGGTACCTTTTAATCATCTGTCCAGTAGTCTGTCCATCTGCTTACCAAAAATGTTTGTGTCACCCATCACCAACATATCTATGTGCCTCTACAAAACAGGTGACCCTTTTTTTGAATGCAGAGAATAAACAATATGAATGTATTTCCTTAGTTGGAACTTCGGATGTCCCTAGATGTGTCAGGTTCTTAAGCTAAAGTTACTTCCTGCTCAATATGTTTGTGTAAAATCCAAGTTTCAGGGACTCTAAGAAATAATGTTAATGCTATCAAATTAATCTCTATTGCCATATATTGTGAATGGAGGGGAATGACTAACTGCACATTTAAACACTATCTAAATACAGTTGAAAACACCACAAGGATAGAAAACAACATAGCCTTCTAAAAGGAATCATAAATGATTCCTTATTAACAATGTCTGTTGAAAACCAAGAAAAGGTTTATTTATTCTAAAGATAATAATGTTATTTCCTTTTTATGTTATCCAATCATTTCAGAATGACCATTCCTTCCATGAATTAGGCACTATATACAGTATCTAATAGTGTTTTATCTTGATTACTTAATTAAAATAAAGAATTTGAATCATTCTTGTCAGCTTATAAAACAGATTTCAATATACAAATGAATCACAGAGAAGAAAGGATCTTCAGAGGCCATCTAGTTAAAATTGTTTCCCCTCTATTACATTTTTCTCATTTTAGACTCCCAGCACCTCTCCTGTCTCCATGATTTCTCCACAATTACAAAGAATTATACAGTACTCAAGTACCCTGGAATGTGATTCATTTGATTTGGAGACCTGACCTATACCCCTCAATCTTTTATCTATGTTTATTTTACCTCTTCTAGTCAGAAGACCAATTCTTCTTGACTGAAAAGATAAAAACAAAACAAAGGTAGAATAACTCTACTTCCTTTCTGTTACAATTACATCATGTGGAAAAGGAATAAGCATTTATTAAGTACCTACTATATGGAGACAGAGAAATAAATTTGTATTCAAGGGACCTGGGTTCAACTTCAGCTTGTGTACCCCACTGGCTGTATAACCAGAAAAAGTCACTTAAGAAATTATAGGAATAATAACTCTGAAACAGTATTTCTGAATTTATTTGGCCATGGAACATTATAAGAACTCATATTTGATCCCATAGTAGAGGGGAATGTGTAATTTCTGAGTTTTGTTATACTATCTAAATAAAGGACATTTAGAGATATATAATAAATTAAACCATTTTTTTATTTCCATAGTGAAATTAGCTACAAGAACTACATATTTCAATTTAGTCCAACAAATATTATGTACAAAACGTATGCAGAAAACTGTTCTATCATTCAATCAACAAGCATTTATTTCTTTTCTCCTATATGCCAGGTATTCTAAGATGTGCTAGAGATAGGAAGCCAAGGGATGAAGCAATGCTTACATGAATAAGGGAGAGAATAAGTGGTTATATAAATAGATGGAGAATAAGTATGTAAAAATATTAAGTGCAAATTGTTATGAGAATCTGAAGATCTTCCCTGCCCCTAGGCCTTTTGCTAAAGTGGCTATGTGACTCTGAGAACCTTTCCCTATTTGAAAGTATACTCTGCCCCTTAATAGGCTGAATGTAGTCACGTGGAGCCTGTGGTGGGAGGCTTGTTTTTCAGGAATGCCCATGCCTTGTAGCTTTGTGA
>CM053592.1:120799005-120817900 GCA_028646515.1 Pseudochirops corinnae
TTGGTTTGGGACTCACTTTGAGAAGAGTTGTGTGATTTGGCCAGATGAGACTCTGGGCAGCTGTTGAGCCCCCCCAGCTTTGGAAAACCCAGATGTTGATGCTTCCCTCTCTGGTAACTGAATAGGTAACTGATGTAATGGTCAGATGGTTTGGAAGCCCATCTACTGATCTGTTTCTCTATCTGCTTATGACTTGTGCTTATAACTTGTGTTTGTAACTTGTGTTTGCATTCTCTGAAGTTCAGGGTGCTGACTTTCCCCCCTGAACTAGGTAAATAATATGTTTGATTAAAGTGAGATTGTTAACCCATTTTGAGTTGTTTTCTTTAGAAAAGCAGATCTAAGAACCTGTGCTAGCAGCCACTCTGGGGATGCTAGGGTGCTTGCTGATACACAAATAAATACAAGGTAGTTAATGCAAAGAAGTTTGAAAAGGAGGGGGCATATGGGTAGATTTCATATAGAAGTTGGTACTTGAGCTCTGTCTTGAGGAAAAATAAAAGAATTCTATGACATAGAGGTAAGGAGGGAGAACATTTTAGTCACAGGGAATGAATAACCCATGCAAATTCTCTCATTAAGATGGAAGCTGGAGCTCAAGGTGCAGGGAAAGGCCAATTTGACTACATCACAGATTCAGGGACAGGGATTAATATATAATGAAGTTCAGAATTAAGTTAGGACAAGTTTGTGATGGTTTTAAGAAAATTAACAGAGGAGTTTATACTTTATCCTAGAGGCAATAGAAAGCCCCTTAGTTCTATTGAATAAGGGCATGACACGGTCAGATTATGCTTAAATAGAACTACTTTGGAAAATATTTGGAGGAAAGACGGCAGTGGAGAGAGAATTGGGGAAGAGAGATCAGTTGGGAAGCCATTGCAACAATCTAAATGAGAAGTATTGAGGGCCTAAAATAAGGTGGAGATATAAATAGGGCTTATGGAAATAGAGCTATATTACGTTACCTTACAAATCAAGATGATTTGGTCCTATATTAGATATATGATAATGATATAAATAACTGTGAAAAGCCAAAGATACTGCCCAGATTAGAAACTTCAGAGTGGGAGGCGGGGAGAAAAAGGGGGCAGAGTCAAGATGGTGAATTAGAAGTAACCTAGATGAACTGTCTCAACATTCCTCTCCAACCAATTTGAAAATAATGGCTCAGATCAAATTTTGGAGGACTAGAACCAAGAAAAGGCCAGAGAAAGATATTGCTTTTGGCCTAAGAAAATTTAGGAGGTTGGCAGGAGAAGTTTGTGACACTGGGATGGAAGCCTGTCCAGAGCCCACACATGTATTGGCAGCAACAGTCAGAACTGTAGCAGAACCATTGAGAGTTCTCAGCCTAAATATAGGGTCAGACAATTAGTCAGGAAGTGATTATAGGGTAGGTACCCTTTGTTGACACTGTGTAGAGCTGGAACTAACTGGCAATTTTTTTGCCAATACACAATTCCAGGACATAGATCCAAAATAGAAAGCAGTGCTAAGTGTTGGTCACAAGGAAGCAAGAGACCTGGTCACAGTTCCAAGACAAAGAGAGGGCTAGTGATTGTGGCTGCAGAGGAAGAGAGGTTCTTCCTGGGTAAAGACCAGAGTATAGACAAGGAAATCAGTGATCATACTCTCCCATGACACATCACCTTTAAAGCAGAAAAAAACTTGTAGATCCCTGAACAAGTTTTGAAAACAGCAGCACAGAAAAACCTGAAGCTTGTGACAGTGCCTCAGCACCCCAGGTGACCAGAGTACAACTTTAACATAAAATTCGAAGCCAAGAAATAGTCTGGTAAAAGAGCAAATAACAACAACAACAACAAGAACAACAACAACTTGACTGTTAAAAAGCCACTACAGTGAGGTAAAACAAGACTTAAGCTTGAAGAAGACAATGATGTGAAAAACAGCTACAAACAAAATATTAAAGAAAAATACTTATTGGACCAAAGCCCAACAAGAATTCCTGGAAGAGTTAAAGAAAGAGCTAAAAGTGATAAAGGAAAAACTGGGAAAATAAATGAGAATGATGTAAGAAAATTATGAAATGAGAATTAATAGCTTGATGAAAGAGGCACTCCAAAATAAATAAAATAAGACCCTAAAAGCAGAATTGGCTTAATGGAAAAAGAGGCACACATATTCACTGTATAAAAAACAAAAAACAAATACAAAAAAAACCCAACTCCTCAAAAAGTAAAATAGGACAAAAGGAAAAGAAGATACAAAAATACACTGAAGAAAATAATTCCAGAACTGATCAAATGGAAAAAGAAGTACAAAAGCTCACTGATGAAAATAATTCCTTAAGAAGTAAAATTGGGCAAGTGGAAATAAATAACTCCATGAGACTTTAAGGAACAATAAAAGAGAGTAAAAGAAAGAAAAAGTGAAATATCTCATCAGAAAAAAAAAAACCAACTGTCCAAGAAAATAGATAATGGAGAGATAATTTAACCATTATTGGACTGCTTGAAAGCCATGATAACAGAAAGAGCCTAGATAACATATTTCAAGAATCTATCAAGGAAAACTCCCCCAATATCTTTGATCCACAGGGTAAAATAGAAATGAAAAGAATCTAATGATTCCCTCTGGAAAGAGATCCAGAAATGCAAATTCCCAAGAATATTATTGCCAAATTCCAGAGCTTCCATGTCAAAATGAAAATATTGAAAGCCATCAGAAGAAAACAATTCAAATGTCTTTGAGACGCAGGATCATAAAAATTTAGTGTATTCCATGTTAATATGGTGGAAGGCTTGGAATATATTATTCCAGTAGGCAAAGGAGGTAGGATTGCAACTAAGAATAACCTATTCAACAAAACTAAGTATAAGCTATAAAGGGGAAAAAAGGGTACTTAATGAAATGGAGGACTTTAAAGTATTCTTGATGAAAAGACCAGGATATAATGGTAATTAATTTGTATTTGAAGACCCCTTTTTGTATTGGCAAGTAAGCAGGTATTTATCCTTTAATAACTAATCAAACCTCAGTGAAAGAAACAGAAGGCATGAACGCCTGTCTCCTGTTGCTGCCATAACAGGAAGGGGTTGGATGAAGCAGGAAGCTAATGCTGTGTGTTTATAAGAAAAATCCCAGAGAGGCACACTGATAATTTCTTGAAACCAGAATCTGATGGCAGCATCTCTTCTGCTGGGGAGAGAGAGAGTTTCTTTCAGCAGCACCTGGAGGCTGGGCTGCTACTGCTAGACTGAGAACTGAATCAGAATTTTCTTCAGACAAGAATCATGGAGACTGAAGTGGCTGCCACCGGGAAGGCTGAAGAGGACCCTTTCCCTCCCCCCCCAGGTTGGAGAAAATAATTTTGATTTTGAAAACCTGGGAGGAATGATTTTGTTTCTAGAGGCCAGCTGAGATTTCTTCTGAGTCCTAGGGCCACACAAATTGCCCAAGGACTTAGGAAGCATGACTGGGATGCAGGGACTTTGTCTGTTTGTGACTTGGTTGAGACTTGAATTCTTGGGAACAGAAATTGTGAAGGATTTGAGATAGACTGGACCCTGTGAACTTCAGTGTGGAGCAGGACTTATCCAGAGAGCTGGACAAGGAACGCGGAGCTGTCTGCTATTGAACCCAGGTAAATCCAGTTTGGTGAATCCAGGTAGAATCTGGGACCATGGAAGTGGATCCAAGGAATCTGAGAACTGGCCCCAAGTCAAGATGAAAAGACCTCTCCATGGGTACTGAGTAATGATGAAATTATAGTTTACTAGTGACATAGGGGTGGAGGGTTTGCATATTTTCTAACGATTTGTACTTAGTGATTAATGATACTTAGTAATTGATTGCTGAATAATAGACTGATTGAGTTAACTTAGTTGCCTCATGAGTGGAAGACTTTGACTATTGTACTTTGAGATAACTGAATGACTGAGTAAGGAGACAAACTTCCTTAGGGATACCAGATGATTGTTCTTTGTTCAAAATTTTGTGGTCACTGTAGTGGAAACTATGTGGCCATTTTAATGATAAGCTGTTATGATTTTTTTGTATGTGATTTTTTTATGTTGTGATTTTCTGTGAGAAGTTGTAATATTGTGAATGCTGAATACCTTGATTTTCTGTGAATGTTTTGCTTTGATTTGTTATGGAATAAACAGAGTGTTTCCTATGCTGTATAATCAGAACCTTAAAAGCTGTTCACAGCAGCCTTCCTCTGGAAAGCTACTTGTGCATGGCATTACACAGAGTTGAATAGAAAATTTGACATTTAATCACAAGACTCAAGAAAAATATGAAAAGGTAAACATAAAAGAGTAATCATAAGGTTCTCAATGAACTTAAAGTGTTTTCATTCCTTTACAGGAAGATGATAAACATAACTATGTTGCTTTCAGCTATATATGGAGAATGTTTATATATGCAGTCAGTCATTCTCATCACTTCACAATATATGTCAACAGAGATTTATTTCATAGCATTAGCATGATTCCTTAGAATCCCTGGAACTTTAGTTGGATTTTGCACAAATGTATTGAGCAGGAGGTAACTTTAGCTTAAGAACCTGTCACATCTAGGGACATCTGAAGTTCCAACTAAGGAAAATTCATTCCTATTATTTATTTTCCACATTCAAAAAGGAGACCACCCTGCCTTGTAGAGTCATACAGATATGTTGGTGATGGATATCATCGTTAGAGCATTTAAAAGGAGTTTACTTAGACTGAGGGCATAGATATGAGTTGATCATGTTAGACTGATGTCTCTCCAAAAAGAGGGTGTGTGTGACAAAGAAGGATGCATTGGAAGAACTGAGAAGGGAGAGGTAGAATGGGGAAAATTTTCTCACATAAAAGAGGTACATAAGGAAGAGATTTTATGGAAAAGTAAATAGGGGTAGTGGTGACAGTGCTTGAACTGTACTCTAATCAGAATTGGTTGAAAGAAGGGAAAGGATATGTACATGTTCAGTATGTATAGAAATGTAACTTACCCAAAAGATAAATAGAACAGGAAAGGGATATGAGAAAGGAGGGGAATGCTAAAAGGGAAGGCAGAATAAGAGAGGCAGTGATTATAAGCAAGACAAATTTCTGTGAAGAGACAGGATAAAAAGAGAGAGAGAAGAAATAAGAAACTGGAGTGGCTGAAAATACATAGTTAGTAGTCACAATTATGAATGTGAACGTGATGAGTCTACCCTTAGAAAGGAAGTGGTTAGCAGAATGGATTAGAAACCAAAATCCAATAATATATTGTTTACAAGAGATACATTTAAAAGAGAAAGACAAATGCATAATTAATACCAAGGGCTGGAGCAGAACCTAATACGAGTCATCTGAACTACAGAAAAGGGACAGCGATAATAATGATAATCTCAGACAAAGCAAAAGCATACACAGACCTAATTAAAAGGGATAATCAGGTACACTTTATTTTACTAAAAAGGTGGCATAGATAAAGAAATATTATGAAAACTGTTTAATGCCAATTTCTCTGACAAAGGCCTCATCTCTCAAATATAGAATACAGAACTGAGTTAAAGTTATAAAAGAGTCATTCCCCAATTGATATGTGGTCATAGGATATAAAGAAGCAGTTATCAGAACAAGAATTTAAAGTTATCTATAGTTACATAAAAAATGCTCTAAATTAATATTGATTAGAGAAAGGCAACTATAACAACTCTGAGGTACCACCTGACCTGTTTCAGAAATGACAAAGAATGGTGGGAATGAGGAAAAAATAGATACCCTAAGGAACAGTTTGCATGATAGAGAACTGGTCCAACTATTCTTGAGAACAATTTCGAACTAGATGCAAGGTTCTATAAAACTGGGTATACCTTTGACTTAGCAATATCTTTGCTTGGTCTGCACCACAAAAAGATCAAAGAAGAAAAGGAAAAGGGCCTATGTGTACAAAAGTATTTATGAAAAATATTTTGTGATGATAAAGAATTGAAAATCTAAAGGATGTTCATCCATGGAGAAATGCCTGAATAAATTGTCACATATGATTATAATAGGGTACTATTATGCTATGGGAAATGACAAGGGAGTAGCTTCAGAAAAAAAAAAATGTCAAGGCCTATATTAACTGGTGTAAACTGGAGTGAGAATGGAGAGATCATCATGCACAGCAATAATGATAATCAACTGTGAAAGACTTGACTATTCTTATCAATACAATAATCTGATAACAATTCCAAAGGATTCTTAAAAAAAAATGTGTTATCCACCTCCAGAGAGAGAACTGTTGAACTTAGTGAAATTAAAGTATCTTTTTTTTATCAATTTTTACTGATTTTATTGAATTATGGCTAATATGGAACTGTTTTATATGAGTTCACATGCATAATTGATATATTGCTTGCCTCCTCAGTGGGAAGAAGAAAAATTGGAATTCAACATTTAAAAGGAAAAGAATGTTTTAAAAATAAAGAAATAATTTAAAAAAAGAAACTTGAGAGACTAGAAGAATAATGTTTCCTTTTACAAAAATAGGAGCATTTGGAGGAGAAGTGTGTGTATGTATGGGTCAGATAATGGCTTCTGTTTTGGAAATCAGTCTGAGAGGCCCTTGAGATGTTCAAATTAAAATGTCCAATTGGCAGAAATGTCCAATGTAGAGCTAATACTAAAGGAAGAGATTGGGATATATACATACATACATACATACACACACACATATATACATACACACAAATACACTCACATATGTAATCTGTGAGTCATATTCATAGAGATGATAATTAAAATTTGGTGAGCTAATGAAGTCACCAAGAGAGCAGATGGGGAGAAGAGGGCCAAGGAGAGAGACTTAGAGACTTGCATAACACAGTAATGGGGCATGATTTGGACAATGAGTCAATGAAAGAGAATGAGGAGTAATCAGGTAAGAGGAAATGCACAAGAGTGGTAGCTCACCAAAATTAGGAAAGAGCAGTATTTAGGAGTAGAAAATTTCAGAAAGTGTCATATACAACATAAAAGCAAATAAAAAACAGAACTGACAAAAGATCATCAGATCTGAAAGTTAAGAGATCACAGATGACTTCAGAGAGAGTAGTTTATGATGAGTTAAGAAGTTAAACACCAGATTACAAAAGGATTATTTGAGGATTAAATAAAAAACAATTGTAGACAGCTTCTTATCTAGGAGTTTGAGAAAAGTAGATGAGAAATAAAATAGTTTGGGGAAATGGAAGGGTAAGGTTAAAAAGACTGGCAAAGAAGTTAGCACATTTGAAAGTAACAGGTTTGGAATGAATAGAGAAATATGAATGTAATGAATAGGGGAAATATAAGGATTAGAGGGAAAGAAGGGGGCAATTTGAAGGGGCAGTCTCTTAGGAAAGATAGAAGGGGATGGGAGAAAGAACACTGGTACTGTAGAAGGGATGACCTTAAGCACCTCATTCTCTGATAAAGGTGAAAAGAAGAGGGGTTATGTTAAGGACCTTTTAGATCAGTGGTTCTCAACCTATGGGTCGCAACCCCTTTGGGGGTCAAAAATCCTTTCACAAGGGTCACAGGGGTCACCTAAGACCACCGGAAAGCACATATTTCCGATGATCTTAAGAACCGAGACACTGCTCCTCTATCCATCTCCAGGTAGGTCCACCCACATGCAGATACGCCTACATACGAGTATCAAAGGGTCGTGGCATTAGGAAGATTGAGAACCACTGTTTTAGATCAAGAAGAGAGTTCAATTTTGATGGTTCCACTTTTCTCAGAGAATTAAGAGGTGAAGAGTAAACAATTCTTTAAGAGCCTACTGTACATCATGCACTATGCTAAACTCTGGAAACACAAAGAGACAAAAAAAAGTCTTTTCTTTCAAGAAGCCCACAGTCTACTGGGGGAGACATAGGCACAGTTGCATGTAGTAGGGAAAAAGTCAGTAGACAAGGAGAGGCTGAAAATAAATGGTAGAGTGAGGATGGCAGAGAGAGTAGTTGGAGGACACAAGATAGAATGAGATCACTTGTGGGGGAAGAAGATTCAATCTTAATAAGGATTAAAACCACCTTTTCATGTAAGAAAGGGGTGAAGGAAAATATAGTGACAGAAGAAACATATTTGATGAGACATGAGGAAGAAGGGAGAAAAGGGAGCTCACAGTGTCTTTTCTCAATTATTTTTCTGTAAAATATGAGGTGAATTTGTCAGCTGAGAAGGCAGGGAAAGAGGAAGCCATGGGAACTTTGAAGGATAAAATGGTTCAGAAGAACCACTGTGGAGAATGGGATAATGAATTAATAATGGATATATAGTCAAGATTATGCAGCAGCAGTGAGGACCCATTTGAATTTATGTAACATACATTTTTAGTGGACCCAATCAGAGTGCTGGCATGATTTTCTTTACCATCTTTCAGTAGCACATAGGTAGGAGTGAAGGCAGCAGATGGTAGAAATTGATACAAGGCTGAGACTTGGCAGGGCATGATCAGTGAAATTATAAGAATCCTAGGAACTCAAGAAAAGAGTTCAATGTAGAGTGGAATTGATTCACAAGGGAATCAAGATGGGGAAAATATGAGAAAGTGGCTAGTGCAAGGCAGATGGTTTGGTAGATAATTGAGAAGTCAAGGGATTGGACTGTATATTGTGGGTAAATAGGAGGATTTGATGGGGAAGTAGAGGGGGAGATGGAAATCTAATAGATTATGGTCTGATGAGGGGATTTTGGAATTCTTGAACATGATGGTGATACATTTGTGGGTGATGGCCAGATCAATGATAGGAATATCTTTGTGTGACTGCAATGGGATAGAATAGGTCATGGGAAATGAGACAGTTGAGGAACTGATTGGTTACAGTGTTTGAGGGAGGATCAAAAGTGTGTGTATATGCATATATATGCATGTATTTATGTGTGTGCAGCTACATATGCATGCATGTATGTTGATGTCCCAAGCATGAGGGCAA
This sequence comes from Pseudochirops corinnae, assembly GCA_028646515.1. Lineage (NCBI taxonomy): Eukaryota > Metazoa > Chordata > Mammalia > Diprotodontia > Pseudocheiridae > Pseudochirops > Pseudochirops corinnae. The sequence continues at coordinate 120,807,917 of CM053592.1, forward strand.
GAATTGAAGAGGAGAGAAAAACTGGGAGTTATATACTGAACTCATTGAGGAAGATAGGAGAATGACCTGGAGATTACAGCTACCAGGATTTTTCTTGGGCAGTAGAGATGAATAGCATGAACCTCAAGGAAGGTGAGGTTACTGAGTATGGGAAATACTGAGAGATCCTGGAAGTTGTAATGAACAACAAAGAATATTCCAACTACCCCACCTCAACCTGAGGATGATTGGAAGGTACAACCAGTACTTGAAGGAGTGGGCAGGGAGATTGCATCATGGTGGGGCAGGGGGTCATGTCAAGTTTCATCATGTGGTAGGAGTGAGTGAGGAAAAGATTTATGATGAAGGGAAGCTTGTTACATTTGTAAGGGGGAATTTCAGAGAACATTGTGGAAGGGAAGGGTGGTTTTTAGTCAGAACTTTGGGGTGAGAAGGTTAAAGGGAAGGGAATAAAGAATTAGTGAGGATTGAGGAACGGCGTTTAGATGAAGACCTACGGGGGTTAAGAATCACTGGGATATGTAGGAGGTGATTGAATGCGAGAATGCTCATTGTTGAATAGGAGGTATCATTCTTCACAAAGAAATGTGGATAACCGGTAGGAGAAAAGGGCAGCACAAGATGGAAGACACATGATCAGCTGGAAGGTCCCATTTCAGTACTTCTCTTCCCTTTGAAAACTGGAGATTGGGCAGAAAATGGCACAGCAGAAAATGGGAGTCAAATCTGCATAGAAGATTGTTATCAGTCAAGGACAGATGTACAGCAATTTAATCATTTTTTCTCATTACTCCACTATGGATAGGTGAAGGTGGGGATTGAGGTGCCTGCATAGGGATTTGGCCCTTCTGGCTTTAACCTTTTGAGTAACAAAAAGAATAGACAATTTAGATAACACAAGACATTTTTCCTCATGTCACTTCCATTGTAGTAGTAGGTAAAAATAATTAAAATAGAGATAAGTATATTAAACAACCAAACATAAGTACTTTGGACTTCAATGAGAAATCCATTGATAAACATCATAATGTAGTGAAAAGAAAATTTAAATTTGAAGTTAGAGGAGTTTGGGTTCTTAGTTCTGCCTCTGACACTCTACAGTTATGTAACCATAGACAAAGTAAATAACCACTATATGACTCAGTTTACTCATCTATAGAGTGAATATTAGTACTTATTTCACAGGATTGTTGTAAGAATCAAATAAGGTGTACTCTTTTTAAAAACAACCAAAAGAACCCCATACTCTTCAGTTCTTTAAAACACTGTATTCATTTCAACTATCCTCATGAAAATGACTACTAATAATGTGATCCTCCCAGAATTCAACTTTGCTAACAAGAACAGCATACCACTCTAGTATTGCCAGCTTTCTTGGGAGATATGCCAAAAGGAAAAAAAAAAAAACAAAATAAAACAAAACTATAATTACAGCAACAACAATGACCACCACAACAATAATAATAATAATAATAAACACCTTGAAACACTTGGAATGCTCAATATATTCCTTGATCTGTTCTTTTTTTCCTTTTACTAAAAAAGAGATTTGTCATGGGTTGAATTATTGTAAGAAAGGTCACACTTCAGTCCACAGCAGAATTTTCTTCTCAAAAGTGCTTAAATCTCATTCTAAGGGCAAAAGTTTAGATTGATGAACAACATAAATGAATTACTCTCGGGTCTTGGCACCAGAGCATGCAATAATTGTGCATAATGAGATAATGAAGAGCCTCTGTCAGGCCTTTTTAAGCAGAGAAGCTTGAGGATACAAATATTTGAAAACAGAGAATACCAATTAGTTTTTGTGCTTCCTTATTAGCAAACCTAAGAGTTGGATTGTGTAGATATGCCAAAGAAATGAAGCAAAACACTGGTCTACATATTTGTTCTTAAGCCTAACATTCTAGAGTCATAGGTGGATCTTAAATAGCAGTGCCACTATAAGTAATTTTCATCTGGGTCAGTACCCCACTCAGCAGTACTCTGTTTCAATGAATGGGAGAGATAAGGCAGACGCCCAGTTCCTCTGCTCTGACAAAGAGTTCAAAAGGCACTTGTATTTCAAAGGTGATATTTACCCTAAATACTCTAAGAACATTTCAACATAAACTTAATTTTATTGCCATTATACTCATAACCTTTACCAACTGATAGCCACTAGGCCTGGGATGGTCATTTAAATTGTATTTAAGTCCCATATGCTTTGCAGGTGTCCAGTATAATGAACATTTTAAATATACCCATGCTCTGAGGTTAATTTGTTCTGTAAAATTGCCTAAGTCTCTCCAGAGTATTCATTAGTAGGGTAAAACTAAAACCTAATCCAGATAGTTGCTGAAGGATTATTTTTCCTGTGGAAAGGATGACTTTGATAAAATTCTATTTGACGTTGCCTCTCAGGGCCTGAACAAACAAAGCAGATTGTGACAAATCTTGGCTCCAGAATGGGTCCCCCTACAATCAGAAATGAAACTATTGAGGGAAACAATCTGATCAAATTCCTCATAAAGCTACTAGAGAAAACACAGTGATGCTGAATAGACAACTCTACCAAATGCTATTAAGGCCCAAGAAGGCTTTAAAGCACCATGGCATGACTCATATGATGGCAGTACTACAGTTTCCTATCAAATAGTATTTGGTTTAATTAGATCCGAATTGACAGAATGAAGTCAATACTTGAGCAATATGCAGCTTGGTCTTTTCAGAATGTTTGCTGAGCTGCTTTTTAAAGCCCATATTGCAAAGAAAAGCATTTCCCATGAAAGCTTCATAATAACATTAAATAAGCTTGTGGTTACTTAATGAAATAAAAGCCTTTTAATTGTTTTGTTTTAAGAGCTGCATCTGATAAGATTTTCATCATTACTATTCATTACTGCTAGTTTCCTCTCTTGCCTATTGGATTTATTATTTTCTTTGTACTTCACTGGCTCTGTGGACACTTATAATTCCATTTCCTTTGAAGAAAATCTTTATTCAAAATTCTGGCCTTTCTTAGCTGGTGTTTTTTAAAAAAACGGTTTGTGAAAAGCCCAAAATCAAGTAACATATGCCCCCTCTTTACTGCTGCTTTATTTAGTCCACTTGTTTTCCAACCAGCAGAATTTTATTTACCATTTTATTCATGTTGTGAAAGAAAACAGACTACTTATCCCCCCCTCCCCTTCCTCCCTGCCCCACCTCTGGCAATAATGTAAAAAAAAAAAAACAGAACACTTTGATCTATATTCAAACTCCATCAATTCTTTTTCTCGAGGGGGATACCATTTCTCATCATAAGTCCTTTGGAACTGTCTTGGATGTTTGTATTGCTGAGAATAACAATCATTCAGTCGATCATAAAATATTCCTGTTACTGTGCACAATGTTCTGTTGGTTTTGCTCACTTCATTTTGCATCAGTTCCTATAAATCTTTCCAGGTTTTTTTGAAAGCATCCTGCTCATCTTTTCTTATAGCACAATACTATTTTATCACAATCATATACCACATGTTGAACCATTTCCCAATTGATGGACATTCCTTCAATTTCCAATTCTTTGCTACCACTAAAAGAACTGCTATAAATATTTTTGTACCTATAAGTTCTTTTGCAATTTAAAAAATATATTTGGTATAGGACCTAGTAGTAGTATTGCTGGGTCAAATGGTTACCACAGTTTTATAGCCCTTTGGACATAGTTCCAAATTACTCTACAATATGGTTGGAGGACCTCTAGAATTTTATCATTTCCCTTTTAACTAAACAGGGATCTAGAACCCACCTTTCTTCTGTTTTATGCCTTTTCCTTCTAAGCCATATTTGTTTTCTTTCACCTCCAACCCTACCCCAATAATGATGTACATCACTACTGGTAATTGCTCTCTGTTTTTTTTGGAATCCAATGTCTAATGGAGGCTACTATCCATTGGACTTACGATTAGCGAAAGGACAATTGGGACATTTCCTAAAGACATTATATGAGCTAACAAATTTTTTTTTTTTTAAGTTATGGGGTTTGGGCCTCAGAACTCTACATAATGGGTTAATAACAATGTGAATATTTTCTTAACCATCCAGGCTTTTTTTTTCCTCTATGAAAAAGTTAGTAAAGTTAATGACATATTGAGGAAGATAGCAGACCCTAAGGTTTTCCAAGTCATTCCTCTTATCAAGGGAACTGCACCACCTCTTTTATTAACCTCAGTGTCTGCTGCAACTAATATTATTGTGGAGTAATAAATTCACAACTTAACCACTCACATTTATATTCTTGTGGAATAACTATAGTATTTTGGTAAACACAATCATTGAAGGCCAGGGCTGAATATTGGGTTGTTCTACTAACCCACTGTGAAAGATAATTGATTTAGAGTTACTTGACTCTAGACTGCTTGACTCAGTCTTGTTGATAATGAATTAGGTAGTATTTTTCTGATAGAAGAAGTCCAGGTACTTTGAAAACCCAGTCTGCCTAATAAAGGGCAAATCATTTAAAATTTAGACAATAAAAACACTGAATTATTTTAAAGATAACATTGGTCAAGATTTGGATTTAAAAAATCTAATTTCTTTAGCTTTATTAAAGCAATCTCCTCTTGAAAGTCTCTCTTCAATGGCTACCATGGCACAGATGATACTGGGTTATTTTATGTTATGGTGAAACTCTGGATAATTCTATTATGCTGAGTCGAGTTTGGTCCGGCAACAGATTGAGGACCAATTCAGATAAGGAGGGGCAGTCTATTCACAAACAGATTTACCACCAGTTGGTAGATTTCTCAGCTATGACAATTCATGGCAATCAACAGCAATGATAACCTACAAGCAATATATTTCCCTCAGTCTTGTGGAGACTGTAGCAAGGGGGGGTGGGATAGTAAAAGAGGGGGAGGACTAACTACTTGGGACTCAGAAGATGCTTATTCTAGAAGGTAACAATTGGACTGAATGTTGAAGGGAAAAAGAGTCAAGAAGTTGTGTTGAGAAAGGAAATTGTAATATCCATGAAGGAAACGTGTACAGAGATATATTGGTAGATATTGAAATGTTTAACATCTGTTTAAAAAATAAGATATGAAAAGCATAATATTAAATAATGCATAGAAATATATGTTAATATGCCATAACTGTATCATATCATTAGTAAAAAATTTTGCTCAGTTCTGTGGTGAAATAAGAGATAACAAATGTAGTTTGAGAGTTGCACTAAACCTTTAAAAAGGAAAAAAGACCCAAAGTATCATATCAAGTATGTATATGAATCCTTAGCGGAGGATCTGTGGAATGGCATGATCAAGAATGATGCAGGATAAGACAATAGAGACTTGGTACATTCTATGTCAGTGGTAGAAATGCCCACATAGGTGAAAATGGGGATGTACTGAAATATTAAATGATGAAAAGTAAAATGTTTATAATAATTTAACATTTGCAAAGTAAGTTATCTGCATTATGTAATTTTATCTCACAATAAATTTATTAGGGGCCGACCACAGACATGGGCACTTAGGTGACACAGTGGATAGACCCCTTGGCCTGGAGTCAGGAAGGCTCATCTTCTTGATTTCAAATCTGACCTTAGCTAGCTCACTGTGCAAGTCACTTGACATTGTTTGCCTTAATTTCCTCATCTGTGAAATGCGTTGGAGAAGGAAATGGCAAATCATTCCACTATTTTTGCCAAGAAAATCCTATGGAATATGATATATACTTAATTTTGATCTAATTTTAATTTTTTAACAGAATTCCAGTTGTCTTACTGCCTACTTGGCATCTCCATCTGGATAGCCCTTTAATACTAACCCAGAGAAGAAAGGATAAGAATTTGAAATAAATTGTCACAATGGGAATTGCTTCTTTATGTCTTTTCAACCACCATTTTCTGCCCAGTATAGCCTAAAGGACAAGTTCCCTACCTTTCATATCCTGCTCATTCCCAATTCCAGTTATATCCTTGCCCCATCAATGTCTGTGATTTGTATGTCTCTTTCTTTTTCCTCTCCCTCATGGGCTTGTATATCTCTTGTTGCCAGATGAGAATTTCTTAATGAGGTAGAATTCACCCATTACAAAAATCCATTAATTTAATTTGTATATAAAAATATAATTATGTTTAGATGTTCAGTTTACAGAGAATTTACCTCTTTCTCACCAATATTTGTCAAAAGAATCACAAGCATAATTGCTTCTTCTAACCAATATTCGCTGCCTTTTCTGAGCCAGAGACTAAAGAGAAAGTACCAACCTTCCTTCTTCAGAGAAAACGCACTTATGTTAATTGTACCTACTCCTCATATGGAGTTTTTAATCCTGTTACCTCCCAGAAATGAATTTTCTTCTTTCATTCAGTCATAATTATGGCTTGCCTAACTGTGATGCTTCAGAAAAGAGAAAGAAAACAAACATTTCCTTAAGATTTTATATTTTTGTAGTCCTGATGGCAAAGCAGATACCAGGATATTTTATTCAGAGGGGAGACATATACATACACAAAGGCACAAAACTCATTGGAAATGTGGAGGGGTTATTTTGCTTAAAATTTTTAGATACAGCATTCTAGGTCTATAACAAGCCTAGAAAAGACAGTGGAAATATGATTGCTCTCATACGTTACCTAACTTTAGCTAGGTGGCACAGGGAAAATAGCACTGGATCTGGAGCTAAGAAGAAATGAATTCAGATTCAGCCCTAAAAACTTATTAGCTGAGTGACCTGGACAAGTCACATAACCTCTGCCCTTAGAAATTTTAACTGTAAAATGGAGATGATAATAGCACCTACTTCCCAGGTTGAAGATTGAATGAGATAATATTTGTGAATAATTTTGCATTATTCCTGACACACAGTAGGGACTTAATAAATGGTTGTTTTCTCCCCCTCACCTCTTTGCTTCTTAAATCAGTTTGGGTATAATTGTACATTTTTCATGGTACCAACCATCCTTTAAATGCTCAGATTTAGAAGGCTACACGTATATTACCTTTTTAGGAATATGTATTAGGACAATTTCTCCTCCAACAAAACAATGATTATTAAGGTATGTGAAATCAAAGTGTTTCAGAATTTGACCATTTCCTCCATTATTTTCAGTAAAAATCAGCATCTTTAAGAAACAGTCTTATGGACAAATGGCTAAAGTGGTCTAATGTTAATTACTTCCTTTCTGCTTGAGATATAACCTAGAGAATTGTCATTAACTCCTGCTAACATTGGACAAATGATCAGCACTGCCTTTAAGCATTGAGGCTTGAATGAACTAAGAGATGAGTCATAAGGGAAATCTGTCAAATTATGGTGATTTCAATGTTGCCACTATTTTGCATGAACTGATAAAGTTAATACCTGAAAATGTTAATGTGAATATAGGGAATTACAACAGTAGATAATATAGAAAGGAAGGATCTCTCCAATGTACAGCTGTTCAGGAATCATGCCGCCTAGTAGCTTCCTATTTCAGCTATTTTTTCCCCTTGCTAACTAAATACTAAGTTCAGTTTTCTTTATGCTGATAAAAGACACAAGATCTGTCTGTACCAACTCAGTGCCTGAGGCACAGCTGCAACCTGAGTAATATCAGGCTGCCCCATTTGGAGGTACAATTTAATATTTTTCATACCTTTTAGGATCAGATCTGTAGTTGTTATGGAAGCACAAAAACCATCTAGTTCAGTCCCCTCATTTTTCAGATGAAGACAGTGAGTTTCAGCGAGGTTAAATTTCTTTCCCAAAGTCACATAGGTAATAAATGTCAGTGGTTATATTTGAACTCACATCTTTACTTCAAGAAGCAGTTACCCCTCCCCCATACCACAATCCTTTCCTTTTGTTAGTGTATGAATATAAAACTCAGTATCTCATTCCTCCTTAACCAGTCATGGTCCCAGAAACCAGATTTGGAAACCTTGCTTCTGGTATCTACTGCCAAACATGAAGGGGTGACTTGTTCTCCCTTGCATCATCTATTATACCTGGGAGAAGCAACAGTACATCAGTCCTTCATAACCATCTAAGTGCCTAGCTTCAAGGACTCTCCCTTCCATATGCCTTTTCATTTATTCCACTCATGGACCCTTTCCAATTGGGATCCCTCCTCTACCATTTGACAAGGTTATGGGTGAAGGAAACAGTCACTAAATTCAGTGGGTATCTCTTATATGTATCTTGTAGGTACCTATGGGTTTGCACATTGTCTCAGACATGAACTCAGGTCTTCTTAACTCCAGGTCTGGTAGTCTCTCCATTGTATCATCTAGCTATCCTTTTAATTTTCTATAGAACATCAAAACATTCAACAAAGATAAAAAAAAAAATTGATTCTGTGAACCAAATATCATGATGCTAAAATGGATATTTGTATAATTGAAAACTTTTAGTTATGTCCAAATATTTTAGATTATGCAGGCATACAATAATAGCTTAATGTGGGAGGTGGTGTAGAGGATAGAGTATTATCTTGGAGTCAGGAAGTTCAAGTACAAGTCCAAATACTTACATGCATTGGTTGTGAACCATGGGCAAATTACTTAATATTTCAGTGCATTAGACAACCATGAGTAACAGTTATAAATCAGTGACTGATTCTGTATAGTGGAGAAAACTCCTACACATAGGTCCATGTCTTTGTGTGTTTGTGTGTATGCATGCATGTGTGTATGTGTGTGTGTATGTGTGTGTGTGTGTGTGTGTGTGTGTGTATTGCAAGTGAGGAAAATGAATCTCAGAGACAATAAGTGATTTGCCCAAGACCACAAAACATGTGACAGACAGAGACAAAGATTTCCTTCCTTTTTCTTCCTTCTTTCCTTCCTTCTTTCCTTCCTTCCTTCCTTCCTTCCTTCCTTCCTTCCTTCCTTCCTTCCTTCCTTTCTTCCTTCCTTCCTTCCTTTCTTCCTTCCTTCCTTCCTTCCTTCCCTCCCCTCTGGCTTTATTTTTAACAGCTTTCTGTTACAACTTTTCTACAGATTGAATTTTCATTTTTTACTCAGATATTTAGGGTCATATATAGCATTTTTATGGAAGGCCCATTTCTCTAGTCCAGGAACTACACAGAGACTTCAGTAATGGTTTCATAGCTTCTCCATTTTGCCTTTTTTCAATCTTCTGTCTCTTCTCTATCTGCTACTATATATACTTTCTCTCACTATACCTTCTAATTTTAATTGCTATTAGATCAACTGTTCCCACTGCCCTAGTTACAGGTGACCAGTGTTATATGTGCAAATTTAAAAGGTTCATTTATACTTTAGTTTTATTCAACAAATATTTATTAAGCCTATGCTGTGTAGAGTATACAAGCTCAGTTGCTGTATTTGTTAACAGGTTTATAAGACAGCTCATTTATTCATACAAGTTATAGGCTTATGTGGGAAAAGGCACAGATCCCCATGACTATAATTGAGAATTTTACATGATAAATGCATACAAGACATATGAGAGAAAGTAGTTTAACACAGTTGGGCAGTTGCCTTTCATTAATATTCAACTAACTAGGATCAGAAAATCTTTTAAATTATAAACCTTCAAATCTTAGGCATCATCTTGTCTTGGCCATGCCTTCCAGAAATCCCTTATACAATATTCCTGGCAGCTAAATTTAACCTTTTATTAAATACTTCCATCAGTAAGTGTAATAACACTTGATGGCATGTCCATTTTCCAAGAGCATATTTTTAAAGATCTTTTAAATACCTTAAATGGAATAAAAATATTATCTAGAAGTCTGTTTGACAAAGCAAGTGGACTATCGTTATGGGAATCTGAAGATCTTCCCTGCCCCTAGGCCCTTTGCTAAAGTGGCTATGTGACTCTGAGGACCCTTGGATATTTGAAAGTATACTCTGTTCCCTAATAGGCTGAATGTGGTCACGTGGAGCCTGTGGCGCCAGGCTTGTTTTCCAGGAATGCCCGTGCCTTGTAGCTTTGTGATTAGGCAGTGGGTCTAGAGGGCTGTGACATTCTCTAAGCCAGGAGAAGGCTATATATACGCCCTGATGTGAG
>CM053592.1:120818400-120845151 GCA_028646515.1 Pseudochirops corinnae
GGGCAGTCCCTGGCACACACTGAAGTTCACAGGGTCCAGCACATCTCAAACTCTTCACCACTTCTCTTACCTGGAACTCAAGGATCAGCCAGGCCACAAACAAACAAAGTCTTATCCTGGTCATGCTTCTTCAGACAGGCCCTCTCAGCCTTCCAGGCGGGCCCTCTCAGCCTTCCAGGCGGGCCCTCTCAGCCTTCCAGGCGGGCCCTCTCAGCCTTCCAGGAAAGCCCTCTCAGCCTTCCAGGCAGGCCCTCTCAGCCTTCCAGACAAGCCCTCTCTGCCTTCCAGGCAAGCCCTCTCAGCCTTCCAGGCAGCCCTCAGATTTCTGGCAGACCAGATTCTGGTCTCAGGAAAACTCCATCTCAGTTCTCAGTCAGTTCTCAGCTTCCAGATGCTGGGAGAGATACTCTTTCTCTCTCTCTCCTTCAGCAGGAGCAGGGTTCCAATTCTGTCTCTCTGTCTCTCTCTGCCTCAGCTGGCTTCAGTCTCCAGGATTCTTCCTTCAAGGGGAGCAAAATTCCAATTCTGTCTCTGTCTCTGGAATTCTTGCTTACGTACACACCTCAGCCAATCCCCTTCTTCCACATCAACAGGGGAGTTCATGCCTTCTTAACAGTGGGACAGCATTTGCACTTGGTGCTAAGTGCTAAGTATCCTGCTAAACTGATTACTATTACAATATGTATATACACATGCATATATACATATACATATGCATATGTATGATACATGTGTGTTTGTATATATACATTAATGTATGTATATGTGTATATATGTACATATATGTGTGTAAATGTATTTACATTGACAGAGGGCACAGGGTGAGTTGAATATGAATGGATCATATCTAAAAAATAAAATTAAGAAGTGAGAGGGGAATATATTGGGAGAAAGAGAAAGGGAGGTATAGAATAGGGTAAATTATCTCACATAAAAGAGGCAAGAGAAAGCTTTTACAATACAGAGGAAAATCAGGGAGGTGAAAGGGAATGAGTCAACCATACTCTCAGTGGACTTGGCTTAAGGATAGAATAACATAAACACTCAGTTGGGTGTCTTACCCTACAGGAAAGTAAGAGGGAAGAGAATAAGAGAAAGGGATGATAGAAGCTAGGGTAGATTGGGGGACAGGGTAGTCAGAAGCAAACACTTTTGAAAAGGGACAGGGTCAAAGGGGAAAATAGAATAAATGGGGAAGGGGGTGAGATAGGATGGAGGGAAATATAGTTAGTCTTTCACAATATGACTACTATAGAAGTGTTTTACATAATACACATGTATAACCTATATTGAACTGCTTGTCTTCTCAGTGGGAATGGGTGAAGAGGGAGGAAGGGAGAGAATCTAGAACTCAAAGCTTTAAAAAAAAATGTTTAAAAAATTGTTTTCAATGCAACCAGGAAATATGATGTACAGGCAATGGGGTATAGAAATCCATCTTGCCCTATAAGAAATTAAGGGGGACTGGGGGAAGGGGAGCTGGAGGGAATATAATAGAGGGCAGACTAGAGGAAGGGGTATTCAGTATGCTTTTCATCTTGGGGTGAGGAGTAGCAGAGAGGTGGGGAGAACATTTGCAACTCAAAGTCTTGTAGAAATGAATGATGAAAACTAAAAATAAATAAATAAATTATGGGGAGCATAAAGATAAAAGGAAAGCAAAAAAAGAAAAGAAAAATTCAGGGTTAAAATATAATTTGGGGACAAAAGTGCCTTGGAATTTTTACCATAAGGACAAGTTAAATTTACCCATTGGTATTTATGTACCTAAGCATGTCATCAATTGTCCATTGGTGTTTATTATATCTAAACCATGGGATTCACTGACTAATATTACTAGGTAATTGTATCCTAGTCTCCATGTACTAACTCCAACTAACTAAATTTTCCTGAAATCCAGATTTTAACCATGAATCATCCAAATTTGTTTTTAATGTCAGCAGCTCTTTATTACATCTTCTTGTAATATTGTATCCCAAAAGGACTGGTGTTGTTTTAACTTTTAATATCTTTAAGATCCTTCAGGGATTAAACCTTGGACCATGCTTCTCAAAAAAAGAAAAAAGATACACAAACACATCCATGTAAGTATATATGCATGCATGTATGTATATCAATAGGAAGAAGTAGTAAAACTACTTATAAACAGTCTTTCTGATTTGTTATTATAATACATCATAGAATATCAAATAGATAATACCAAGACTATAATGGTCTTCTATTAACAGCAGGTTTCAAAGAGGAAAATAGAATAAATGGGGAAGGGTGTGAGATAGGATGGAGGGAAATATAGTTAGTCTTTCACAATATGACTACTATAGAAGTGTTTTACATAATACACATGTATAACCTATATTGAACTGCTTGTCTTCTCAGTGGGAATGGGTGAAGAGGGAGGAAGGGAGAGAATCTAAAACTCAAAGCTTTAAAAAAAATGTGATAGGCAGAACTTTGGTGATAGGCAGAACTTTGGCATAACCCCAATATATTTCTTTTTTATCTTCTAAGCATTACTGCAGATGTGTGTCATTTTTTTTCTGGAAATGTCTGGCATCTCTCATACATAAATTCTCTCCTCTTATTGTCTGCTCTATTTTGTATACTCTTTAAAGACAAAACTCACTGAGATGAAGGGCATGAATTAGGTCTTTAGATCCAACTCCAATCTGAATAAGAACTAGATATTGTGAAATGAACCAATCAAGCAAAAATAACCCAATGAAAAGAGCAAAGTCAAAATCTATAAATAGTTGGTTCTAATGATGAATTAATGAAAAAAAAAATTTACTAAATGTCAGCACTATGCTAGAGATACAAATACAAAAGTAAGACAGTCCTTGCCCTTAAGAGTTTACATTCTGATTGAGTATATGGCATATATCAGGGGCCAGGTGCTAGTGAATTTATAGTATGAGAAGTAACAGGCCATAACTCAATATGTCTTTTCAGAAGAAATGGAAGTACTGTTAGATTACTCTTCCCAGAGGAAGGAGTAGAAAGAGGTTTGGAGAAAGGAATGTTTTACCTATGGAGAGACAGCAAAAAAAAAGTGAATGGGATTGTAATGGTAATGGAAATTTGTAGATCTTCCCTGACCCTTAACAGGACTAAGGGAATTTTAAGATTTTCCCTGATCTTGCTTAATTAGCCAAATGTAAGCAATGTATGGGGCCTGTGGTGGGAGTAACTTGATGAAGGGTGGAGCAGAACCCAGAGTAAACTAGGAGTCAGAGCAGTTAATGGGAAGGGAGAGAGAGCACACAGGCAAGGAAAAAGTTAGGTTTGCAAGTATTTGTTTGTGGGAAGGCCCAATCAGGTGGAAGGCTTTGGGATTGTGTCGATCTCTGCAGTATTATTTTATATAGATTTCTTTATTTCTATGATGAATGAGGTTTTTTGGCATTGGGATTTGGCTTTCTGGTATCTGAATAAATGTTTTGCTTTTGTCTTCTATATGGAGAGTTTGTTTTATTTTGTAATTCAAAACTATGCCAGCATATTCATAGTTGCTATCAGTGCTGTGAATATTGCCTTGGCAACACTGAGGTATAGTATGGTCATGGATGTGGGGCAATTCAGTGTAGCAGGCAGTCACAAGTCAAGATAGCAAGGATAAACAATGTGGTATTCCTTAACTAATTATCTTAACTTCTTCAAATTATGGTCTTTGAAGAGGATATAGTTTGAAGAAGCAGTTACAATACAGCATGAGTGGGAGATGGGTCATATGAACTGTGGTCAGGAATTAATGTTCTGCTAGAGATAGTGGGTTCTCACAAATCAGGGAAGCATAGCCCCTGTTTGGCTTTTCCAAAGGGGATTGAGAAATATGCACATTATTGTTTTTTCTTTCTCATTAGTAAACCCAAGTAATAAAACTCAATGAACAATCATGAATTTGTGTCAAGCACATAGGACCAAAAATGGTGGAGTAAGAGATAAAAACAGCTTCTCTTAATGCTTACCATTCCTCTTTGTGTCTTAGTAACCCTATCCATAAAACAAAATTTGGTTGATTATTGAAGTCACTGGGGGAAAACAGCATATTTGATATGTAGTACAGTTTTAAAGGTTATTATTTTTCTCAGACTCATTCACTATTGGTACATTTCTTTCTTCAACTGATATGTCCATATTAGAATATTTTTTACATTGGGTGTTGCCTGGAACATTGTGTGAGAAGGAAATTCTAAAGGCACATCCTCTCTTAATTACAAACTGCCATTGACCTGCCTTTGCCACGTCAGTTGAATATAAAGAAAAAAATGTGGAATGCTGAGGAGACAACAAGACAGAGTAAAAGGGAATTGATTACCTGATGACCATAATAATTTAAATTGAAGGGAAAAAAGGTAAGAAAAATGAGAATTCATATTAATTGTTAAATGTTGAAACATATTTTACAGCAGAATTCTATAGAAATTTGAATGTGATGTCAATGTAATTGTTTTACTTACCTGTTTCTTTGTTTGTTCCTTTGCTATAAGGTAGGGTTCTTTGTGTGAAAGACAGAGACAGAGAGATACAGAAAGCTGGAGTTGGAGGAAGAGAAGGAAAGGCAAAAGAAAGAGATAGAGAATCATGAACAGAAGGGTATTACAGGGAGTTAACCTATTAAAAATCATCATTGAAAGAAGGGAATTGAGATTTAGTTTAGTTCTACCCTTTCTTTTCTAAGAAAACACTCAAGTTTATAATGAAATTTAAAAATAATGCCTATAAGTCAGTATAGCTCATAATACTTTTATTACGAAGTCTTTCACATAAAGCTTGTAGCTATTAGATGAACCTTAGATGGAGAGATATTTCTTTCCTTAGTTAAAAAACAAAAATAAATGTTCTTTGATAAATATTATTTTTTGGCCATCATCTGAACCATCAAGATTTCAACAATTTAAAAACTATTTGTTGACATGGAAACATCAACTTAATTAAAAATGGATTAAACTAATTAGTCTAAAACATATTGTACTATTGAGTGTTTGATTTAGAGTAAATTGGAAAAAAAAGAACATTTTTCATGATCATTTTGAGTCTCTCATCTAATGGAAATGTTTTTTTCAACTAACGGAGTCACATGTATTCTAAAAAACTCAAATGATTGTATTGCATGAGTGTGCAATGATTTTCCATTAGGCAAAATGTTACCTTACCTGCAGTGTTTCAGAGATTTCACTTTTTATGTATATTGCATATATTTAAAATGTGTTAAAGCCCAATAATCTAGGATAGATGAAATAGTCATTTTAGCAGCCAATTTATATTTTTTTTTTAAATGAGATTGACCTGACAGTAATCCAAATCATCTTCTTAGACTGAATCAAAACACAGTCCAAAGTTTTCTACTGGTTAAGACATAGCTTTTGTACTATTTCTACAAAGACAATCAAGTTTGCATTAATTTTAACCAAAAGTAAAAGTAGTTCAAACATCCAGATCCTCTTTGCTCAACATAATGTCAATAGCTAGTTTGTTTAAATGGTTTATTTTTTTTTCAGCCTTCAATAGATGATTTTGGCACTGTATAGACCAATGATAAACAACAAGAATATTATAGCTGTTTATATGCAAAGGTTCAATATAATCCTTCTTCATAGTTATATCAGAAAAAGCTAAATGCTGATTAGCTTGGAGAACTCATTTAACAATATGTTTCGCAAAACCAGAAATACAAAAGACCAGCTTTCTTCTATCTTTATTTTCTTAAGTATTAAAAAATAAATAAATAAAAGTATGACAGTTCTCTCCAGGGAACTTAAAGATGTCTTTCCAGGGGGAAAAAAAAGGTCCATATATATAGCATGATGAGAAAGAACTTTTATTCTACAATTCAATGCCAACCTTGCCACTCAGCCCTTACTGTAACTCCCAATAAATGCTACTGTACCTAGCAGGTGGCCTGAGGGTTCTCTGTCAGCAATTTTGTCAAGCACTACAGGAACACTAAAACCATTCACACAATTTCTAAAACGGAATATTTCCACATTGCTTTGTAACTCTATTTGGAATATAAATAGAAATGACCTTTATGAATGCAGAAAAAAAGAGTTGATTTCAATGCTTTTACATATTCTTCAGAATAATCAAATGAACAAAGTATAATGTCGTCTAATAAGACATTGCTGATTGGTTAAATATGATTGGGGCCAAGATTTTTTTTAAACCAATACACAAAAAGGATTCCCTTTCCCACATCCTCATATTTTCAAATTGTATGGGAATGGCCAATTCTAAGATGTGAGGATACATGATATATTAGATAGAATTACAGACCCAGAGTCAGGAAGATCTTAGCGATCTTGGGCAAGTCACTTTAATATCTATATTCTATGAATCTCTGTTCAACACAACTCTCTAAATCTACAAGTTACAGAGAAATTTAAGATCTATTCTTTTATGTGGAATTAATTTTATATTAATAAAAATCAAAAGACTATTCCCTATCCCCATACAATAATAAAGCAGTGAAAATCAGAAATTTACCAAACTTTTGCCATGGCAGGGAAAAAAATATCTTTTTGAAATATAGTGTGTTTTATACAATTCATTTCTATTCATAGGGAGAGAATCCTGAGCTAACAGGAATTTTTGAGATTGTTTTTTTAAACTTTGTTGATTCAATTTCCAATTAAAATAAAAATAAGTATGGAGAATAGTGTAATTGGCAGTACATTCAAAGGAAGATGAACAAATGATGAGGGGATGTGATATCATAACATATAAGGAACTAGTACAGTGGTTCTCAACCTCCCTAATGTCATGACTCTTTAATACAGTTTCTCATGTTGTGGTGACCCCCAACCATAAAATTATTTTCGTTGTTACTTCATAACTGTAATTTTGCTACTCTTATGAATCGTAATATAAATATCTGATATGCAGGATGTATTTAAATTGAGCATAACCCACAGGTTGAGAACTGCTGAACTAGTAAAGTCTGTCTAGAAGAAGAGAAGACTCAGGTGGAACATAATAAAGTTGGTTTCCAAGTATTTGAAGAGCTGTCAAGTCTCAGAGATTGGATTAAACTTTTTGGTTGTGTCCCAGAGAGAAGACTTAGAGAACTAGGTGAAAGTTCTGAGTGACAGGTTAGTTATTTAGGTTTGATAAAAAGAAAAAAAAAACATTCCCCAATAGAGCTATCAAAAAGAAGAGTAAGACACACTAAAAAAAGTTGTTCCCTCTCACTCAAGGTATTCAAATGAATGCTGGAAGCCCAACTGGGAACAGGGATGGTACTAAGAGGGAGTTTTGATGGAATAACCTGGATAATCTCTGAGTACTTTCCCAAGTCTAACATGTTAAGATTTTATGGTTCCAGTGGCAGATCTTTTGCTGATTTGCTGTGCAACTTTTATGCTCAATAACACTTAGGGAAGTGCCAAGTACAGATCAAGCCCTCAATTAATGCTGTTTTTTTTTTTTCCATTCTTCAGTTTGCTAATCTATAAAAGGAGAGAGCTGGTCAAGATGTGTGTGTGTGCATGTGTATCTGTGTGTGTCACACACACACACACACACACACACACACACACACACACACACACATTTCAAAGTACAAAGCCAAGAGTAAATTGCAGAACCATAGAACTTCAGAGTTCAAAAGATTCTCTGAGGTCGTTTAGGCCAGCTGCTACTCAAACACTTTGATTGACAAGAATTAATGGATTTCCCCTACCTAATGGTCTATAAGCAAAAGAAATCTACTTGTCAGGAATGCTTTAAAGACCATTCCTTTTTGGGTACAAACTAAATTTGATGGGGTCCAAGGCTCCTTCTACCTTTGAGATTCTACTGTTCTATAAATACACTAGCTCACATTTCATTTTTGTACATCTCTAAGATTTTGTAAGTTGTTTTATTTTTGTTTTTAGCTAAAATTAAAACTCTCCAAATTCTCTTTTGAAGACAGACTAAATCCAATCCCTGTTCCACGTGATAACCTATTTTGTCCCACCCCCAATCTTCTGACAACACAATTTCTCTCTTCGTAACAGACTATCTCTGTGAGAAAAAAATCTCAAGTTGTCTCACCCCCTGACTCCCCTCTGATGCACACAGAAGGTTCTCATTTCTCCTGAAATGTAGCATTCATAAACACATGCAATATTCAAATTTTAGTATGAACAGAGCAGAACTCAGTAGGAATATTATCTATTTTGTTCTTGAACTCTACTACATGCAACTGAAGACTTTTTGCAGAAAGATGAGGTACTACATCATACTACTGGGTCACAATGAATTAGTGATTAATGAACATCTCCCAAATCTTTCCCCCACATACTGCTCTCTAGGTATGCTAGGGTGCTTGCTCTTACAGTGTGTCTTCTCAGTCTTATATTTATGGAATTGCTTTTCTGAATTGAGGTGAAGGGCTATACAATTAACCCTACACAAAACCCTATACAAAAAACCCTACTATTCAGTTTGGCCCATCATTATAAGATACTGAGATCTTTTGAGAATCCTAATTCTCACATCCATAGTATTAGTGATTACTCTGAGTTCCATATCTTCTGCAAACTTATTAAGTACACTTTATATCTCTCGACTAAGTTATTGATAAAAATGTCAGATATATTACAGCTTAACCCTTAGTTCATGATGGTACAAAAAAATCATTTTGTCTATATTTGCTTCATGCACTAAATATAGTTGAACCATTCACACCCTAACCTCTCTCCAACTGCTACAGGGTATTAGTGGTTCTTTCATGAGATCTGTGAGATCAAAAAATTTATAAAATAATACCAAGATGATTTAATTAGTAATATGTTAAGCATCTGTAGATATATTTCACACTAACAAAAGTTCTTTGGAGGAAGGGGGAGACATTAATAACTTTTAAGAGTATAAAAGGGTCCTGAAATCAAAACCTTTGATAATCACTGGACTAAATAATGTGGCAATCAAAGAAAACATGATTTTGTGAGTTAATCTGGAAGCTATATTTTAGAGTTATTCACTTCAGATAAACGAAACAAATATTTTTGTTTTGCTTTGTTTTAAACAAAGTTTAAATACCTACATGGGGAAAGGAGGAAGACAGAAGTAGCTGAGGCTAATCCATAGCCACACCCTGTCTTTCTTGCCAAAATTTTTTTTGGCCACTGTGCAAATTGAGAGTTGGCATAAAATGTTATGAGATGCAAGGTTGTCTTTTGACTGCAAAGGTCAGTCAGCAGCTGTCCCAGTTTCTCAGGATCCTTGCTGACAGTCTACATTTTCCATACCCATTGTATTATTAATTATTTATATAATACTCATTACCCACTGCACCTGAGGGCTGTACCTATCAGCTCATTCTAATGGGAGAGAAAAGAAAAGCAGCAGGTCATGAGCGTGACTACTGAGGAGAAGAAAATAAGGATTTTAGGAGATTTTAAAAGTGTGTAACAATAAAGAAAAGAAGCTAAGAGAAGACGCTAAGTGTGAAGGAAGAGACAAGTTGAAAATGAGAGAAAGAGGGTAGAACAGTACAGTAGTAGATATTCCTGAGTAAATCAGTACCCAATAGCTCTGTATCAGAACACAAACAGATACTACAAGGTTCCTGTTACAAGAAGAAATGCCTTGCAATTTTCATAGTTGTAAAATATTAAAGTTGGGAAGACCCTTAATGACCCTCTAGTTCGACACTCTCATACGACAGATAAAGAAATTTCAGCCGAGAGATGAATGTGACTTACTCAAGGTCATGCAGCTAGCTAGTCGTCACATTCATGACCAGAGTCATTGAAAGTGTTTCCTAGAATAATGTCTAACATTGAGAAGATCCAACATCAGCACATCCCCAAGCAATCACTTCACTGTCATACATTTATTCATTCAGTAAATATTTATTCATGCCTTACTCTGTGCAAGGAACAGCAATAATCAGTACCATGACAGTCTTAAGTTGGAGGACTTTTCATCAAGAATGACTTACCGTTTCAGAGGGATGCCTGAATAAACATTAAAATATATGGTGTGTGACAAGTGCCATAACATTGGTGCTCTAGGAGGTGGACGAAGAAAGACTGTTTCTTGCTGAGGCCATAAGGAAAGACAGAGGAGGAGGCATGTGAGCTGTCTATGAAAGACTGACAAGGGGGGCGGCTAGGTGGTGCAGTGAACAGAGTATCAGCCCTGGAATCAGGAGGACCTGAGTTCAAAACCTGCCACAAACACTTAACACTTACTAGCCCTGGGACCTTGGGCAAGTGTAAAGCCACTCCTGAGCAGCTTCCCAGAGGACTGTTGCTGTGAACAGCTTTTGAGGTTCTAATTGCATAGTATAGTGAGTTCTCTATTCAATAACAAATCAGAGCAAAACATTCATAGAAAATCAAAATATAGCATTCAGAATGTTACAACTTATAACACAGAAAGTCAAAATAGAGAATTCACCATGTCATAACTCAACAATTTATCACTAAAATGGCCACATAATTTTCACCAAAGTGGTCACATAGTTTTCAACAAAGTACATTCATTTAGTCAATCACAAACCCCTTAATTCAATCACAAAGTGCCAAAGTCAAAGTTCTCCACCTCTAAGTCACAGTAAATCATAATCTTCTCAGTCAGTACACAGTATCCAAGTAAAATCTTCTTTCAGCTTGACTTAAGGCTGGCTATCAGCTTCCATGCTTCCTCTTCCATGGTCCCAGCCCCAACTGTCACCTGAGTTCAAAGGCAGGCAGCTCCCAGTTCCTTGTCCAGCTCCTTATCCAGTTCTTCATCTAGTTCCCATTCCATATTGAAGTTCACAGTGTCCAGTCCACCTCAAGTCCTTCACACTTTCTGTTTCTGGGAAGACAAAACTTGACAGAGCCACAATAATATTCTCCCACATTGCCTGCACCATCATCAATTCACTATCTGCCTGTGAAATCAACTCAGACCCAACAAGATAATTTGAGAACTCAATACAAATCATCACCATAGAAATCAACACAGATCCAAAAACAAAGTCCAAGAGATCAGTGCAAATCACGAGCAAAGTCCTAGGACCTCCAAAACCTTCCTCTAGGACTTCTGTAAACATACAACCAGAAAATACTCTTTCAGGGCTTCCAGTAAGGTCCCAGGACTTGTGTACAAAGTATCACAAATAAACATTAACACATACAGAGTGTCAAGATACCACAAGTTTTCTCCTTCTTGACTCTGCTACCATAAAAGTTCTCTTCTCAGTTCTACTGTCTCTAGCCTGGGCCTCTCCTTATATATGATCATTAGCTCCTCCCCTTCCTGTTGCAGGAGTTCAGGAGTTCTAAGGTTCACAAGTTGTGGGGTTCATATATTCTGTTTCTTAACAGGCTTGATACAAGGCTCAAAAGAAACTTGAACTCAAACAAGGTATTAATTCAATAAAACAAGGCACAAACTACTTCTGTGCTTGCCATTATAGCAAGTCACTTACCCCCAATTGCCCTGCCTTCCCCTCCAAAAAACAATAAATAAATAAATGAAATTAAGTGAATAAATAAAAAAGCACAGAGAAAGAATGGAATAAATAAAGAGGAGATATAAGGTCATTCCAGGTGGAGAGAATAGCATGGGAAAAGGTACAGAGAAGAGAAAGGACAAAATACATCCAGTAATAGTAAACAGGCATTTTTCATTCTAATACAGGCTACACATAGTCCCATTCTAATTTAAGGCTCTATGACTGCTAAAATACTTCCAGAAAAGTAGGAAAGTGCCACTTTAACTCAGGGTTTGGTCTTGTATTACGAATACGTATATAAGAGAACATTGAGGTTTACAACACCTCAGAACAACTCTATAAGATAATTGCTGTTATTATCCCCAGTTTAAAGATGAGAAAAAAAAACTAAGTAGGTTTAAGTAGCTTACTCAGAGTTAAATGTTGGAGGCAGGATTCGAACTCAGGTCTTTGTAACTGCAAGTCCAGCTCTCTATCCCCTCTACTAACTAACTGCCTCTGTAACTTGATGCATCTATGTGTGGGTATGGAAATAAGCAGTTCAAAATACATCTATGATTTTTTTTTTTGCTTTGGTTTCCAAATTCTTTTCAAATCATTTCTTTCCTTTGTTTATTCTCTAAAATAAAATGAAGTCAGTCTCAGAAAATTGACCAGAAACATGCATCTTAATAGAAGGCAAAGAATTCTACTTCACAGGAACTCTAGAAATTTAGATCAGCTCTGAGTCAGATCTGGAAGTCACATGCCACCTGAACACAAAATAAGTCTCTAGAGTTTCTATTCAATCAATTTTCCTTTGATTTTTTCCCCTCAAACCTTATTGCAAAATAAAAACTTAGCAAGTTAAAAATCTTATTTTATTACACTTATTCAGAAGTGGCCTTAGAACTGACTGGGTTTCTTACTTAGTCAGTCACAAATATTTACTTCCAACCTGGACAACTAGTCCAAGAGATCACAAGTTACTACTTACAAAAAGAAATAGCATGGATAATCGATAAATGTACTGATTAGATAAATTAGATTAACCGAGAGTGACTGGTGGGTAGAGTAACCAGTCAGTATCCTCTTCTACCATGGATGATGGAAACCTACAGAAAAGGGGTCCTTAACCTATAGCCCAGGATTAAACACATATTTTGATTACCATTTCAATATAATTGATTCGTATCTTTTGTAATCCTTGGTATCTTTATTTATTTAATAAAAAAAATTACTACTCTCAGGAGTGGTTCACTCAGTTGCCAAAGGAGTCCATAACCTAGAGAAGGTTAAGAACACCTGATGTAAGTCGTGTAATGTCAATGTCCTCAATCCATAGCATCTAAAATAACCTAAGTAGCTTTCACTGCTTTGCTATGGAAACCAACCTACCTTTAAATACATTCCTTTTTTAAAAATTGGAAGATCATAAAATGGTAGAGCTGGAAGAGACTTTAGAAATCATCTCTGGACCAATATGCTCATTTTACAGATGAGGAAATCAAGTCACAGAATATTGGAATGATTTGCCCTAGGTCACCAAAGTGGCAAGTAAAGTCAACTGGGAAGTTAAGGTAAGATTTGATATCTCATCCTTCTGTTCCTTGTCTAGAGTTTTTTCCATATGATTTCTTGAAGTAGAGCAAATGGTAGAGCTAAGTGATAGTGTGTTAGCTAATTTATTTAATATTTGAGAAATGGCACAAAAATGTTGCAGTGTAACATATGGAAGAGTAAATTCTCTGAAGCTTTAACCAGAAGAGGAATCCCCTCTAAAAATTTGTCTTGAAACAAATCAGTTAAAATACAGCTTCTGTATTATATTTATCTTATATATTGTTGTTCAGTCCTGTCTTGACTCTTTGTGACCACATTTGGGGCTTTCTTGGCAAAGATACATGAGAGGTTTGCTATTTCCTTCTCCAGTTCATTTTACAGAAGAGGACTTGATGCAAAAAGTGTTAAGTGACTTGCCCAGGATCACACAGCTAGGGTCTGATGCCAGATTTGAACACAGGAAGATGTCTTCATGATTTCAGGCCCACTCACTCTATCCACTGTGCACCTAGCTGCCCTTTATCTTGTATACCCTCTTCCTTTCAGCTCATACCTTTTCAGATACAGTATGGGTGGGATCAAACTCCTGCAGGTGTATGAAACCAGATTATTTAGGTATTTGGCTCTTCTTCTTCTTCATCTTCCTCTTCTTCTTCTTCTTCCTCTTCCTCTTCTTCTTCTTCCTCTTCTTCTTCTTCCTCTTCTTTTTCTTCTTCTTCTTCTTCTTCTTCTTCTTCTTCTCTCTCTCTCTGTTTCACATACACATACTCTCTCACACACACACACACACACACACACACAAACTTGCACACAGACACACTCTAAACACATGCACACACAGAAACTTTGAGTGCTTCTTTTAAAAGTTTCTTTCATGTTGAGATGTCAAGGAGAGAGGATATTTGAAAAAATGCCTTCATGCTTCTGGATAATACATTTAATAACTTTGCTTTCATGAATTAGGTCACCCTTGTCAAGTGAAGCCATCATTTAAAACCCTCAATGTTCAAGCTTGCCTTCACCAATTTAATTCCAAGATACGACATAAATTGTTATTCCTACTGAATCGGCCTCCTGGCAGGTGAACAAACTCTTCCAATCTGTGTCCTTAGTGTTTGCCCTCAGTAGAAGTTCCTCAAGTCTGAGTTATTAGAAAGTAGAGGTAATCTATAACCATCAGTTCTGGCGAAGGGATGTGGGGGTCTACTATAATCTACTGATTTTTTTTTTAATGGGGTACTATAGGGCATGTACAAATTGGAGATCGAAAACTTATCTATGTGAATCCTGCCAACTTTTTTCAATAAATATATAAAGCAATTTAAAGTTGCAGAAATAGTTATTTGTGTTACCTTTATTGTGTGATAGAACTTCAGGAAGCTGTAAAGTGTTTCAGAGAGTTCAGATTTAGATTTGATTTAATAGCATTCTCGGAATAAGGTCTTTTCAAAACAGGAGAACACAATCTCTTCATTTTAGAGCAAAGTTGTTCCGCATTTCACAATCTGGTCCTTCCCCAACCCTAGAGGAATACAGGTGTTTCAGATACACCTTCCAGAAGCAATAGATGTAAGTGGTCACACCCAATTTCTTTATTTAGTCTTCTTGTTTAGCCATTAATGACAAAGATGCCTAGTTTAACAAAAGAATTCCCTAATAAAGAACAATAAAATTATCCATAAATGTTTACACTGTCTGAGTGTATATATGCGCATGCATGTAAGGATGCAGGATGAGAGATAACACATTTATATCATGGAAGAATTGCAGCATTATGACCTAGACTTAATCTTCTATGAAACATGAAATCCATTGGAATTCAAGCAATGCAGAAAGTTTTCCTGGAAGGAGGAATCTTTCCACTGTTACAATGAAACACAACAAAGTACTTTTAATGGGTAAACAGGCTTGGGTGGATGGCCCTGAACTCCAATTTCATACTTATTTTATGTTTCTAGCTTTCAGTTACTTATACTACCATTTTCCAAATATCGTTTTTCATCTTCACAAAAAACGTGTTATTCTGATTACATATTTGTTTGAACAAAAATCTGCATAATACAACACAGGGGATGCTGGAAGTCCAATGCAGCTAGTGTAACAGGTTGATGTTTAGAGGGTGGTAGCAGGTCAGCCAGAGGGAGGGAGGTCCTTAGCCTCAGGGAATATTGCCTTCTACATATTTATGTAACCGTTTTTTAAATCATGAGTCAGAAAATCATACTTATTTTAAATTAAAATGTGCTAATTTTCCACAGTAGTATATAGTCAAGTTAATAGGAAAGATTTTAATACTTGAATTTCTATATTAAAACATAATCATATATATCAGAGTTCATTAAGTTACAACCCCAGACATTTCATAGTTTTTCATAAGGCCCGCAAGCTAAGAATGATTTTTTTATAAATCTTAAAGTACTATTGTAATTTTTATTATAAAGTTTTAGCTCACAGGTTTTTGTATTTTAAAATGCAAAACACTGGACCTTCATTTGCAGATTATATGTATATGTGTGTATACACACATATAAATATATACATATACATACACATATGCAAACACATATATTATACACACACATATATACGTACACACACAAATACATATAGATACACAGACAGTACTTTTCTGTGCCTGAGTTTTGACCTCCATATAAAACCTTCTCTGTTCATGGAATCAGTGCTTTGGATGATTGCTTATCTGGTGACAGAGATGAAGTCATGGTCAAATAAAATATGATCGATACATTTCAAAATTAACAGAGCTACTTTTATGCTGTACCTCTTCAAGCTTGAAGTGTTCTTTACACTGCCTCCAATGATAGCAAGAAAAGCAATTACTGGATCACCAAGTACATATTTCCCAGACCTGAGTCCTTGATGTCACACTAGTCACTGCACAATCCACTCTTTGTGTCTCCTTGTCACCTCGTAGAGGAGCATTTAAGTGTCAACACTCTTTAGGACAAGATAGCTTCCATAGCAGAATTTGAATGGTGCTAAAAAAAAAAAATGTCTCAGTGGGAAGAAATATCCAGGAAAAGATTATAGATATTTGAATATATAAATTATAATTAGTAAATTATAGTTCTAAATTTTTAATACTTAATACTATTATTATTGATAATACATCATGTATCATAATTTGGAAAGGATTTCAAAACATGACTTCATTGTTATGTGATGATACAGCTTCCCTTCCTTACCCATGTGCCTTAGCCAGGTGTGGGGATTTATCCCTTAAGGGGATTTGTTCTGTGAAGTTTGGATTTAGTCAAAGGGACACACTTGAGAACCTAGAGGACCATGTGTGGCCTGGAGGCTGCAGGTTCCCACCTCTGGTCTAAGAAAAAGATCACTTATCTCAGAATAATATGATTTTTTAATATAAAATATTAGATGAAATAGTGGCATGGAGATGTGACCCTGTCCTCTGGAAGGTCATGCCATTAGATGTCCCATTTTGGAACAGGTAGGATGTTCCATTTTGGAAAGGTTTTGACTAAGAGATATAGGGTAGGGTGAATATTTGTTGTGTTAGGGTCAGTCTAGCTGAGACTGGAGAAGTTCTTCTCCAGTTAGGCAGCAGGGTGATTCATTTTTTAATCACTGGATTAGGGTATCTATGTACTAAGGAATTGGGATCTATATTAATGGAAAGGGTAGCCACTCATGAAATCACAGATCTTTACAATACTGAAGTTTAGAATTTGAGAGTTGGAGTTAATGACTAAGGTCATATAGACTAAACCTTCATTTTACAGATAAGGGAACTGCTGTCCAGACTGACAGAACTTGGTGTAAAACAACCTGGTGTATAGAAGAGAATAGCAATTGAATCACAAGAGGTAGTTTCAAATTCTGACTCTATACCTTATTGGCTCTGTTATTGTGAGCAAGATGATTCATCACTCTCAGCTTTAATTTCTCCAAATTTAAAGTAAGGATAAAAGCATTTAGGCTACAAGTTTCCTGTTGTTTGTCTTTTGTTTCTGAAGAGGACCAATGACATCATAGATTTATGTCTTAAGTGTGAACTGGATTCAACTGAGGCAGAGTTGCACAAAGACATCATCCTCACCCTCTCTTCCACAGTCATCAAACTCCAGAGGCAAGACAAAAGTCGGGATGGCTGGTGATGGCCTTGGATACAGTGAATGATCCTGGCTTCTTCAATGTCTGACCATGCTCTAAGTGTTCCACAGCACCTGATTCAGTTGCCTTCACAGTCACTGGAACAAGTCTCCATCTGCCCATTTCACTCTGGGGAAGTTTTCACATGCTTGGAGTAGACAAGACCCTAACTCTCTCTCACCTGTGGTTTCAAAAAGCATGAACAGTGGCCACACCCAGTAAAACAGTCTCAGCAGACAGGCCGAAATTGGTTTTGGGAAACACACAAATCTCAAACCCAGAGTTAGGAAGACCATCTTTCTTGGGGTGTTTTGTAGAAGATTCTTTGTAAAATATTAAATATTAATATTAGCAACCAGTATTTCTAAGAAAGAGAGCTACAGTGGAATGGAAATGACTTAGGACTTTTGAAGACTATTCTAGTAGGACTACTAACACTGCCACATCCTTTAAGCTTAAAAAATCAGTAAATAAAGATCAGTCAATGATTGATATATTTATCTCCTATGGTACAGGCTAGTGAAACACAAAGGACCTCATCACAATAAGGTTGACTACCAGGGTATTAATTGTTTAGCTACTGCAATACTTGAAGACAGTCTGCTATCAAAGATGTAAAGGAATTTCAATCTGTGTCAGTTACAATTATAGGGTCCTAGAAGGGGTTCTACATTAAGTGTGATGCACCGTTAAGAACCTGAGAGTTCCTATAAGTCACTACTTTCAAAAAAACATATTTTGTTACATCAAGGTTACATTTTAAAAAAACAGCTCTTACAGAGGAAAAGGTAGCATCTTGGCTAAGAAGTAGTGATATAAGAAGGGGAAATGGGTTAATTTATAGGATCATAGTGGCAAAGACTAAAAGCTGAAAGGAATCTCAAAGCCCATCACTTCCAACACTCTCATTTTATAGATGAGGAAAATAAAACTGAGAGAGGTTAAATAACTTGCCCAAGATCACACAATTAGTTAGTGCCTGAGGCAGAATTTGAACTAAGGTCCATAGATTGAAGATGATGGTGATGATGGTGATTTTGATCACGCCTGGAATTTAACTCTAGAGATCAGCATTCATTCTGTCACTTATACATATTTATAAAGTTGATGATTGAGTTGCCCAGGGTCACAGAGACAGTATATGCCAGATATAGAACCTGGGTACATGTCTTCCTGGCTTACAGGCCAACTCTCTCTCCTTTGCATATCCTGCTGCTCTACTACTAGTAAGACTTGCCCCAGCAGCTCTTCCACAGGACCATGCTGAAACAGCTGTCCAACAACTTGGCCTGTCAGCAAGTTCTTACTTATCTCAAACCTGACTGCTTCTTGACACAATTAAATCCTAGTTTGTCTTCTTTGCTTAGGGTAGACGAAGATCAATAAAGGTCAAACTAGAAAGTTTTAGTTGTCTGTGCAAGAAAATTCCAATGTTCAGAAGTCACTCACCAATTTAAAGAGTGGGAAAGGGAATTTTGATAGAATATGTCCTAAAAATTAAAAATAAATAAAAAAATCTTAGTCTGACTGCAAATTACAAGGAAATAATGTGACAAAAATAGGATTAGTATCCACAATTTGCCCACATGCCTATTCTGCCTAGGTTTGTTTCCTCAATTAGCTTTATATATATTGGGAATTAGTACAAGTTCAGTTTCATTGTCCCAACAATAGCTGGTATCTAGTGGAGTCTTTAAGGTTCCCCCTTTCCAGACAAAAACTATTCTGATTAAGATATAGAGAAGAAGGGAAAAAAGAACAAACAAAAACATTTTTCCTCAGTTCAGCCAAGACTAGGTTGGTCATTTCTTTTACATACTTACATATATACATACAGACACATATATGTATATATGATTTATTTTTATATCATCTTTGTTTCCAAATATATCCCTCTCCACTCACCTACCCAGCAAGCAATTCCTCATAATACAGAACAAAAAGGAATAAGAAAAAGCTATTCAACTGGACTAACCGATGTATCAAATGATTGTGAAAGTATATGTAACATTTCACACCCATAGTCACCTTCTCTACGAGAAAGGTATGTAAAGTTTGTTCAAATCTTTTCTACACTAGAGCTTAGACATTTTTATTGAATACAGTTCAGTTTCTCATTTTGTTCTTTCCATTTTCATTGATGCAACTGTATGTGTTTCCCTTCCCCTCTCCAGGATGATAATTTCATATAGTATGAAGAACACTGAATTTGGTATCCAATGGCTTGTATTCAATTCTTCACTTCAGCACTTGCCACCCATATGAACCAGGTCAAGTCACTTGGTCTCCTTAGGCTTCAGTTTCTTCATTTGTAAAATGAGGCCTGTCAAATAAAATGAACTCAGAGATTCTTTTATGCTCTAGATGTGCTGAGTATTTGTCATTTTGAAAGAGGACCCCAGGCACAGGACAATGAACCACTAATGATGAAATTTCAAGAAATGGAAAGGCACCAAAAAAATTTATAGTAAACAGCTTTTCTTAGAGACCCATAGTTGATCTTCCATCTATCACCAACTGCATAGACTCATAAGACTAGTCCTGGTAGAAAACTTTCTTATCCCAACAAAGAAATGCAGTTACCTCTGCATGCAAGATAGAGCCATTTGCAAAATAGACCCATTTTTTTCTTTTTTTTTTTTTTGCTTTTTGGAGGGGGAAAGGTAGGGCAGTTAGGGCTAAATGACTTGCCCAAGGTCATAGGACTAGTTTTATGTTAAGTGTCTGAGGCCAGATTTGAATTTAGGTCCTCCTGCCTCGAAGGCTGGTGCTCTATCACTGCGCCACCTAGCCACCCCAAGGTAGACTCATTTTCAAAGCAGAAATTATAGTTTCAAAATGCTCAGTAGTTTATATATCTCTCAGAGGTTAGAGATCTATATGGGGCAGGCTTTTCTTTCTATTCTGTGTTTAATCCATGTCCATGGCATACTCCCTCCTTGAGGAAATGCTGCCAAATATGAATAACTGTCGCGCCATGCAGTTAAATCAATTAACTCTAAAGGAAAATGACAATGATGAAGAATAAGCTTCAGAGTAAATATCAACAGACTCTCCTGGAGCTGTCTTTAAGTGAGATATGATGCATCCTGCCCTTCCTAAGGTGAACAATTTTACTAGATGACCCCATGCAAAAAATTACAAAATGTTGCCAGAGGCCCATTCCCTAATCGTCAAGACAAATTCCATGCTTTGCGTTCACCATTGATATTACTGGTCTTCTTTCTAAGTGCAATGGGGTTACTCTACAGAACCATCCCATTTCCTAAAATATCACTATTCAGAGGAAAGAAGTTGTTTACTTTTATCATACTTTAATTCCAACAGGTCTTGTTCTTCCTAAGATTTCTATACTGCTGATAAAAAGCAATGAGAATTCATTTCCTTCAGTATCCTCAAGTGTTGTGGCATTTATCTAATGGAATACCTATTAAACCAACACAAAATCAAGTAAAGTAGAAGAAAATACTACAAGTCGGCATTTATCAAAAACTTTAATATTATCTAAATTACATCAGCATATGAAGCTACACGTTGAATGTCATCCATTGTCCATTCAAGTAATACTGAAATGGATACTCCTGAATATTTATAGTGCTGAGTGGTCTGCTTCAAGCTTAACGTGATCACATAGAGAGATTTTCTTTTGCATCTACAATTATATTTGATGAATCAAATGGTTAAAAGTAAATAAGATTGGCAATTTTCACTATATGCCTCTCATATTAAAGACAGCAAGGTACTGACTATGATTATTTCCAAACAAATACATTGAGAAGTTTTGATTTCCATTGCAAGGGGAAAATATTATTTTGGTAACCCCTTACAACCAATGCAAATCTCAACTTATTTGTGACTTAGCTTATAAGTCCTAGGAGTATCCTAAGGCATGCAGATTTTATCTCCTAGATAGAAAATGCCAGAAGCCAATCAAACCTAGACCCTTCTGATTCCAGGGCCCATATTCTATCCGCAATTCAAGGATGCTTCTGTAAATATTTCAAGAATCAGGCTTCCAAGCAAGTCTATGGTATTTTGCTGATTAGTCAAAAAGGACTCAATTAGTAAAGACAATAAGGATCAAGAAACTGAGGAAAACAGACTAAAATAACTTGTCCAGGGTCACAAAGTTTATAAGTGTCTGAGGCTAAATTGAAACTAAGGAAAATGAGTCTTCCTGACTCTGGGCCCAGCACTCTATCC
Source organism: Pseudochirops corinnae (assembly GCA_028646515.1). Taxonomy (NCBI): domain Eukaryota; kingdom Metazoa; phylum Chordata; class Mammalia; order Diprotodontia; family Pseudocheiridae; genus Pseudochirops; species Pseudochirops corinnae. Next base: position 120,839,714 of record CM053592.1, read on the forward strand.
ACTGTGCCACCTGCGGCCTTCAGGAAATTGTAAAAATACATGAGATAGCAGAGATAGAGCTGATATAGAGAGGGAAAGGCAGGGATTCACCGGACCTCTACCCCAACTACCGCCAAATACTTTTTAAATAATGACTCTGAGCAAATCCTAAAGCAGAAGAACGCACAAAAAGAGGAAGTGAAAAGCAACTTAGAAGGTTGGCAGGAAAGGTCTGTTGCACCAGAGTGAGAGAGGAGTGCAGTCCAGAGCAGGACATACTAGCATAGAGCAGGCCCCAACAAACCAGAAGCAGGCCTTAGGGCAACTGCATCAGTGGCAACAGTGGTAGTTTCCAGACCTCACAGCCCACAGACAATAAAGGGACTGCACAAAGGGCCAGAGGGAGATTTACAAGGGTCACTTTGCTGGCAACAGTGGCACAACTGTTTCACTGTGTATACTTGGGCTGGATCACAATTCTGAGACTTAGTCCCAGGCTGAGAAAGATCACTAAGACAGAAGAGCTTACAGTGGCAGGGGAGTAAGGAGGTCACAGGTCCAGGACTGAAAAAAGTATTTGTGATCACTCACAAACCAGCACGCAGTACGGGACAGTAATAAATACACATCTCCCAAAATCATAGCATTTTGGAAGAACCAAAAACTTACAGGGCCCCAGAATTACCTCTGAAAATAGCTTTGCAAAAACCTGAAGCTTGAGACAATGTCCCCTGTACTTGAGAATCAGTGCCCCATTTTAGCACAGAGTTAAAAGTCAAGAAAAATTTCTGACCATAGAGGGTTATTATGGTGACAACGAAGGTCAAAATGCACACTCAGAAGAAGTCAATAAAACCATCCCACATGCAATTCCTACATCAAAAAACTCAAAGAGGAAGAGTTCAAAATTAATTTTAAAAATCAAGTAAGAGAAATAGAGGAAAAACTGGGAAGAGAAATGAGAATGATGCAAGAAAATCATGAAAAGAAGAGTCAACAGTTTGGTAAAGGATGCACAAAAAATACTGAAGAAAATAGCACCATAAAAAATAAAATAGGCAGATCTCAGAAAAGTATGGAAAGACTTGAAAGAACTGTTGCTGAGTGAAGTGAGCAAAACCATAAGAACATTTATAGTGTCACAATATGTGATGACTAACTTTTTTAAAAATGTATTTATTTATTTTTACTTTACAACATTCAGTTCCACAAGCTTTTGAGTTCCAAATTTTTCCCCCTCATCCCCTGCCCAAGATGACATACAATCTGATATAAGCTCTACATATGCATTCACATAAAACATATTTTCACATTAGTAATGTTGCAAAGAAGAATCAAAACCAATGTAATGAACCACAAGAAAAAAGAAACTTAACAAAAGAAAAGAGAGAGAGAGAGAGCAAATAGTACATTTGAATTTGCATTCAGATTCCATAATTCTTTCTCTGGAGGTAGACAGCATTTTCTATCATAAGCCCTTTGGAGTTGTCTTAGAACCTTGCATTGCTGAGAAGAGCCAAGTCCATGAAAGTTAGTGCCTACCCTTTGACCAAGCAATACCACTACAGAGTTTGTATTTAAAAGAGATACCAAAAAAAAGACCTATGTGTACAAAAAATATTTATAGCACCTGTTTTAGTGGTGACAAAGAATTGGAAATTGAGGGGATGTCCATCTGCCTAAACATGTTGGTTAGAACATTGTACACAGTAACAGCAACACTTTATGATGATTTATTATAAATAACTTAGCTTTTCTCATCAATACAATGATCCAAGATAATTCCGTAGGACTTATGATGAAAAGTGCTGGCTATTCATCTCCAGAGAAAGAACTGGTAGAGCATGAATTAAAAGCAAAGATACTTTTTCTTTACATTATTTTTCTTCATTTAGCTTGTCTATGTTTTTTTTTATACAGAATGACTTACACAGAAATGTATTTTGCATAACTACACATGTATAACATGCCAAATTGTGTCCCTTCTCAATGGGGAGGAGGGAAGAAGGAATAGAACTTGGAACTCAAAATTTAAAAACAGGAATGTTAAAATATTTACATGTGATTAGTAAAACCAAAATATTAAACAGGATTTTTAAAAAGAAAAAATACATGAGATACTATATAGATCTATGAAAAGTTTACCACACACACACACACACACACACACACACACACACACACATATAATACTATTATGAAAACTTAAAAGCAAACTTTGCCTTGAGTGACACAAAATATTTTTAAATGATGTTCCTAAGTTTGTTTAAGATACTTTTCAATGCCTGACACATAGTAGGGGCTTAATAAATGCAAATTAGCTGACCGATTTTTTTTTTCCCCCATTTCTATTCTACCCCCTTCCCTTACTCAATTGCCTTCAAGTTCCTCTTTTTGGATGCTAAAGGGAAACTAATTTCTGTTTCAGATTTATCATTTCCAAAGGTCTACAGAACTTGTAAAAATGAAAATTAACTCCCCACATACAAACAAAAGAAACAATTATTAAAAAAATTAAAATTAAATATCATCACAATATAATGAAATTTCTCAGTAGATTATCAATTCAGAAAGGTAGCAATGAGCTATAGATTTTTCAGTATTCATTGCAATCTGCCCTTAAAGGAATATATATGCCTTAGTACAGGAACCAATGAATAGATTTCTATATCAAATAAAGATTTCTTTCCGTTAGCATTTGTTGACAGACTTAGCAAAGATTCCAGCCATATCAGGCAATATGAGGCAGGACAGGAGGAAAAATAAGATAAATAATATAATAAAAAATATATTTACTTCTAAACACATGCAGTAAAAATCAATTAGAATCCAGCCATGTGAGCTCATTTCAGTTCACTGAAATCAGATCATCGCAAGGTTGATCCAGTCAACTTTAGGAAAAATGATTTTTGAAGATAATAGAAAATAAAGGGTAAAGCCTAGATAAGTGCCCATTAAGACTTATTGCTGGGGATGGGGTAGAATAGTTGCATGTTTAACCTTGAAGTTTCAGTGTCCATAGCAACTACATCTGCAAATCTAAAGAAGATTGAGCTCTCAGCTCCTTTGGTTTAACACCTGAACTACCATGTACAAACTAGGGCAGATTTTAATTTGCATTTCCTAGGCCTATTTGGATAAATAAGATCATTTGCTTCTTTAAATAAGACCAAAAAATTATTCCCTTTTTCCTCAGATGCCTCATAATCAAAGGATACTTGGAGTTTAGAATTTGAGACTTTATATTAACAATAGCTGATTTGCCCACATCTCTATTAATAAACCTATTCTCATGATAAATGAATAGAAGCATGGATATTAGATAGAAGGGAGTAGAGAAGGCCTAATCAAATCCTATGCTTTGAGCAAAAAAGACCTAAGTGTAAGGGATGCTAGGTAACTTCTATTTCACATACCATAAAGAGGCAGAGATCATACTAGAACACTGATATCTTTGCTACCATTCACTGCTGATTTTACCACATATCCTATTTACGTAAGGAAGAACATATAATCAATACTCATGTTAACTAGAAAATATTATAAGTAGCACATTGGATCAATAAGTGAATTATTCATTGTGTAGCCACAGAATACACTTGAAAAAATATAGATGTTTATCTTAATCTAGGATATTAGAATTAGAAATGGTCTTATATATTAATACATGATACTGAAGATATGGCAGGAAAGATGGGTTAGGAGGGAAGATAACTCACTTTCTGCCTCTTACTCTTAATAAATTCAGTACTACCCTTGCTGTAGTATCAATGTATCAATTGACTGCCCTTTTGTTTAATTCTATATTGTTATGAGTCTCCAGATTAAAATTGCCTTTACTGACCATCACTCCCCTATATACATTGTTTCCCTTATTAAAGCATAAACTTCTTGAGGGCAGAGACTGTCTCACTTTGGTGTCTGTATCCCAAGTGCTTAGCATAGCGCTTCACACAGTGTAGCCACTTAAATTATTTGTGTTTATTCACTGACTAATGCATCAGGAAATCAACAAGAATCGAGTCATGGAGAATTTATTAACACTTACTCTGAATCAAATGCCGTGATAACTTCTGAGAACACAAATAAAACCAGAAAGAAACACAAATCCTGACCTCAAAAGTTTATATTTTAAAGGGAAAAGACAACACATAAAAAGAAGGTAAAAAAAATGAGGGGCCATGAGGAGGGGGAGAGAAAGGAAGCACTAGGAATAGGGCAGGGCGGTTACTCAGAAGGAATGTGAAAGAGAAAACTGGAAAGTCAAGAGTTCAGCCTGGAGAAGAATAAAGACATGACTTAGATGGATTCTCTACCATAAAAATGGAGGTTCTGGGAGGAACTAGCCAATATGAGAGGTGGAAGGTATTTCTAGTAGGAGAAGTAGAGGCACTGAGTAAATTTCCTGACAATGTACACCAAGACATATCAGAGAAATTTCTAATACTGGATATTGGGAGGCCTTAACAGTTTACTAAGTGGAATTCTTAGTATACTAAAAGAACCCATCAACTCACTGCTGGACTGGTACTTGTGGAAGTCAATCATCCTTTAGTCCTCCTAATCATTCAGGTAGTCAACAAGCATGTGAGTGCTTAATATGTCAAGGCACTGAGGGTTACAAAGTAAGTCAAAAAGACTATCAAGGAGCTCTCCTTGATAAGGCATTTCAGAGACAGCAGACAGCCAGTTCACATGCATGGAGACAAAAGATAAACTGTCATTGATGAGTAAGGACAAGTAGAAGAGTGTAGGCGAATTTTAGAGTGTGTATATGAGAGACAAGTATAAGAGGCCTAGAAGTACAGGAAGAGGCCAGGTTGGGAAGAGTTAAGAATGCCAAAAAGATTTTCTATCTGATTCTGGAGGCAACAGGGAGCCACCGGAAGGCTAGCATTTAATGAGGGAGTAAGGGAAGTTGGTATAACCTAGTCAGACCTGCACTTTAGAAAATCACTTTGGATTTAAATGGATCATGAATTGGAGTGCTGAAAGAATTGTGGCAGGGGGAAGAATTAAAATGTTATGACAATAGAGTAGAGAAGAGCTGATAAGGGCCTAGAGATTCCAAGTTGCAGACTGAGCAAAAAAAAGAAAGTAATATTTTAATCAAAAGCAAACAAACTATTATGCTGTACTAAGCAGAATGATAAATAGATCATAATGTTCTACCATAAAAGATGGTCCCATGAGCAAGATAATGAGCAACTCACATTTCCCCCTTTGCAGGCTACCTACACCTTTCAATTTGATTGGGCTAGTTTGATTATCCCATTGATGACCCTCTTCCAATGACTACACCTGCTGCTGGACTCAAGACTGTGAAGTACATCATCTTGTTTACACTTTGTTTTTGTCTCATATTCCTGAATCACATGGATAGGTAGGTAGGTAGGTAGGTAGATAGATAGATAGATAGATAGATAGATAGATAGATAGATAGAAAAATAGATCAATAG
>CM053592.1:120845651-120891040 GCA_028646515.1 Pseudochirops corinnae
TTTGACCTCTGGAATATCATATCCCAAGCCCTTTGATCCCTTAATATAGAAGCTGCTAGGTCTTGGGTTATACTGTGTTATACTGATTGTGTTAATATAATATTCAAATTGTTTCTTCCTGACTGCTTGCACTATTTTCTCCTTGACCTGGGAACTCTAGAATTTGGCTATAATATTCCTAGTTTTCTTTTTGTGATCTTTTTCAAGAGGCAATCAATGAATTCTTTCAATTTCTATTTTGCCCTCTCTAGAATATCAGGGCAATTTTGCTTGATAATTTCTTGAAAGATGGTGTCTAGATTCTTTATTTTTTATCATGGCTTTCAGGTAGTCCAATAATTTTTAAATTATCTCTCCTGGATCTATTTTCTAGGTCAGTGTTTTTTGTTTGTTTGTTTGTTTGTTTTCCAATGAGACATTTCACATTGCCTTCTATTTTTTCATTTGTTTGGATCTATTTTATATTATCTTGATTTCTCATAATGTCATTAGCTTCCAATTGCTCCAATCTAACTTTGAAGGAGTTATTCTCTTCAGTGAATTTTTGAATTCCTTTTCCACCTGTCAAATTGGGCTTTTTAAGGCATTCTCCTCATTGGCTTTTTGGGCCTCTTTTTCCATTTGAGTTAGTCTATTTTTTAAGGTGTTATTTTCTTCAGTGTATTTTTCGATCTCCTTAGGCTCGCTGTTGACTCACATTTCATGATTTTCCTGCATCATTCTCATTTCTGTTCCCAATTTTTCCTCCACTTCTCTTACTTGATTTTCAACATCCTTCTTGATCTCCTCCATGGCCTATAACCAATTCATATTTTTCTTGCAGGTTTTTGATGCAGAAGTTCTGACTTTGCTGTCTTCCTCCCACTCCATGCCTTTTTCCTTTTTGTCTCCCAAAAAAGGATTCTATAGTTTGTTTGTGCTTCCTATGCTTGTTCATATTGCCAGACAATTACTTGACATTTGAGCTCTTTGCTATGGTAGAACTCTGCTTAAAGAATGGAGAGAGTTTTGTCCCAAATTGCTAAGGTTTTCACAACTGCAAGAGCTATTGAGAGGGTGCCATTTCTATAGCCCCCACAAGCTCTGGCTCACTGTTCACACATCCCAGGACCACCACCCAAGACCATGATCCAGATCCAAGCCAGTTAAAGCAAGAGCAGTTATCCTCTGTATGATCACTTGGTCCCCCTGCTATCTGCAGGCCAGGAGCTCTTGAGGCAGCCATGCAGTGCAGCTGCTGCACCTCTGCCACTTCTCACCCCAGGGGCAGGGGCTGGACCACACTCTTCCTTCCACCCTTGTTCCAACAGAGTTCCACATTGACCTTTTACTTTGGCATTTATGAGTTGAGAAGTCTAGAAGCCGCTACAGCTGCTGCATATTCATTGTCTGCTGAAGTCTGCTCTGGCCTCAGCTGGTCAGGGCCACTCTGGGGCTGGAACCATGCTGCTCCTGCAGGACTGTGCTGGGCTCCCAGTGCACTGTGATAGACCTTTGCTGTTGGCCTGCTGTTGGCTGTCTTCAGCAGGAGATTTGTTTCTTTCATTTTGTGGGTTCTGTAGCTTTAGAATTTGTTTAGAGTCATTTTTTTTGTAAGTATTTGAATTGTTTGGAGCTGGACTCCACACCAAGTATGTTCTTCTACTCTGCCATCTTGGCTCCGCCCCTATAGAGGGAATTCTTACAAGGGATTAGAGCTTGGAATAGGTAATTTATTAAGGTTCCTTCCACTTCTTATGATTATAGCATTCTTAAAATTGGCAGTCACCTTGTACAATGGATAGAGAATGCTGGACTTAGGTTCAGTAAAAATTGAATTTTCATCCTACTCCAGATGCTTACTAGCTGAGTGACCCTGTACAAGTCATTAACTCCCTAAACCTCAGTTCCTCATCTGCAGCAGGAGTATAATAATAGTACCTATATCACAGTATTGTTATGAGGATCAAGTGAGATAATAAATGTAAAATCCTTTATAAACCTTAAATTTGTATATCAATGTTGGTTATTCTCTTTATGGATTTCATAAATCAATTGTAAGGTTCAATACAACTAGAAAAATTGGGGTTCAAAAGGGTCAAGGCTAGACAATAAGAGACAAAAATCACAAAAAGATTCCTGTGTCTAGAATCTTCTTCCAAGAAGTAGGCCATACCCTATCCCATCAATCCCAGACCAGGTATCCTTTTAAAAAAATGAAAACTGTTTACTATTCTAATTGGATTTTTTTTCCTTAAAACTTAACTACTACATGTACTCAAATATTTATCCATCTCACATATTTCCTCCTACTCCCACCCTTTGCAGTCTTAAGAAGTAAATATAAGATTACTTTCTCTGTATAATTAGACCCTTCACCCCAAACCCCATGTGGAGACTGCTCTAGTTAATAGAAATAATGGCAAGTAGGAATAACTGTAAAGGCTTGTGAGAAGCAGCAGAAAAGTCATGAAGGTAGTTTGCAGAAAGTAAAATGAAGTTTGTTACTTAATTGCTTTCAGAGTTCAGAGCATCTAGAGAAGAAATTTTACTTCAAGCCTCAGGTTCCATAGACCTTGAAATCCTAGGGTTTGCTCTATCAACAACAGCAGCTAGGTCATTTTACCTTCATAAATTGTCCTCTAATATGCAAGGAAATACAAGATTAAGAAGTTCTTGCAGGGGAATCAATTTAAATTTGTGTTAAAGAGAAAACTAGTCTCATCATCCCATGGTAATTTTCCTTATTTTAAGCATCAGATAAAAAAATGCAGCCCATTTTGATTACTACAAGGAAGCATTGACAATGCACACTTTAATTAAATTTGCAATGCTCATTGTATATAATCTTAAAATAACTGATTCATATAAAATTTTCAAAAATGATAGCTTATGGGAGGCACTGGATTTATGTATCCTCAATTACTTGTATTTCATGCTCAACCATCAAGTTATTTGGCAAGATTTTAATCCCCTCAGTAATCAGCATTCAAATATGTTCTCTGATAAATAGAAGAAATAAAGTCATAGGAGATATTTTCTTTGCTTATATTTTGTACTGTCTTAACTTTTGGCCATGTGTTCCCTGTTCATAAAACTTACCCTAATTTTAATGATAATTATATGCACACTCAAAAATAGAATAATATACCTTTAAATATTTAATAATGGCTTGTATTACTATTCATCAAGTTGATTTATTTCCCACAGGTCTCCGGTGTTTATGGAACCTATTGTCTGATGACATTAACGCCAAATTAGAAAGGAAGTTATTTAGCAACATTCCTCAATGAATCAAGAGATATGGAATGACATCTTCAGGTCTTATATAAATAGGATGAAAAAAATATTTCCCCAAAGTTACAAAAAGGAAACATAATAAAAACAAGATGTGTTTGCCTGACATATTCACTTAGAAATGGGTTTTTATTCATTAAGTACTGCCATTTAGTGGTGAGGTTGTAAATATGCCCATCGCAAAGCCAAAAGTATTTAGAAAAGAATCATGGTTCATTCTCTGCTCTCTGTGGAGAAAGTTATTTAAAAAATCATAGTTTATTGTCCTGGGCTGACTCTTATTAGTAAACAAATGGCTACGTGATTATAAGACACTTTTGTTTAAGATAATTTGTGAATTATGAAGTCAAGTCTCCTGATTTCCCAGAATTTATCACTTCATAACTAATAAAAAATAAACCAACTTACCACATGTTCAATTGCTACCCAGAGTCTTATCTTGCCAACTCACACAATTCTTCCCAAAGTGAGCCCCAAAGCAAAACATGACCTCAGAGTATATGTAGCCTTCTCCAAGGTCAGAAAACATCACAACCCTCCTCACCCACTTGACTACAAAGTAACAAAAGTTGCGCCTTCCTGAAAAACAAGCCTCCCCTAAGCAAGCTTCTCCTGTGGGTGTTGCCACACCCTTCAGCAAACTCTTCCCACTACAGGGTCCATGTGACCACATTCAGCCTATTAGAGGGCAGAGTATATTTTCAAATCAGGAAAGGTCCTCAAATTCACTTAGGCTTATTAACGGTCAGGGAAGATCTTCAATTTCCCATTCCGATTAAACTACTGTACAAAAGAAATTACAAAAATGAAGTTTGCTTTAAAGATATTGAGTCAACACCACAATGATTTAAGTGCATCATATTTTTAAGTACACACTCAGTTTAAATTCAAATTAATTTTGATATATAGTGCTCTGCAAGTATTAAAGCCCTACATAAATGCTAGCTATTATTAAAAGAACATTTTATTTAGGATATTCTGAGTACATTTCATGCTCTGACTTTCCAATTAAATTATCCTTCTGTTACCACAACTATTGTCACTGGAGAATATATGAATATTTGGTGGTAGGGTGGCAGAAGTATTAAGAGAGCTTAATGAGTGATGTTCTCAAGAGTAAAGGGAGGTTGAGTAGAGAAAATGATTTTGGACTTTAAGGTACTGGGTGCAAAACAAGGGGCTCTGTCTTTGGGTAATAACAGAACTCTAAATTATGATGTCAAATAGTTATAGTTTTGGGAATAAAACAAATTATTCCAAAAATGTAAACCAAAAGAACAAAAAATAAAAACTATCCTGGGTAATTGCGATATTCACTTTGGACAAAACAAAAGTGAGGAAATGTATCCCACAAATTCATTTAGTGTGATAAGGAACTATGGGTATGGAATTTTGCCTGTGTTCTCAGGCATGATCATCATTTGGTTTCATTTAATTTTTTGTTGGTTAACAGGGGAATGCTAATTGGAATGTGGCAAAGTAGAAGGTAAATCTGGAAAAGACTATGAATTTAAGAAGTACAAAACTTAAATAAAATTAAGAAGGCTCCAGGAATATACATTTAAATTTAATTTTGTTGATTCAAAAGGGAAAGTTGAAGGCAAAGGATTAGATGAATTTTCTAAAATATCAAACAAATCGACATGGACATATGAATAGAGAGTTTGCCTCAAAGCAAGGAAGACCTAAGTTCATAGTTTTGCCTTTGACACATACTAGTTATGTTACCTAGGGCAAATCACTTAAACTCTCAGTGCTCTAAGTAACTCTCTAAGGTAAGTTGCAGGGAACTTACTGACCTAGAGTCCCCTCAGAGTAGAGTACCCTATAACCAAACAAGTCACAGGTCCAGTCTTCTTCTCTGTCCTATCCATTATGGAAAGTTGTAAGAATGTACTATTTCTTTCTTTTCTTTTTTTGTATATGTATCCCCATCATGGTTAGTCAATGCCTGTTAATTATATGACATGTCCAAGTACTAGGTCTGTGAGGTCCCTTCTTAAGAATAGAATTAAATATGAGGATGAATGGTATCCCTATATTTAGTTCACATGCAAAGTATATTTTTATATTGTATTTTAGGAACTTTGTTAGCAAATATGCTAAGTCTGGTATTAGACTTAAGAGTACACCTGCTTTCAAATCTTATGATTTAAAAAAAAAAGTTGAATTATATGAAAAGTCAAAGGTACAGGAGAAATAAAATATATTTAGCCTTTGGAGTCATTTCTCTAGATCAATTTCAACCAAGAAGCACATAAGTTATAGGCAGTGAGTGAAATGGATCATCTCAAGCTTATTTTTTTGTCTTGCTATGTCTTGCTATTGACCCTCTATACTAAGATTTAAAAAAAATGAAGTAACCCTTAAAGAAAAATCAATGAATTTTCGAGAATGATTTTTTTAAACATTATTTTCCTTGGGAACAATCTCAAGACATTTGGCAAAGTAAACGATTCTACAATTTAAGAAAAGGTCACTGTGGTAGGGTTTACTTAGGTTGCCTTTTTTTTTAGATGTAAAATTGGCTTTAAAAATAAGTTTAATGACCTGCCTATATTGCTAGAGTCATTTATGCACTCAACAGAAAAACTAAAAAATAAGCACTTAGTAAATGCTTGATTTACTTCATTTACAAGCCGAAATTCATAGCAGAACTGAGAAATGACTTTTAGAAAACTTTGCTCAAGGTCAATGAGGCTTATGTTTCAATTAGTCCTAGAAAAATAAATTTTCAACCACTTCTAAAGGATTTAGCATTCCTCAACTCTTGTCAGGATACTGCCAAGGCCACTAAACTCTGTCTCCATGCTTCCGATTTTGATCCCTTCTGAATGTTCTCCTATAAAGCTGCCAAAACTACATTCCTAAAACATAGTCCTGATCATGTTACTCTTCTGCTGAAGAAACTTCAGTAGCTCTCCAATTGTCTCCAGGATATAATGTAAGCTCCTTTAAAAGTCATTTCCAATTTAACGGCTACTATCTTGCTAGGCTGCAAGGTTAGTAGTTAGTAGACTGCTTTAGTGTTAGTTCCCTTCAGGCACTCTATATTCTAGTCACACTGGTCTAGTTGCTGCTCCCTATATACACAATTCCAATTCCTGCCTCCATGCCTTTGAAAAGTGTCCCAGGCAAGAAAAATTCTTCTTCTTCAATTCTGACACTTAAAATCCCAACTCCTTTGAAGCTCAGATATCTCCTTTTCTGATCTCTGAGCAGTTACTATTTCTCACATCATGACTAATGTAACTTTGTACTCATTTTTAGTCGTATTTATATTAATATTTACAGCATTCTGTACACCTACACAAGATACACACACACACACACACACACACACACACACACTCAGAGGCAAACCCCAGTAGAATCTAAATTCTGAGTTCTGACACTGTTTAGTTTCTTATTTATAATCACAGCACCTAATACAGCATCTGGTACATATTATATTTTGAATAAATGTTTGTCAGACTGAATTCAGTGTAATTCAACAAGTAGGGCTTAAGGACCTGTTATATTGTGGGCATTCAGGCATTGAAGATAGAGAGATGAAATCTAACATCCGTGCCCCTAAGGAAACTTCATTTTACTTGCAATTATCTGGGCTGGATGTAGAACAGAAGACAGGTAGGCTGCTGAGTATGCCTTTCCATAAAGAAGAATGGACATTGCTCCTAGTGCTTGTGTTTCACCATCAGAGCCATGGTGGAGATAGACTTTTCATAGTTCTTTCCCTCCTCACTTAGAGTATAGCATTACCCACTACAGAGCCACTGAATGGGATGGTGTAGATATGGTCATGGAAGAACATGGCCAGAGTGAAAGATATACAGCCTCTGGGCTTCTCAGTTAGAATGAAAAGCCCCTTCAGAGTTACTGCTGGATACTCTCTACAGCCAGGTGACCACATTGTGCTAGGTATGTAGGTGGACTAATCATTTTGACTGCTTTATCAGTAAGAATGCTCCAGGTAAGAATGAAAGAGAATAACCTCCCAGACTCCAAGCTTTTGGGAGAAAGGGGAATAAGAATAGGGTTCATTACAGAGATCTAAAGACCATCAGTGGTCTTAACCTCATGTTTGGGTATTTTACAGCTTGGGAACTTAAGGCTCAGCTAAGAGATAGGCTCAAACTCTGGGCAGGTAAGATGTTGGGCAATGCTGCCAATTATACTCAACTGTTGTTTAGTCACACCTCATAAAAGGGTGGAATCTCAGGTTTACATGGGTGAGGTTGTGGGGATGGGCAGAGTTATTGGTATGGATGGATCATTAAAATTCCTCCATGGACCAGGGGAAGAATGTGTCTAGCTCTCAGATGTAGAACATTCTACTGCCTACTAGAATAGGCTGATATATAGTTTGGGTACTAAAATCCCAAGCAGGACTAGAAAGTTCATTAAAGAGTTGTATACTCATTTAAATGTCTCTTCAAATAACAATTCTGTAAAGTGACCAGGGTTCTGAAGAACTCAGTTGATATTAGGAAACAGAAAATCAAGACCAATTAGAGGAGAAATGTGGGGTAGTTGTTTGAAAAATCTATTCAAATACAAAGATTTTTTTTCTGGGTTTTCAAACATATTTATTGATAATTTTTCTTTTCAGATCACCTAGATTTCTCCCTATGCCCCTCCTGCTACCTTCTGGTGGGCCAGAAGTTTTGCTTTGTTTTGATTTTTTTAAGAATAAGTTTTAAAAAATCAGCAAAATCAAAAACATTTTTAAAATATCTGACATTATATTCAGTGCTTTATACTCACATGCCCCTTGCCTCTCAGAAAGAATGGGAAGGGGAAATCTTTTGTATTTTTTTCCTTTGTGGCCGAACTCTTCCTTGATAATTTTTAGTTGTGTGTGTGTGTGCGTGTGTGCATGTATGTGTTTGTTTTTTCTTCATTCAATTTATGTTGTTTTAGGCATTGTGAATATTGTTTTCCTGGCCCTAGATACCTTATTTTCATCAGTTCATGTAGATTTTTCCATCGATTGCTCTATTCATTATCCTTATCATTTTTTACAAGATAGAAATACGCTATTACATTCATATATCATAACATTTACATTTTTCCCAATTCATAAGCATCTAATTTGATTCCAATTCTTTGTTATCACAAATAGTGATAGTCTGAAAATATGCATATATTTGGAATCTTGTAATGGTAATAGAATTTAAAGGTCCCCCTGTACTGGCTTGGTTTTCAGGTTGAATGTTAAAACCCAGGGTTTGTGAATCCCATTTGTGGGATGGCCTTGTTGACATGAAGAGAGGGCTGAACTGGGAGGAGCTGGTGATGTGGATTTAGAGACAGGCCCAAGCAGAGAGGAGCCAGAAGAACTTTTGGGGAGCCGTATCATGAAGGCAGAGAGAGAAGAGAAATGCCAGGGGACAGAGTTACTGAGAGAATGCTTAGGGCCAGTTGGAGCTGCCCAGGACTTTTGCGAACTGCCACCCGGAGCTGCCGAGGACTGAGGAGGCATGGCCGTGATGCCAATATTTTCTCTGTTTTTGATGTTGTTTTGCCTGATTTGTCTGCTGGTGAAGGACAGTGTTGTTGTTGCAAAGGTTCTGGAAGCTTGCTGTTGGTTCAGAAGCCCTGAAGAAAGATTTTCTTGTTGTGTATGTACAGAAATCCTGGAATAGGGTCTTGCTGATGTTTTCAGGGGTTCTGGGACTGTTCTGCAGGCAGAGAGTGAATCTATGAGGACATTGGCAATGTATCTTGTGGCTTTGTTAAGCTTTGTCTCCCCAGGAACAGAGATGGCTGAGAACTTGCCTCCTGTCAAGATGAAGAAAAGACCTCTCCTTGGGTATTAAATGCTGTGATGATATCTTAACCTTATTGTAGCTTAAGGGTAGATGGCATTTTGTGCTCTCCACTTCCCCTTTTGAGAAAGTACATGGCATTAACTGATGATAATTGTAATTTAGTTGTGATGCAGGGGTGGGAAACTTTTGGCTTTTTTTGTTCTCTGTGAATGACCAAATGAAAGTACTTTGTTTATGATTGGAAACTAATCTCCATTTGAGAAGAGAGACTTTGTGACTGACTAAATGAATGTACTGGCCAGGGGTGGGGACTTGGACCTTGGTACATTGTAATTGAATTGAGAACTTGCTAAATGGCTGAGTTACACTATATTTTTATTTTCTCTGTTCTGTGAATATTTTGCCTTAATTTGTTACTGAATAAAATAGAGAGTTACTCTGCTGCTATTCTAAACCTTGGAAGTTGCCTTTGCTTGACATTACAAACCTTTATTTTTGTCAGCAATCTCCTCAGGTTTTAATGTTTATAAGTAGAATCTCTGGGTCAGATGATGTGAACATTTTAATCACTTTATTTGGATAATTCCAAATTCTAAGATAATATTTATTTTTTTAAAAAAGCATTTAGCACAGTGTCTGTCACATAGCAGGTACCATGTAAGTCTTCGTTCCTTTTTTTTTCTTCTCTTCCCTACTTCCCTGATCTACATGTTAGTGTTCATGTCTCAAAGATTATTCTTAAATATTCAGAAAACAAAAGGAAAGCAACTTCAAGAAACAGAAGTGATGTATACCAGAAATATTTGAAGAGCTGAGTTGGACGATAAATGTGATAATAAAGAAAAAAGCAAAATGCAAAAATATAATTTTAAGTCATTCTGTGTTAAAAAAAATAAACTTGTATCAAAACAGAGTATATGAAAGGACTATAGTTTGCAAAGAGAATCAAAAGAAATGAGGCAGACACATGGCTTTCTGGACTAACTTCATCATTAGAAGAGAGACAATAATTAAAGAAAAAAGACGAACATGATCCTTATCTATGTTGTTGGGGTTTTTTTCCTTCTCTAATGGGGTAAGATAAAAGAAGCAGAGAGCCAACAAAGAAAGCAGGAACTGCATGAGGCAGATAGCTTAACCACACTGAGTCAAATTATTTAAAAGTGAGCAACCACTAAGAACAGACCATGAGTACCAATAAAATTTTGTTCAGGGTTAGTATCAATCACCAAATGACAAGATTACATTCCTTTTCTGTGTAAAGTAGAAATGAAAGACAAAATTTATTTAAACAATAGTTAAAACCATAGTTTAACTTGCTACCTTTGCTTTGAGAAAGTCACAACTTATCTGGGTATCAGTATTTCCAAATGTAAAATTAGGAGGGTGGACTAGATAATCCCCAAAGTCCCTTCCAGCTCTAAATACTGCTCTAGAAGTTACAGGGTATGTCAAGCTAGCAAGTAACATGAGAAAAGAGATTTACCTTATACCTATGTGCTTAGATGTTTTTAAAATGTGTTTTATATTACATACCTTCCTTGTGAGTTGCAAAATAAAGATGTAAGATGTTATTTAATAGAGTCACTTTTTTATCAGAGGAGGATAACTGGTTCATATAACAAACTCTCCGAGACTCAGCTAGTGATGAGTGAGATCAGCTTTGCTTCTGCAGCTTTAACCAAGATGATGATGCATGTTCCAAGAAAGCACAATTATTTCCTTCTCTTTTTGATAGCGACTGAATAGAGAGAGTGCACTGGATAATTGTAAAAATAAGCTTCAGGAAGCAGAGGAAAGGTCCAAGACAAATCCTTTACAATCAGAATTTTGCTATGTAGAATTGTTTCAATCCTTATCATCATCTACCACTTCTTTTAGTAGCTGAGGATATAACATTGTTTCTCCCAATTAGAGTTTCACTTCCTTGAAAATAGGGGCTGCTGTGCTTTTCTATTTGAAACCCCAGGAAATAGTGTAGTACTTGGCATAAAGTTTAATACTTAATACATTAATTAATTCATCTTCTTCACTTTTTTTTTAATTGCGTACCCACTGTGTGTACATCAATATGCTCCATTCCAACCAGGGGGCAGATCTTTAGTAATACAATGATAGCACCAAGATATTAAAAAAAAAAAAAAATTGCTGGACCTCATTATCTCAACTCCCTACAAAAATGCATTCATTAAGTTGTTTTTTTTTTTTTGTATGCCCTCTGCCTTTATAGAGTTATCAGGAGAGCCCAATTTAACTGCTAGATCTTTTGAAAAATTGAGACTGAATATCTTGTCCCCTATATCATATAAAATTCCTCATACACGTTTCTATTTGATAAATTTCTCCTTAGGTCAATTTCCAGGGAAAACTTTATCTTAATAGAGGATACATATGCTTCCTTCAAGCAAGAGATAGAAACAAAAATTATGCCAAATGTTGTATTTATGATTCTGCTGTAACTTCCAGAAAACAAAACAAATTTTGTTGCCAAATTCTGTATTATGAGTTCTACACTGGAAATTGAAAACACCTTCTTCCTAATTATAAAAGAACTCTTTTCTATTTTATACTTACACAGGTAATTAGTGAAATTCATGTTCACTGAAGATAAATTGGACCAGTCATACACACTGGAAAAACTTAGTGAGTGATGAATTCATATTGCACCTATAATTTTGGATGGTAAGCCCACCAAATGAAATTATTAGTACTACATTTTAGACAAACATTACAAATGGACAATGAGTTGAGCCCCTAATTGAATAGTACGTGAAATTGGGCTTTATTGCTTTTGGAAATTGTGCAATAATTTCAATGCCAATAAGCTGTTCTTTGAAACCAAAAGAAAAGACTGGGTGAGGAGGGTAATAGCACTCTTCAAATATTTAAAAGGTTCATAATTAAGAGAAGTGATTAGGCTTGTTCTCTTTGGCACCAAAGAGAGGAATCAGGAACAAAAGAGTGTAAGATGAAAAGATGTGACTGTAACATAGGTGAAAGAAAAAGCTTTTCAATATCTGGAGTTATCTAAAAGTGTAACAATCTGCTTCAAGAGGAAGTGTATTCAGTCATCCTCCTTGGAGGTCTTCATGCAGAGGCTAGACAGTCACTTCTTGGATATGTTATAGTGGGAATTCTCTTTATGTGTGGGTTTCACAAGACAGTTACTGAGGCTTTTTCCAGCTCTTAGATTATATGATTCTAAGATTGATGTAGACAAGCTATTGCTACCCTTTAGACACTACCTCCTATGAAACTATAAGAAGGGTGGGCAACAAAAGGAACAATGTCTTTCTTGGTACCATTACCATTTTCTCTTACAGCAGTGGTTCTCAACCTTCCTAATGCCACAACCCTTTAATACAATTCCTCATGTTGTGGTGACCCCCAACCATAAAATTATTTTCGTTGCTACTTCATAACTGTAATTTTGCTATTGTTATGAATCTATCTGATATACAGGGTGTATTTTCATTGTTACAAATTGAACATAACCCACAGGTTGAGAACTGCTGTCTTAGAGGGACCCAGAACATGCCTCAGAGAACAGAAGCTCAGGAATAGTTATGCTGATTAAAGGCTACCACTTTAAGGCTAGCAGGGACAGATTTTGTGACTCATGACTGACCTTCTAAAACCTTTGTAAAAAAACATCTTTAGTCTTATAAGTCTCCTAGAACAGGTACTTCCAGCACCTTGTAATTCAACCTTGAGGAATGATTGGATAATCAAGGTAACATAACATTTCTATACATTGTAGTAAGAAATACACTGAATTGTGTGACAGGGTACTTGAATTACAGCTTTGGTTCTCCCATTAACTATCGACCCATCAAGCAGGCATTTATTAGCTAGTATCAAACACTATGTGAGGAGATGGGCATATAAAGACAAATTCAAAGGATTCCATGCCCTCAAGAAGTTTATAGTCGATAAGGGGAAACAACATACATACATACAAGTTGAAAATACATGCACGGAAGTGCAAGGTAATTTAAGATGGCACTAGTAGGTTGGTGGGTCAGAAAAGAGGTACATTTCATCAGAGTTTTGAGTGCTGGGCATATTAAGAAATGGAGGTAAGAAGGAAAGAATATTTTTGAAGAACAAGAAGTAGGCCATTATGGATGGAATATCTAGTATGTAGGAAAGAAGCCTAAAAAAGTGAGCCCCTTTACTATTCTGAGCTAGGACGGCCCTTAAAGAAGTCTATTCAGTGAATGGATATTACCTCACTCAAAGCAAGAACCTGAAAAGACGATAGTCTAAAAGGGCTAGTGTCTCCTATAGCATCCTGGGCCATCTCTAGCCATCAGGATGAATATCTGACCCCTGGATTCAGATGACTCTGGAAGAAAAGGTGAGGCTGGTGACCTTGCACAACACTCCCTCACTCAAATAAAAGTCAACTCATTCAAGTCATGTCATCATCTCCCTGATGTCATGGTCCTCTTTAAAAACAAAAGATAAACACAACAGGAAAGGTAGGTTAGAAGCAAACTATGAAAGACTTTAAATGAAAAACAGAGGAGTTTATATTTCACCCTAGAGACACTGGTGCTTTTAGAACAATGGTATGGTATAAACAACCCTTTAGGAATATCACTTTGGTTGAGGTTTGAAGTTTGGATTGGAGGAAGGGTATGGATATGAAATGAAAAATAATGGAGATATGATTGTTCAAGCTACTCAACTCAAATGTAGTGAGTCTAAAAAAGAAAATTTCTCCCATCACTAAAGAGAATGGACCAAATAATGGAGATCCTGCAGAAGCAGAATGGGTAGGATAGCAGAATTAACAATTAATTGAACATAGAGGGAAGGGAGATTGAAGAGTTGAGAATGTCCAAGATTGCCAACTGTTGACTAGAAGGATGGTGATCAACTCAAGAAAAATAATTTAGTTTAAAAATATAGTGATTCTATGATTAAATGAAATAAACACTAAATTATAAATGCATGTTTTCATAATTAGGACTTAGAGGTTCTAAATCAATGTT
This sequence comes from Pseudochirops corinnae, assembly GCA_028646515.1. Lineage (NCBI taxonomy): Eukaryota > Metazoa > Chordata > Mammalia > Diprotodontia > Pseudocheiridae > Pseudochirops > Pseudochirops corinnae. The sequence goes on from CM053592.1 coordinate 120,859,702, forward strand.
CTCTTTATATATTAGAAACTGAGGCAAAACTGAGACTAAAACCCAAGGCTTCTAATTTCTAATCAATGTTCTTTTCCCAAGATTATGATATCTTTATAGAAAAGCCTAAAAGGAGTAAACTGTGTCTTACATAATTTTAATAACATGCAAACTAAATACTCAAATGGGTGGTTTTGCTGTTATTTTGCTATATGAGTAGATGCAATTAAAATGTCCTAGTCAACTTAATTATTTTGGGTTCTTTCCCTGGGAAGCTTCACATCTACTGTAAAATTCCAGGCAATTTTTGTTATCATTATTGTGATTAATTATATAACTCCTGATGAGATATGAAATAATTGCTTCCTTCACTTTTTCATTTAGAGATAATCTTTTCCTTGTAGTTATTTATGTAGCATAAACTATCATAATGATTCTATGAATGTAGTTACAATTTTGTGTGTTTGTTGTCTAATCATTTCAAAGGTCATAGAATCATTTAATTCATTCAGTTCAACACATATTTAGTAAGTGCCTTTTCTCTACCAGGCACTATGTTAGGTGCTAGAGATAATGGAAGCAAAAGAAAAGAAAGAAGGAAAAGAAATGAAAAGAAATGGTGCCTTCCCTCAAGAAGATTCCATTCTACTTGGAGCTTTGGCTAAGGTAGCTAATAACTCCAGATCCAATGGTTTCTGCATGGACTAATAGAGTAATAGATGGTCAAGTCTTCACAGTAACAAAGGTAATGCTGATTTAATTTTAAAACCTTAAGTAAGTAGAAAGTAAGGTTGCAAGTCCCTAGTCTCATCTGATGGTGATGGCAGGAATTGTTGGAGACTTGAGGCCTGGTTGGTTTTAGATGGACAAAGCATGTATGAGGTACTTAACTTCTAATCAATTAAGTCAGGTTTTCCCTAAGGTCCTATTCAGTGCTGAAAAGATTATCTTCACATTTGGTGGAGGAAGGGAGGGGCAGTACAAGGGTCTTCCCTATTGGCATGGTTTTACGTCCCATAGGGGCAGATTTTTGGTAGCAGAGCAGATAGTCAATCTCTGGTCCTCCTTCATGGTGAAGTATGTAGAGGTATCACTTAATCAATATAGTTACACCACAAAGTATTCAAGTTGGAAGAAAACTCTGAGAACACCCAGCTCAGTCCTCTCCTTTTACACATGTAGAACCAGAGACCCAAAAGAGAGAACTGATTTCTCTAATTTTCATCTTAAGTGATGAAGCCAATTTTCAGTTCCAGGTCTTCTGATACAAGTCTAGTGTTCCTTTCAATATATTATGGCTTCTCTCTATTATTATAAAATGAAACAAAAGTGCATTTCTTCATTCCCTAACCCACAAGATATTAGTCAGTGAACTCTGGATATTCCTCGAGATTATGATGCAGAATTAAACTTACTTATGAGGAAACTGAGGTTCTAAAAGCTCTATGACTTGATCAAGGTTTCATGACTAATTAGCAAAGCTGAGATTTGAACCCAACTACAATGACACTGTTCTTTGCAATAGCAATAATTGAAGACACATTTAAATAGATGTCCTCTCATTATGTGACTACTCCTTCCACTTTTGATCTTTCTAGACTCTCTAACTCTATACAACATTTGTCCAATTCTTTCCACAAACTGTCTGTAAAGGATAAATTAATAAATGAAAACACTTTTATTTCTGTTAATATCTAAAGGACATTAATATAACATGTTCAGTTAAATTCCATTTCTAATCGTATATGACTTTGTTATATTTTATCAAGGTGGAAGAAGAGAGAATCAGACAAAAAGGAGAAGTGGAAGAGAGCAGTAGAAGAGAAGGACAAGAGAGACACAAATATAGACATGATGTAAGATGTCTAAAAGTGGTAGGTATTGGCCAGCACTAGGGAGAAAGAGGGAGAGCAAGATACAGAAGAGTGAGAGATGAAGAAGAAGGACAGGAAAGGAGAAAAATAGAGAGGAGGCTAAAAGTGAGAGAGAAAAAAATGGGAGAGGGGAGAAAGCAATAATAGAAGGAGAATTGGAATGGGTTATAAAGATTTTGAGTTCAAATCTTGTCCCTAAGATTTACTAACACATCACATGAAAAAGACCTAGCACCTTTGGTGAGCACTTATCTTTATTTTCTACCTTGCCTCATGTTCACACTTAGTTACTAGTTGAAAAAAAAAAAATTATATCCTTAGTGGTACTTGGCAGAGATGCCTGCATTATTTTTGCATGTGAGTGGGAGAGCTTTTAAAGAGTCACTTTGTTCTTCTGAGTGAAATATTTTAAAAAGATATATGTGTGCATACACATATATAAAGTGTGTGTATATAGATATATAGTATACATGTATATATGTATATATAGTGTGTGTATGTATGTATATGTGTGTGTGTGTGTGTAACATTTTGCGAAGTGCTTTCCAACAGTTATCTGCTTTATTCTTTTGCCCTCTTTCAAAGTTTCTCTGGTCAATATGGAGGCAGAAGTACTTAGAAGAGAGTAAGTGCTGGGGTTTCATTATTAGCTTCTGCAAAGCAAATAGAAGTAATAGAGGTGTCAGCAGATTTGAAATTAAGCAGATAGGATGTTAATCTTTACAAATATGAAAGCAGGATTTACTTCAGAGAAACCAAAATTTGCTAAGCTACCACATGGTAATTATTAGCTGCTTAAAATGTTAAATAAAACTGAACGCCCATATTTTTATTCAGCTGAACAAGTTGTTGTACTTTAATAGATCACCATACATAGATAGATAGAACATACAAATGTTCTAACCACATAGTCATTCTGTGAAGGTGTGGGAGGTGAGAGGAGGGGAGGAAGGGAAGGAGGGGGAAGAAAACAGTGATGAGTCTACAAGGTCATTTTCTGCTTTAAAGTTTTTCATTGGAACACATGAACACATCAGTATGACTTCTTCAGTCTCTTCCCACTTTACACCTGTTCTCTCTTTTTCGCAATAATATTTATTTTATCTATTAATTCTTTTACCAATCATTCCACTCCCAATTCAAACCTCCTTTCAATTTCTACCCTATGCTTGAAATTTACTCCATAGTTTTGACAATTTAAGTTGTTTATCAAATCTTATCTCCACCAAAAAGCCTTCTGTAACCAAGTATGAGAACTTCATGGATTCTTTCTGATGTTAAAGTTAGATAATTGAAGACTTTTACCACTCTTTTACTCACTAAATCCATATACTAACATACTAAGGATAATAGTCCCCTAAAGGCACATAATGCAAAATAGTTTGCTAGATTTAAATACAATATTTTTAATGTGAATTAAATATAGTGGCTCACCACTATTTTTCAACTGAGCTTATCAACTACTAGGAGCTACAAAGTCCTAAGCTACTATATCCTTTCACATCTGTATTGATGATTGTAGATTAGATGGAAATGAGTATAGGAGCTAAGAACCACATAGTTTTTAGACCATCTACAAAATTTTAGCATAAATCTCTTACAATGCCAAGCACAAGCAGCTTTCCAGAGGACTGCTGCTGTGAACAGCTTTCAAGGTTCTGATTACAAGCACAGTGAACTCTCCATTTAGTCAGTAACAAAGTAAGGCAAAACATTAACAGGAAATCAAAATACAGCATTCACCATATCACAACTCAAAAACTTAACACTAAAATGGCCACATAGTTTTCACCAAAGTGGTCACATAGTTTTAAACAAAGTACATTCATTTAGTAATTCAATCATATAGTAAGTCCTCAATTCAATAACAAAGTACAAAGGTTAAAGTTCTCTTTTAAACAAGTTGCATTCATTTAGTCAATCACAAAGCACAAAGGCTATCCACCCCTAGATCACTACTAGGTTACAATATCATTGATCAACATTAAATACCCAAGGAAAGGTCTTTTCATCTTGATCCAAGGCAGATTCTCAGCTTCCACATTTCCCTTTCCCATAGTTTCTGTTCCTGGGAAGATAAAGCCCAACAAAGCCACAACAATATTCATTCACATTGCCAGCATCCTCATCAATTCACTTTCCACCTGTGAAATCAACCTAGACTCACCAACAAGGTCTGAGGCCTCTATCAACAAATGAATCTGACAAAGTAACATCAAAACAGATAGACAAAATACAGATACCACAGTCATGCCTCCTCAGTTCTTAGCAGCTTCTGGTGACCCTGAGAAGTCCTGGGCAGTTCTGGCAGGCAGTTCTCTCCCTCTCTCTCTCTCTCTCTCTCTCTCTCTCTCTCTGCATCCATGATGTTGCTCCCAGAAGTTCTGCCCTCTCTCAGCTTGGGTTTTTCCCTATACATGGCACCAGCTCCTCCCTGTTCAGTCCCCTCTCATCAAGTCAACAAGTCCATCCCACTTTGGGATTCACAAGCTCTGGGTCTTAACACTTAACCCAAAACCAAGTGCTAAGTACATGTTAGCTTACCAATATGGACAGAGCACTGAAGGAGATGAATAATATCAGTCTTCTCATTCTTAGTATAAATATAGCAGGATGAGAGGAAAAAAAGTTAAGAATCTGAAGAGAAAATGATGAAAATATGGGAAGAAGGGGAGTTTCCTTGGAAGTAGCACCTGTTAATTATAGCACAAAGTATCAAACATCAAAAAATTTGATATTTAAAAATACAAAATTAAAACAATAGAAAATATTGAGTACACAATATATAGGAACAAATATACAAGCACAGATTTTGATAAACCCAAAGATCCAATTGCTGGCATAAAAGTTCACTATTCAACAAAATCTACTGGGAAAATTAAAAAAAAAAAAAAACAGTCTAGTAGAAGTTAGGTTTAGACTAATACTTCACACAATATACCAAGACTAGCTCCAAACTGAAATATTACTTAGATATAAAAGATTACTCAGAGAGAAATTAATGAAGGAAGAAAATCCAATTTGAAACTATAGATGGGAGGAAGTTCATGTCACAGCAGTGGATGCAGAAGAAAAATGAATAATTTTTATTTTATACCTTTTAAAAGTTTTCTCAAATAAAACCAATATTGGTAAAATCAAAAGAGAAACAGTAAATTGGGGAGAAACTCTTCATAGCAAGTTTCCCTAATAAAAGTTTCATTAAAGGTTTTAATTAAAATATATAAAAATAAGAGTCATTCCCCAATTGATAAACATTTAAAGCTCACATTTATCTGAATGAGTTAAAAAAAAACATACTAAATACACAGAGAGATAGTGGCAAAAATACATTTCATTCAACAAGAAAACAGTTGAGAATGAGGAATACAGGGAATAAGAAGGAGGTAGATTCAGGGAGTAATTAGTCATAAGCAAAATAAACTCAGCCTCCTTGTTACTTCACTTGATGATCTCATCAGTTTCCATAAATTTAATTACCATCTCTAATGAACCTATCCTGACCCAAAATCTCTGCTGACCTTCAAACTCCCATAGCCAACTACCTTTCAGACATTTCAAAGTGTATGTCCAATAGACATCTTAAACTCAAGGTGTACAAAACAAAACTCATTATCTTTCTCTCTCTACACCTTGCCCAACTCCTATCTTTTCTGTTACTGTAGAAAGCAACACCATCTTCCCAGTCCCTCAGACTCCCAATCTAGAAATCACCCTAGATTCCTCACTATATCTCACCTCACCCCACATCCAATCTGTTGCCAAGATCTGCTGATTTCAACCTTTGCAACAACTCTTGATTATATCCCCTTCTCTCCTCTGACACTGCCACAGTTCTGATGCAGGCTTTTATCACCTCATGCCTTGATTATTTTAACAGTATCCTAGTAGGTTTGCTTGCCTCAAGTCTCTTCACTCTCCTGTCTCCTCCCCATTAAAAGCCATTGAAGTGATTTTCCTGAAATGTCTGATCAGGTCACTCTGCTACTCAGTAAATTCTAAAAACTTCCCAAGGGCTCTGGGAGCAGTTATGATATGCTCTGTTTGGCACTCCAAGCCCTTCATAACCTGCTACTTTTCCAGTTATTTTATACTTTACTCTCCTCAACGAGTAATCTTTGATCTGGGGACACTCACTTCTTTTTTCGTTGTTCCATAAACAATACATTCCATCTCTTTGCTCTGGAAATTCTCTCTGACTGTTTTCAATGCCTGGAACCCTCTCCCTCCTCCACTCCAACCAATGACCTCCTTGGCTTCCTTTAAGTCCCATTATCTTCTGTAACTTTTCAGTTCTTTCTCTTTCTTAATTGGTTCCTGTTTATCCTGTACATAGCTTGCTTTGTGTTTGTTTGAATGTTTTCTTCCCCCTTAGATCTTTTTTTTCAAATTCATATTATTTATTTATTTTAAATTTTAAAAAATTAAATAAAAAATTTTAAATTTCCTTTTTAAAATCTAGGAAGACTTATATGAATTGATTCAAAGTAAAGTGAACAGAACAAGAAAAATGTCATACAAAGACAGTAATATTGTACAATGATAATCTATAAATGATTTAACTATTCAAATCAAATAAATGAACCAAGTTTTAGGTTTTAGCATGAAGATTTTAGCATGAAAAAATGTCATGTTAGCCAAGTTGATGAGTGTGAGATGGTACCTCAAAGTTGTCTAACTTGGATGTTTTCTAATCAATTGTGACTTGGGGCATTTTTTCATATGACTATTGATAGCTTTGCTTTTTTCTCCTAAAAACTACCTGCCCATATCATTTGATCATTTATAAATTTTTTTTATAAATATACATAATCCAGTTCTCTATATGTTTGAAAAATGGCCTCTTTTTCAGAGAAACTTTTTTTTAAAAAGAATATTTCCAAGTTTCCTGCTTTCCTTCTAATTTTGGCTATATTGGCTTTGTTTGTGCAGAAAAAGTTAATTTCATGAAATCAAAACTCTCCATTTCATTTACCATAACCCCCTTTACCTCCTGTTTCATTATAAACATTTGTCTTATCCATAAATTTGACAAGTAAAATTTTCCATGTTTTCATAATTTGCTCATGATATTACCCTTTATGGTTAAATGATGTTCCTACTTTATCTTGGTATACAGTGTGAGATGTTAATTCATGCCTAGCTTCTTCCAAACTACTTTCCAATTTTTCCAGCAATTTTAGTCAAAAAGTGAATTATCAGCCCCAAAACTTAGAACATTAAGTCTATCACACACAAGACATACACTGATCATTTACTACTGTGGGTTGTACTAATCCACTGATCTACCACTCTATTTCTTAGGCAGTACCAGATTATTTCAATAATTAACATGTTGTAATATAGTTTGAAATCTTGTACTGCTAGACTGCTCTCCTTCATCTTCTTTCCACTGATTCCCTTGATATTCTTGAACTTTTTTTTATTCTAGATTAATTTTATTATTTTTTTTTCCTAGCTGGATAAAACAATGTTTTGGTACTTAGGTTAGAATGGCATTGCTTAAGTAAATTAACTTAGAAGTGTCGTTTTTGTTATATTGGCTTTGCCACCCATTAACAAGTAATATTTCTCCAATTATGTAGATATGTATTTGAATGAAAAAAAAATAACTAGATTCAAATAATACCTGTCTTTGTCTTGGTAGATAGATTCAGAAATGTTTCATATTCTCTGCAGAGTTTTTGGATGGAATTGTGATTTGTTGTTTGACCCACTCAATTTTTAGGATTAGATTATTTAGTTTCCCATTAATTTTTAATCTATTTTTCTAAGGCCTTTTAATGAAAATCATTTTTATTGCATTATGCCCCCCAAAAAGATGTGTTTAGTATTTCTGCATTCATTTATGAACTAAATTGGAATATGTTATGATGTTTTTATGCATTAACTTATTCCCTTCTAACCCCATACAATTTTCTCCAGAGGTCTATTACATCTAATTATTCTAAAATTATATTAGTCTCATTAACTTCATTCTTTTTTTTGGTGTTGTTAGGTTTATCAAGCTCTGAGAGGGGAAAGTTGCGGTTCCTACTAGCATACTTTTATTGTCTATTTCCTTCCACAATTCATTTAACTTCTTTTAAGAATGTCGATGATGTGCCTTTTGATGAATATGTATGTAGTACTGATATTCCTATACTATCTATGTTACATTTTAGCAAGATGTACTCTCCCCGGGAAAAGTTAGGTGCCAAAAAACAAGTGGAGTTATGAAGAGCTGGGCATGACTGAATCAACTAAACAACAAACTATGACAAATTGGTTGATGGTTTCCTTTCAATTAATTAGTCTTATTTGATTTGTCTCCCCTTATGTTTGGGGTACAGCCATAAGCTAAAAAGGAGGCCTACTATAATATATACATAAATAATACAAACAAAGATACATGCATACATACACACAAATACAAAGCCTTAGATTAATTAAGAAGAAAATGTACTGCAACACTCAAAAGGAATAGACAAGAGGAAAAGAGACAGCAGAAAAAGATGCACAGAGAACTTTGTGATACTAAGGAGGGGAGTGAGGCAGAGGGCCTCTTCTATTAGATCAAGTACATAACTGCTATCATGAGTGTGTAACATACTCATAATCATACAAGATATTTCTTATTGAACAGGATCAGTAAAATGGTCAGTATTACCCCCTATTGGTTAAACTTAATTCCATGTAGCTAATAAACTGACAATATTCCTAAATCAACATATATAGCTTTATAAAAAATAAAAATAATTAGCTTTAGTACATGACTTCCATGGAGACTACAAAATATTTCATTTCATATAAATATCCAGATTGAACATCTGAAAAATTAGCCTTGGGAGTCATGCCAACTAGCACATCAAAAATATGACGAAGAAATATAGTAGCTCAGCCCCAGGTTTGGACAGGCACAGAGCTTCTTATCTCTGGAGCAACTAACTGAGGAAGTCAGATAAGCCAAGTAAGGACTTGGAAACCATAGAAGTTTGCCTAAAGCCTTCTGGGGGTAATGAACAGGGAATTTATAAGCCTAATGGGGCTTATTTGCCAGATTCATAATCTCTAGAGTCTAGATCTCTGAAGCTCCACTTTGCTTAATTTCAAGTGTAGCTATGAAATATTACATGCTAATTAGTTCCCAAAAAGCCCCAAGTCCCTTGCTTCTGAATGGTCTACATGTTCAATTTTCCTGATAAAATGAAATACGCCTGATCTCTTTCCTGATTATGTCACGATAACAGCTGTATTCAAATACTCAACTGGGACAGTAGTTAAAAGAACTTGAAAAATAAATGCTCTCCATTCAATTAGGCTAAAGAAAATACTAAAACAACTATTATTTAGTGGTTTCTAATTAGATGATTTCTATCAAATTGTAGTAAGAGAAATTACTTCAAATTCACTCAATATTGGTAATTACAAAGCAAGAATATAAATTTATTTTATTTCAATTTATCAGCCCCCATGTCCATGAACTTTATTTGTTCTCCACTGAAGATGAAAATGAAAAGCAGTTTTATATAGAGGGTAAAGGGATGGACTGAGTCATGAAAATATAGGTTCAAGATCTTCCTCATACATACACACGTGTGTGTGTATATGTATGTATGTATGTATGTATGTATGTATACACACACACACACATCCATACAGAGAGAGAAAGAAAGAGAGAGAGAGAGAGAGAAAGAGAGAGAGAGAGAGGGAGGGAGGGAGAGAGGGAGAAGGAGGAAGGGAGGAGAGGAGAGGGAAAGGTTATTTGACTATGGACAACACAATTAACTTTTCAGTGCCAGAGGCAACTCTCTTCAATAAAAATTACAAATGAGTTCCCAATCTGCGTTGTCAGTTGGTCAGTAAACATTTATCAAGCCCCTCCTATGTGCCAGACACTGTCATAAGGCTGGGGAGACAAAGAAAGGTAAAAGAGTTTCTAATGGGAGAGTCAATTAGTAAAATACCTAGGAACATGGAAGGTTATCTCTGAAAAGAGGCATTAGTGGAGATGGAGAGGTGAGAGGGAACATTTGTAGCAGAAGGTGAGATTTGATGAGTCTTAAAGGAGGCCAGGTTGTGTTTGTCTTTTCTTTCTGAAGAGGACCATGCTATCAGGGAAATGATGATATGACTTGCAGTTGACTTTGCTTTGAGAGAGAGGGGGCTGTTGGGTAGCCAGTTGGGTAACTCAGCTCCCCTTCTCCCTCTCCCTTCATCTCTCCAAAGGAACATAAATTTTGATGGTCAAAAGCTGCCCAGTTAACTTGGGTTTCATTGACTAGATTCCTTCCTTCCTTCCTTCCTTCCTTCTTCCTTCCTTCCTTCCTTCCTTCCTTCCTTCTTCCTTCCTTCCTTCCTTCTTCCTTCCTTCTTCCTTCCTTCCTTCCTTCCTTCCTTCCTTCCTTCCTTCCTTCCTTCCTTCCTTCCTTCCTTCCTTCCTTCCTTCTTCTTAAAGACCAAACCTTAAACCCATTTCACTTGAGCTCATAGATTGGACCACAATAGGTCCCTGTCCAAGCTCCGGTTAATGGCTGTATCTTGGGCCCTTCTGGCTCAAATGAATGTCAATAATAACTGTTTCTCTTTTGACTAGCAACCCTGAGGATCTTCCCCTCCCAATTTTGATTTTTTTTTAAAATTTAAGGGCCTATCCCTTGACATACTTATTAAAGAGGCTTATTGAACAGGTATTACCTTACTCAGAGTGAGAAGCTGAAAAGGCCTTAGCCTAAAAGGTCAGGGTCTCCCATTGCATCCTGGGTCATCTCCAGTCATGCTGATGAATATCTGGTCACTGGACCCAGATGGCTCTGGAGGAGAAAGTGATGTTGGTGACCTTGCACAGCCCTCCATCATTCAAATCAAAGTCAACTGCAAGTCATTTCCCTCATGTCATGGTCCTCTTTGAAAATGAAGGACAAACACTACAACAAAGGAGGCCAGTAAAGCTTGCATTTAAAATGGAGGTTATTCATATGTCCCAAAGTTCAGCATGTTATAAATTTAACTGATAGCAGCAAATATCCCTGTGTGCCTCTCTGACTTTGTATTTCTCTTCCTTCAAGGTCCATACGCATCTTGAACCACAGTCACCTCATAAGTTCTTCAATCTAATTGCTGGAACAACATCATCAATGACCCTTGAAGCTCATGATGCAAAAGTAGGCTCTGCCCTCAAGGAGAATAGGCAAAGCTGGATCAAAATTTCACTGACTTGCTCATGGATCTTATCCACTCAGCCATATCCCCACAACCTGCATTGGCATTTGTGCAAAGTGGTCTTAAATAGGTCTTAAACACCAGCCTACCTCAAGGCAGGGAAATGGACTAGAAGATTGTTCTGTGAGTCACTTGAGTTTTACATTGGTCCTGGGACAGTGACAAGCAATCCTTTAACTTTTCCTACTAAAACCAGGTAGTTTAAGAGATGGACAAAATGATATTAGATATATAATTGGGATATGTGAATTAAATGAATAACATTTCCAGACTATAACTTGACATTCAGTTTCATAAGTTCCTGTCCCCAATTAGGGTAGACTAATATTAGCATTTTAAAAATAATATTCTTTTCAATTTAATAATAATAATATATAACATTTATATAGCACTTACTACATGCAAGGCACTGTACTAAGTGCTTTACAATGATTCTCTTATTTGATCCTCACAATGACCCCAGGAGGTATATCCTATTATCCCCATTATACAGATAAATAAACTTGAGCAAACAGAGAGCAAAAGACTTTTGTAGGTTCCTAGTTAATTAAGTGTCTGAGGCCAAATTTGAACTGAGGTCTTTCTGAATCTAGGCACGATGCTTTTTGTACTGCACCATTTAGCTGCTACCCCACCCTCCAAAAAATGATTTAGTATTGTAAATCCTAGAGCCTTACCACCATAGACTCTAAAGTTTTGTATTTTCTTAGTCACTCAATCCAGGAGTAGACAGGACAATGAAGTAGGTCAGTATATCTTTTGTGACTCTAGTATCTGCTATGCATATCCAGTATTGACCCCTTTCAATGTAGACACAAAGAGTCTTCCTATTTTTCCTCTCTTTGCCCAACAAAACATGAGCTCCAACATTTAATTCATTTGAAAAAAGTATATATTAACAGTACGAGTTCAGTCAGTAAGGAAACATTTTTTTTTTCTCTGCAGAAAGTCTTGCTTTTTAACAGGGGTCTTTTCCACAGAATTTCAGTGAATGAAGGGCCTTTAGAAGTTACTTAGCCCAAGATCCTTATTTTATAAATAAGAAAACTGAGGTCCAAAGGGGCTAAAAGGCTTGTCAAAGGTCAGATAATAACAATGTGTGAATGTGAACTTGAACCAAGGTTCTCTGCCACAAAACACAAAGTTCTTCTCCTTTTAGGAAGAATTCATTCCTGTTCCTCTATACTCCAATTCTAGGGTTCCTAACCGAGCCTCTGTACACTTTTTATTTCTTCTTTTTCTTTTAATATTTTCATATTCAGGGGTGGCTAGGTGGTGCAGTGAATAGAGCACCAGCTCTGGAGTCAGGAGGACCTGAGTTCAAATCCAACCTCAGGCACTTAACTAGCCGTGTGACCTTGGGCAAGTCACTTAACCGCAAACTGCCCTCCAAAAAAAAAAATAAAAAAAAATATTTTCATGTTCAATGTAATTAGTTTCCATAACCTTCACCAGAGTGTCAAAGAGACACAAAAAAAGATGAACTCCTGCTCCATATTCTTAAATACAAGATTAAATTCCTCTTTTAAGATATTAAGCATTATTCAGTGAGTAAAAGAAGACTTAGGTAGTTAGAGGGATCTTCTCAGAGTTCTTGAAATTACTAACTTCCGCACAGAAACCTAACCAGGATGAGACAAGCAGGGATTGTTTAAGGTGCTAACACATGGTAGGGGAATCCAATTTCTCTTAGCATCCTCTACTTTCTAAGGAAGAGATCTTGACATAGCAATGACTATCCCTGTGGGACCTAGCAGTCTTTCTAGGATCCCATCACTGTGGTGCCCTTCTAGCTGGGGCCTACTTTTGCTCCCACCCACTGCAGACCTATGGGTCAGACTATGCAATGTGACAGTACTCATGGTTCATTGTATTACATTTTGCACAGCAACTCATTGTTTTCTCACATTTCCATCCAATTTAAATTTTGAAGGTGGAGGAGACAGACATACACACACACACACACACACACACACACACAGGCAGACACTATTTCCCCATCTAAGCTTCCTATTCTATCTTTTGCATAAGCTAGAAGAAAAGAAAAGAACAGACCTTCTTGATAAAATAAACACCACTTCTCTTTCTCTGTGTCCCCTTCTTCCCTTTCTCTTCTATTCAGTCAAAAATAAAAATCCCAATTCCTTATCTCCCAAATAATTACCTTCATCCCCTTGACCCCCTTCTAGTAGAAGGGAGAGACAGACAGTTAACTTGTTTCCAGTACAGGGCAGTTCAGAGTTGTCATTTAATTATTATTACTACTATTCAAGGATAATTTCTGTGATTAGACTATTACTCCCAACTTACAAATTGATCAGAGTTTAAATATGTGCTTCATTTGAATAACAACCCCCACTCTCTAATGCATTGCAAACAGTCATCATATTGTGTCATCTCATTTGAATATATAAGGGAAATATTTTGTCGTATGTATGGAGGTTTAAAAAGGACCAAAAAAAAAAAAAACCTCCAGTAACAAAAGAAAGACTGCTTTTTGTGAAATCTTTGCAGAAGTTTGCTCTACTTTCTACAGGTAACTGGCAGATTTTATTCTACCTTGAACAATATGAAGGCCATCAGTATAAAAGATGTTTAGATCAGTCAATTCTAAATAAATGACTACCTCAAATACCGAAGTAATTGGATGCTTAGGAGAATGCATGAAATGTCTTATCCAGATTTTATTGGCCTGTATTACAAAAAGGGAAAATATATTCAGGGAAACAATAAAGAGTTGTAACTCTATTCTTGGGCATGATGAAAAATAATTTGAAGATTCCAGGGCCACAAACAAGAGATTAGGAGTAAATATTCCCCCTAAAAATCAAAACAAAATAGGCTAAAATCTAAGTTGTATTATTGCCAGACTCATGCATACTGGTTAGGAATTTATGTTTTACACATTGTGTTAGTTTGCTTATACAAGTAATGAGACTATATATTTGAATAATCTTACTTTGTTCAATAAGCAATAATTTCCTATTATAAGGAAATAAGCAATAATAAGGAAGATTAAGGAGAAACATACAAAAACATTGGTTGTTTTTATACATTGTTTTATACCAAATGTCTTTTTGTAGTTTAAGATATACCAGAGTTTTAGATACAATCAATAAACAGGTCATGCTAGGATTTAAGCTGACCGTATTAGTGTACACATTAAAATCATAATAATTGATTGTCATATAGATACTTAAGGGTTCTGAAAGTACTTTGTATAAATATTTTAAGCCCTCAACAACCGACTGAAGTAATGAAAGTATACTTAAACCCATGTTACAGATGAAAACAGGATCAAAGAGGATAAGCCCCTTCCCCGTGGTAATATGACTAGAGTCAGAGAGAGGATTCAAGCCTAGTTACTCCTGACTCAAAGCAGAACATGACTGCCAAAGCCATGTTAACTTAATATATAAGAATAGAAAATGAAACAATTTGCCTTTTTTGTTTTGTTTTAAAATTTGCATTATTGCCTCCTATGGATCATCACATTTGTGATTTTATCTTTTCTACCACCCATTAAACTGGCCCATGTAAAAAAATATGATTTTTTAAATAAGGGAAAAAAGGGAAGCTCAGAAAACAAAAACAAAACCTACTATTAATGGTGTTTAATAGTATATTCAATATGACATGCTCATGCATCACATCTTCAATGAAGGAGGGAAGGTCAGTTTTGTTGGATAAAGCAATATGTGTATGTGTATGTGTGTATATGTGATATAAATATTATATATATATACACACATATACTTTTTATATTACCTATATCATCCAATATATACCTCCTCCACACCCCATGGTAATTATACCAAAGAAAAAAATAGGGAGGAAATATTTTAGTAAATCTCACCAATGCCAATAATCAAGACATTTTAGCAAATCTAAGCAATTCCCAAAACTATATGCAATGTCCTCCTCCATAATTGCTTACCTTTGCAAATAAGAGAAAGATTCATTTTCTCAATTATATTCCAGGACCAAGTTTCTTTTTTGTTTTTTTTATTTTTTTTTATGACTTACTTTTAAGGTTCATAAAATGCTACCCCCTTCAAATTGAAGACAACAACAGGACAACAATTTCCCACTTGATTTTAAAAAAAGAAAAAAAGAAATGGAGAAACTGAAAACTTAATCATCCTGACCACAATGGGCTAAGTTACAAAATGACTTTAACTAGTTCTAGAAGGGTTCTGTCCTCTCTATTTAAACTGAACTAGGGAAAGGAATAAGACAAGTAAGCATCAAAGAGTCTTAAAAACTGCATTGAACAGTATCTGGCCTGGTTTCTTTCTAAGAGTCAGCATGATCCTCCTGTGGCTCAAACCTCAGTAAGGAGAGCCCTCTTAACATCATCTTCTCTCTTTCAATTAAATTCCATGTTGTAACTCTAGTTCTAAGATATAACCTCATTGAAAGTAGGGGTGGATTTCCACTTGCCTATCATCTGTCTATATTTACATCTAAATAAGAAGCAAGTTGTGAATAGGGTGAAAGGCCTGTGAGAACATGTTTGCATATGTTGTACCACTGTCCATAGCCAACTATGCAGTCCTGACTTTAATATTTTGATTAATCGTTCTGAGTGATGAGGATCATCACCCTTCCCTTGTAGCTCACAACCTTCCTATTACTTCTTATCTTGCACAATTCATTTCTTTCTATACACCTTGCTCCAAGGAATCTAACCAATGTGTTTAGGGACTCCTATGGTCCCTAAACACTGGACACAGGACAAGAAACTTTTTGGCAATTCCATCACCTATACCCATTTCTAGGTCATAGTTCAAGGGCAGAGAGAAGTACTTTTGGTCAAGAGAGAGTGGATGGTTTGAACAACAGTATTGCTTCCAGGCTTAAGGAATCAGGGACCTTGAAGAACAGCATTGCTTTTGATCACAGAGAACAGGAGCATTGAACAGCATTATTTATTGCAATCCTAAGGAATCAGGGGTCCCTCCTGGGTAAGGACGAGAAAAGAAAAACAGTGACCACACCTCTCCCCTGATCATGCCTACTTGGAAGCACCAAAAAATTTCAAACTCCCAGAACCAGTTCTGAAAACAGTAGTACAAAAAAGGGTGAAGCTTGAGACAGTGCCTCTCTCCATCCTCCCATGGCATAATGGAGCCCAATATAAATAGAAAGTTTCAAATCCAGAAATAGGTAGGAAAATGAGCAAACAACAAAAACAGCAACAAAAATAACCTAGCCATAAAAAGTTATGCTGGTGGCAAGGAAGATCAAGACATTAATTCAGAAGAAGAAAATGAAGTCAAAATACTTACGAGCAAAACCACAAAAAAAAAATGGGATTTGGACACAAGTCCAACAAAAATTCCTGGAAAAACTAAAAGATGATTTTCAAAATCAAATAAGAGTGATAGAAGTAAAGAATAAAAATAAAGGAAAAAAATTATGGAAAAACTATTAACAGTTGGCAAAAAAAGGCACCAAAAATAACAAAGAAAATAATATCTTCATAAACAGAATTGACCAAATGGAAAAAGAAGTACAAAAATTCGTTTATGAAAATAACTCTTTAAAAAGCAGAATTGATTGAATGGAAAAAGAGTTATAAAAGCTCATTAAAGACAATAAAACCTTAAAAACTAGATTAGTGGAGGCAGAGCCAGATGGAGGAGTAAAGGCTGGGAATCACTTGAGCTATCCCAAGACCCCCTCCAAATACCTTTAAATAATGACTCTAAAAAATTCTATGGGGAAAGAATGAACCAAAAAAAAAAAAAATGGAGTAAAACAATTTTCCAGTCCCAGACAACTTAGAAGATTGGGAGGAAATGTTTATTGCACCTGAGTAAGAAAGGAGCATAGTCCAGTGCAGTCTATCATAGGCTGCACCAACACAGATGAGGCCCCAATAAAGCGGGAACAGGACTCAGGGTGACTGCATCAGTAGCAGCAATGTGGCTTTCCAGACCCCTCAGTCGACAGATGCCAAAGAGAAGTTGGAAGGTCAGCAGGAGGGGTCTGTTGTATCTGGTGAGAGTGGAGCACAGTCCACTATAGGCCACACCAGCACAGACCAGGCCCCTGCAAAGCTATGTGCAGGCCTTGGTAGTGACTGAATCAGCAGCAGCAACAGCTATTTCCATAGTTCTCAATTCACAGATGGTAAGAAAGTCAAATAGCTAGTCAAAAGGAGATTACATGGGTCACTTTGCTAGCACTGAGGCAAGACTCAGTTGTTTGCCCACATTCAGACCCAGGTCACAGTCAAAGGTAGCCATCCTAGGGTGAAGGAGAAGCAGTAGAACATCAGAGCTTGCAGCCTGAGTGGAGTGGGAACCCTCCTCAAAATTTCAAGCCATAAAAGAGTACTGGTCACTCACAGACAAAAGCACAGGCTAGGAGAGCAGTAAACCCCTCTACTTAGATTAGAACACCTTGCAACAACTGAAAATTTATAGAATCCTAAAAGTATCTCTGAAAACAGCTACATAAAATCCCTGAAGCTTGGGACAGTGCACCCTCCACCCCGGAAGCAGAGCCCAACTTTAACAAAAAGTTAAAAGTCAAGCAATAGGCTGTGAAAATGAGCAACAACAGCAAAAATATATCTGACCATAGAAAGTGACTATGGTGTTGAGAAATATCAACACACAGACTCAGAAGAAGACACCAAATTCAAAGTTCCCACATCCAAAGCTTACAAGAAAAATATGAATTGGTCTCAGGTCATGGAAGAGAACAAAAAGGATTTTGAAAATCAAGTAAGATGGGGAGGGGAAACATTAAGAAGAGAAATGATAATGATGCAAGAAAAATATAACAGAAAGAGCTTGGTAAAGGAGTGTAAAGCAAAGCACAAGCAGCTTTCCAGAGGACTGCTGCTGTGAATAGCTTTATAGTTCTGATCACATAGTATAGTGAACTCTCTATTCAGAAGTAAACTAAAGCAAAACATTCACAGAAATCAAAGTATAGCAGTCACAATGTTATAAATTAACAAGTTGTCACTAAAGTAGCCACATAGTTTTCACCAAAGTGACCACATTGTTTTAAACAAAAAATATCATTCAGTAAGTCCTTAATTTAATCATCCTTAAAGAGCAAATCTTCTTAAGGGACAAAAAGTACAAAGGTCAAAGTTCTCCACCCTTAGGTCACATTGTCTTAATCTCTCAGTTAAAAAGTCTTCTTTCTTCTTAATTGGAGATTAGTTTCAAATCATCCTTAAGAGGTACAAGGTACAAAGTACAAAGTTCTCCCACTCCTAGGCCATAGTAAATCACAATCTTCTCAGTCATCATTAAGTACCCAAGGAGAGGTCTTTTCATCTGGACTAAAGGTTGGCTCTCAGATTCCATGGTTCCTCTTCCATGGTCCCAGCTTTTGTCTGAATTTACCCAACTTTCACCTGGATTCATTTGCTTCCATTTGGTCCACTCTAATTTTGAAGGAATTATTCTCTTCAGAATGCTTTTGAGATACTTTTTCCATCTGGCAAAGTCAACTTTTTAAGATATTCTTCTCCTCATTGGCTTTTTGGGCCTCCTTTGTCATTTGAGTTAATCTAATTTTTAAGGTGTTAATTTCTTCAGTCAGGTTGCTGACTCTCTTTTCATGATTTTCTTACAACATTCTTATTTCTCTTCCCAATTTTTCTTCTACTTCTCCCATTTGGTTTTCAAAGTCCTTCTTCAGCTGATCTCTAGCTTTAAGGCAATCTTCATGTTTATTGGAAGCTTTTGGTGTGGGAGCTCCAGCTATGCTATACTCCTCCCACTCCCTGCCTTGATCCTTCTTTTCCCCAAAGAAGGAATCTAGGGTTTGGTTGCTGTTCTTACTTTGCTTCTTATGCTTATTCTTATTCATGTTTGGTCAGTCCGTGATTTTTTTTTTTAATCTCTGTGGAACTCTGCTTCCAGAGGGGAAAGCTCTGTCCCAAATTGCTGGGGTTTTCCCAGCTGCTGGAGCTCTTAGGAGGCTGCTGGGTCCCTCCTCAACTCCGGCTCACTGAAAAAAAAAAAACAAACCCAGGACCAACGCCCAAGACCACAATCTGGATCCAGGTTGCTCAATGCGAGAGCACTTGGCCTCTCTATGATCTCTTGGTCCCCCTTCAGTCTGTAGGCCACAAGCTCTGAAGCAGCAGTGTGAAGGCGGGTGCAAAACCTCCGCTTCTGTGGCCTCGTTGTCCTGGAGGCATTTTGGCCAGACCCGCTTTTCTCCCCTGATTTTGCCAAGCTCCACTAACTTAATTCTGGATACTGCCACAGCTGCCACAAGATCCACTCTCCCAAAGCTCCAGCTGGGGCCCGGCTACTCTTGTCCAGCCGCCTCCAGGGCAGAGCTGCGGTTTCAGACTAGGCTGGTTTTGGCTCGCAGGGCTGAGATGGTTCTTCGTAGCCAAGCTGACTTTAGTGGAAAGTATATTTGTGTGTGTTTTAGAGTCCTAGAATTTGTTTAGAGTCATATTTTATGGGTATTTTGGGGTGGCTATGTGAGAGCTGCGATATGTTGCTGCTCCTACGCTGCCATCTTGGCTTTGCCCCTGTCACCTGGATTCAAAGGTAGGCAGCTCTCAGCTTCTTGTCCAGCTCTTTGTCCAGTTCTTCATCCAGTTCCACACTGAAACTCACAGTGTTCAGTCCACCTCAAATCCTTCACAGTTTCTGTTTCTGGGAAAACAAAGCTTAACAGAGACAAAACAACATTCATGCATATTGCCAGCACCTTCATCAATTCACTTTCTTCCTGTAAAATCAACAGAGACCCACAAAGCCTAAGAACAGAACACAACACACATCATAGGTACAGAAATCAACACAGACCCACAAACAATGTCCAAGAGGTCAACACAAATCATCAGTAAAATCCCAGCACCTCTGAAACACTCCTCCAGGACTTATGTAAACAGACAACCAGAAAATCCTCTTTCAGAATTCCAGTAAGGTCCCAGGGCTTCTGTACAAAGTATTACAAACAAAAATCAACACAGATAGAACAGACAAACAGAGTGTTGGGATACCACAAGTTTTCTCCTTCTCAACTCTGCCACCACAAGAGTTCCCTTCTCAATTCTGCTCTCTCCCAACTTGGAATTCCCCTTATATATAGTCATTAAGCTCCTCTCTGCTCTGCCCCTTCCTGTTGCATCAGCAAGTTCCTCCCACTGTGGGTTTCACAAGCTCCGTTTCTTAACAAAGACTTGATACAATCAGGGCAAGACTCAAAAGAAACTTAAACTGACACAAGGTGCTAATTAAATAGCTGAAACAAGGCACTAGGTACTTCTTTGTTTGCCATTACAAGGACACACATACACACACACACACACACACACACACACACACACACACACACACAAATACTGAGGCAAATAACACCTTAAAAACCAGACTAGGAAAAATGGTAAAAAGAAGTACAAAAAGCCAATGAGGAGAAGAATACCTTAAAAAACAGAATAGACCAAATGGAAAAAGAGACACAAAAATTCATTGAAGAGAGCAGCTAGATGGCACAGTGAATAGAGCACCAGCCCTGAAGTCAGGAGGACCCGAGTTCAAATCAGCTTCAGACACATAACACTTACTAGTCATGTGACCTTGGGCAAGTCACTTAACCCCAATTGCCCTGCCTTCCCTCCTCCAAAAAAAAAAAAAAGCAAAAGTAAATAAAAATAAATAAATAATTTTTTAAAAAATCATTGAAGGAAAAAAAAAAAAACAATTGACCAAATAGAAAAGGAAGTACACAAGCTCACTGAAGAAAATATATCCTTCAAAATTGGAATTGAGTGAGTAGAAGCTAATGAATTTATGAGAAATCAGGAAAGAATAAAACAAAAGCAAAGGAATGAAAAAATAGAAGACAATGTGAAATACCTCATTGGAAAAAAAAAGCAACTGACCTGGAAAATAGATCTTGCAGAGATAATTTGAAAAATATTGGACTATGTGAAAGACATGATCAAATATTTCAAGGGTAAAATGTATATTTAATGAAATAAAGGAATTTCAAGCATTCCTGATGAAAAGATCAAAGGTGAGTAAAAATTTGACTCTGTAATACAGGTCTCCAGAGAAGTCTAAAAAGATAAATCTGAAAGAGAAATAATAAGAGACTCAATAAGTGTAAACTTTTTACCTTTCTATAGCCCTGCTGTTATAGAGGGGATTGCATAGGTCAATGGAACTATGAGCTAAGCTATGTAATATTATCTAAACTCAACAAGTTATAGTGGAGAGTTCTGACAAAAAGTGATCCACTATAGAATGAAACAGAAAAAGCATTCCAGTATCTTTGTCAAGAAAAAACCCATGGTCAGCATTAAAATCACAAAAGATATGACACTAAAAGATGAACACCTCTGGTCAGAAGGTGTCCAACACATTGCTAGGAAAGAGTGGAGAACAACTACAAGTAACTTCAGGAAGAATGAAGCAGCTCAGCTAAATCCAAAAGGAATCGCAACCATGGACCTGTCTGGTGAAGGAAGGAAAATCTGATGCTGTAAAGATCAGTATTGCATAGGGAACTGAAATATAAGATCTACAAACCAAGGTAAGCTGGATGTGATCAAACAGGAGATGAAAAGATTAAACACCAACATCTTTAATGTCAGTGAATTTAAATGGACAGGAATGGCTAGATTTAATTTTAATTTGGTGAATTTAATTGTATTACGGTAGACATGAATCTCTTAGAAGAAATGGAGTAGCCTTCATAGTCAATGAAAAGGTGAGAAAAGGAGTACTGAGGTATAATCTCAAAAATGATAGAATGACATCTATTTGAATTCAAGACAAACTATTTAACATTGTAATAATACA
This sequence comes from Pseudochirops corinnae, assembly GCA_028646515.1. NCBI lineage: Eukaryota > Metazoa > Chordata > Mammalia > Diprotodontia > Pseudocheiridae > Pseudochirops > Pseudochirops corinnae. The sequence continues at coordinate 120,881,558 of CM053592.1, forward strand.
AATCTATATTCCAATTGCTGATGTCAAGGAGGCCAAAGCTGCTTAGTTCTTTGGACTCCGGAAACTGCTGCTGCTTCTGTCACCATGACCTACTGGTCTTCTATGTGGGCTCTGGATTAGGCTCCTTCCCTATGTCATAGACCTCTCTTTTCAACCTCTTATATTCTCTTGGTCTGGAAGAATGCCTCATCCTGACCTTTTATTGACACTGCTAATCCAGAATTAGATTTGAGGCATTATTTTAAAGTTGTTTGGAGGGTCATATTGGAAGAGCTCAGCTAAGCGCTTTCATTTCTCTGCTGTTTTGGCTCTCTATACTTCCCTCTTTGAACCAATTTAGATGAGAGAGAGTTTTAAGCATTGCCAGCCTCCCCACTCCTCCTTCATTGTAAAAGCTCTTGGTACCTCTTTTTATGTGAGATAATTTTCCCCATTCTTCTTTTCCATTCCCCTTTTTCTCAAGGCATCCCTTATTCTTGCCCATTAATTTTCTTTACATCATTAAACAATAATGATGTCCTATTTCTATGTAAAATCCTTCTAACTACCATAATAATAAAAAATGTTCTTAGAAATTACGTATATCATCTTCTCATACAGGAATGTAGTTTAACCTTATTGAGTCCCTTATGATTCCTCTTTTATGACTTGAGCTTATTCTGGGAGTTTTAAAGTTTTCAGTGCTTCCAGATTTGGGTGATCTGGAGAGGTGTGGTCACAGCCCTCCTAGTCAGTAATCTGGTCCTTACTCAAGAGGGATCCCTTATACCTTGGAATGGCAATCAATATTGCTCCTCAGGATCCCTGTTCCCTTGGGACTGGAAGTGACATAGTGCTCCTCAGGGCTCCTTTTTCATTGGGATCTGAAATGATACTGCTCCTTGGGGAATCAATTTCCTTGGGACCAGAAGTAATACTGTTTCTAAGAGATCTTGCCCCCTCTTCACTGAAAGTGCTCTTCTTTGCCCTTTAACTGTGACCCAGAAGTGTGTATAGATAGTGGGTTTGCCAAATTGTATCTGCTCCTACATCCACTGCTTGAACAGATGCTCCCTCTATTCCTCTTCAGTTGTCAGTTACTTGTCAGTTACCAGGTTCCCTTACCATCACTAACCTGAGAATTCCCACAGTTGTTGCTGCTTTTGTCATCATCATCTACTCCCACTACTGGTGTTGCATACACATGGAGTCCAGGCCAGCCTTCACCCAGATATCTTGGATCCCTTCCTCTGACCTTCTAAGTTATCTTGGGCTGGAAGAATGTCTTGTGCAAATCTTTTGTTGGCTCCGCCATTCTAGAATTTTCTTTAGAGGAGAATATTGGGAGACCTTGGCTGAGTATTTCCTTTAGTCTGTCTTGTTGGTTTTGCTGGGAGGTCAACAATAAGCATTCTTTAGTCAATTAAAAATTTGTCTAGCTAGGGCAGCTTCCCAACGATTATAGATTTTCAGTAAGATAGGAGTGCATTAGTAAATGGTTAATGACTACCTCTCTAAAAAAATGTTTGCATTACACATTTTTAGGTTTAGACAGCATTACTAACATTTTCTCCAACTCGTCCTTAAGTCTAGATAACCAAGAAAATAATATAACAAGCCCTGATTTGTAACACTTGCCAATTCCCAAGCTGTAAATGCTCACACTGAATATATAACCACCAGCTATCTTGAGGCAGTCTGTGCTGTCTCCAATATACCTCTGCATTTAGGACACTTTACAATATCCCAGGATTTGATGTAATCTATGTTACTGCAGTTAGGAGAACAAAGTACTTCAACTATAGGGAATTCCTCTTTGATTTGAACTCTACGCTGGACATTATAGATAACAGAAGCATATACCATTGCTATGAAACTCCCTCAAAACAGTATTACTTTTTCTGTATATATTTAGACTCATCTATCAGTTCTATCTTTTTTTTCCTTAGTGCCATTTCTACTTCCTCATGAAATACACTAGGGACTATGTTTGAATCTAAATGAACTTTACTGCCATTGATAGAAGCAATAGTTTGCTATAATACTGACAGAATGTTTCCATTTTTAATCTGTCTGTTTTCATCTCTCCAGTATTATCCTTAAATGATCTCATGATTATTTAACTAAATTGAGTCTCCAAAAAGTTTTCTATAGACTTGTGTTTTTCTTTCTACCACTTTTTTGTAACTTTATGAGATGATATATCTCAGAATCTCATAATGTCATGCTCAGTAAGATAATAAAATGAGTTTATGTACTAAATCAGCATTTTCCTTGGGTATTATTTCTCTTACATGGCAAAATATCAAGTTATTAATGTTCATCATGGTTTCTAAGGTTTTTGGTCTTCTTGTTTTGGTAAGTGATTTAGGTCAAATTTCCAGAAGCAATTCAAATAAGCCTGCTGCCATAGATTCTCTTCTTCATTTCTCATTTTTCAGTAGTTTCATTTGTACTTTTATTTTTGTCTTCTCATTTTGCTTTCTTATAATTTGTGATTGATTTTAATCTATGTTCTAATAAGTAAGTAGTCTTACTGTATGGAGACAGCTAATACCAAAATTTCATTTCCCACCAATTAAAAATATGTTCAATTTTATTTTTTCCTGATATCATTTGGTGCTCATCATGCCCAATACTTTCTGTCTCTTTTAGAGAAGAGCATTCACAAGTATTCATAGGTATGTGATTTCTATGTAACCCATATTTTCTAAAATATTTTTTGCTACCAATCCTGCTACGTTAAAAAACATCAAAATCAATGTATATGTTGATCAGAAGGGTCTTATAAATTTCTTTATTGAATCTCTCTGTTCTCATTCTCTGTAAAAGAGCTTGTTGTATGACATCACCATTATCTTATCAATGGCCATTTTATAAATTCTTATACAGAGCAACAAACTATTAATTGAGTAAGTGCTATAAGACATAAAGTTATATTTCTGTTGCTTTTGAGAACATGTATGGGATAAAGACCCCAAAGACACTTACCCAAATAAACTCAGAGGTTTCTCCAGGTAGAAACAGAAGCTCTTTATTCTAAAGACAAGTCTCGCAAGAGTTGGGCGTTACCCATTCCAGATAGGTCTGGTATAGGGAGGCACCCAACAATAGTCAAGCAAGCAGTTATATATCCTTACACAAACAGTTCTAAGAAAAACCTCAAAAATTCTCAGGTCTCCTCCCATCACCCCTCCCCTACTGCTGGATCATCAGCCCAATGTTGGGGTTGTATGACCTCACATCTACACAAGAACCTGGAAGATCCCTCTCACCCAATACAAAGACACATAGCTATGATTATCCATATGTAGCAAAAAGGGGCCATTACAAAAAGCCCCTTACAGGAAAAAGGGGGGGGAGTAGGGGCACACCACTTGATTTCCCCAAAGTCAGGTAATTTACAGGAACATGAAACTTAGGCCTAAAGAGATCTAGGGCCTAGCTCAAGTTTGGTGACTATCTCCTTCATTTTATGAGAATGCTTTCACTTATCTCATTCAAACACAATAAAGCCAAGTCTACCAACCTCTTTATTTTATTCTCTAAGGAGAACTTGTGAGACATTCTTTCATTTAACTACAACTTCTTTTTTGCTTCTGGTTGTAATTTTTTAAGCAAGGATGTCATAATTAATATGATTTTTCTCCTCTGTAGTTCATCTATTCTATAGTCCCCAACTGAAGAGTTGTTTACCTGGGTCCCATAGACATTTAAAAAAAGCAACACTCCAATAACCATATTTCAAAATAATTGTCTTCCTTCACAATCCTATGTGTTTTGCTTTTTGTATTTAGAAACATTATTCCAACAAGAGGTCTAGAGGTGTCAACAACCAATTAAATAGGTGACAAAACAGAAAAATAGGTTAAAAACTCCCTCAAGTAGAAGGATCTTACATTTAAAAGAACACAAGTCAAGTTAATGTGTATAGGATGTCTAAAAACTGAAATAATCAGTACCCTGTATCTCCTTTTCTGCTAATGTCACTGTAGAAGCAAAAACTAGATGCACAGGACTAGAGCTAATTTTGTGTTTTAATTCAAAGGTTACCAGAGTCAAAAATCTTGTTACCAAGAGGACAGTCTTCTTCTCATAACCCTCCTCATGTTTGACCAGAATTGTTCATAGAAAACAGATTTAGCCTCCTGCTGAGGCCATACCTGAAGTGTCATGGTAGAAAATACCCAGAGTGCTTCTGGCAAAGACTTCGTGAAAGTAGGGTCACATCTCTACACTGTAAGGAAAGTTCACTATATACACTTTAATTTTTAAATATACTGTTAAAATAACTAGGGTTTCTGAAACATAGTATTAAGGGAGATAAGCCCCTGGGCTTATAAAATGAATATTGACAACCACAAAACTTATAAGCTAGGGAACAGACCTAACAGTTTTCTGAGAACCACAGAAAACTTGACCTTTCCCCTAAGCTGGTGTTGGACGGTATAGGTTGGTTTTTTGTTTTTTTTTTTTTGCCACTTCAGCTATGTCAATACCTTTTATAATTTCTGCAATGACTTTATATTACCTTTGGTATTAAATTTTGCTTCCTTGAGATTAAATTCAGACACTTCCTTGTGTAAGTTTCATCTACATAAATCAATTGTTGTAACAAGGAGATCTAAGTAACCTAAAAACCACCATGATGACCAAAAAAATGTGATTTCCTTTAAACTAGTATGTCTAGAAAACACCCACTAACTTCTCCTATAAATCCATGCTATCTCCAAAATTCTCCATTTTCATTGCAGACACCCTTGTTTATAATTTCAGAGTCATCCCTGACTGTTCCCTCTCGTTCCACCCCCATATCTAATCGGTTGTCAACTTTTATCAATTTTTTCTCTGTATCTCTCACATCTATCCCCCAGGATAAATCCACTAGCGTAATTCAGAACCTCATCAATTTTCACACAAACAATTGCAATAATCCCCTAATCAGTCTCTCAACTTCTGATATCTTTCTCCCCTTGCCATCTACAAAAGTAATCTTCCTAAGACATAGGTCTGACAATATTACCTTTGCTCTAGAATCTTCAATAGCTCTCTCTGACCCTAGGATAGAGTACAAATTCCTCAGTTAGTCACTTTAGCCCTTTACAACTTTATTTCTCCAGAGGCATATCATGTTACTCTCCTTCACATAGTCTATGTTCCAGCAAAACTGGCCTTAATATTACAATATTTTATTATATAACTATAAATATATAATATAAGCTTACTTTATGTCTACCACATCCATGTCTTTTTTGTACAGCATTTTTCCCGTATTTGAGATATACTTCTTTCTCATTGGTCCCACTTAGAAGTTTCCTTCTAGGTTCAGAGTGTTAAAATCCATTAAAAATATTTCCTAATCTGCTTAGTTATTTTTATTCTTCCACTTCTCAAATTATCTGCATTTACTGAATGGTATAAATGTTGTTTTCTCTAAATAAAATGCAAATTCCTTGTGGGCAAGGAATTTCTCTTTCTTGTTTTAACTAAGATGAGAGGGAAAGGAGACATGCCCAGTATGACACAGTCCTCAGAACATACGATGTATTTTCTGCCTGACATTTTTCCACCCAGAAGCTTGGTAAGCCTGCTTCTTAGAAAAGTGCTGATGTGTAATGGAGAGACCCTACCTTCTGATTTGGAGTATGTTCGTGTTTAATGACTGAATGGGCCGTGTACTGTATAGTGATGAAAAATCTTTTAATTAGTTGTTAATCTAGAAATAAGTGGTTATAAAACACACACACACACACACAGAAAAGATAGTTCTCCCAAATGGCTTCCACGAGAATAATAAATGTTAGAAGGCAGCAAAAGGCAGCAGGCATTGTTAACTGCAGACTTATCGCACACACTGCTGGTTTTGTAGCCATAACCTATGGCTACTTCTGTTTGTTCTAACTTTGTTGAACCTATTCTTTTGATCTAAAATAAATGTACTCTTGTAGATAGAATGAACCAGATAATGAACTCCTGAGTTTTGAATATAGAATTTAGAAGAGCCATAAGAAGTCCATCAATGATAGTCCACATCATAAACTGCTTGATAACTGAAATAGTTAAGAATTGTGATGAGCCAACCCTGAGGAACAACCTGATTGATCCAATGTGGTAGTAATTGCCATGTGCCAGAGACAGTATGTCATATGATTCAGGGAATCATTTTCCCTTGCCAGAATAAGTGAACTTGATGGTTTTGGTGCTGATGAGGGGGGAATGCTTGATAGCACCTCCTTCAAGTGTGAGTTCCCTCTCCCCAGGAACCAAATGAAAATGTAAAGAGGAAATTTTCTAGTTAGCATTTATATTCATTTATAAAAGAAGAATATTTGACTAGGTGAACTCTAAAGGGACTTCTAGCTCTAAAAAGTCTATGTGCTTTTTAAATAGGAGGCAACACACCCATCTTTGTTAAAGGACTTGACGTTAAGCCAGTGGTTCTCAACCTTCCTAATGCCGTGACCCTTTAATACAGTTGCTCATGTTGTGATGACCCCCAACCATAAAATTATTTTCTTTGCTACTTCATAACTGTAATTTTGTTACTGTTATGAATCATAATGTAAATATCTGATATGCTACATAAATTGAACACAACGCACAGGTTGAGAACCGCTGTGTTAAACAAAAATGGGATCCTCAAACCTCAAAAAAGAGTATGGTGGCAGAGCTGTTTTGCGGTGAGAGCTTGCAATGGCCTAAAATATTATGAAAAAAGGTATCTTATCTACCTGTATGTGAGACTGGCCTTGTTGCTTTAATTACTAATCAATTCATTTACACTCTAACAGACAGCACCATCGGAAATTGTTTAACTATTCCTCAAATCAAATGAATCTTTCATTTCCATCCCTACTCCCTTTTTTTCCCACAATGTATTTGCACACAATCATTTTATAAAATCCACCTTAGATTTATAACCACAACCAATCGATTAGATGAAACTCTTTTTAAAAAAATAAGACTTTTTTTTAAAATGAGGGACCTTTTCTCAATTTGCATGGAAATAATTCGAATTGGAGTTTTTTTAATTATTATTTTTAAAGTATCTATTCTTCCATGAAAGAAAAGGAAAAATTTTGCCCTGGATCTTGCAAGAGATTTAATTGACAGTTATTTTGATCCAAGAACCATTCAATTAAAAATGTTTGCCAATAGAGCAATAAACATTTATTAAGCCCCTCCTATGTGCTAGGCACTATGCTTAAGCTACCACAGATTGAAAACTTGAAGGCAAAGTCGTATGTTTTTATTGCTGTTATTTATAGGTATGGGAGGACTCTTACAGAGTGACAGATCTCATTCACTCCCTCAGCATCAAGCCATACATAGAATTATGGGTTAAATTCTATTTTATTATTAAATCAAATGAAATGCAAAGTTCACTGTTCATGCTGAACAGGAATTGCCTTAACTGTGGGTTATTAATGTTGGTGGCTCAGAGGGATCCCCTCTCCAGTAATGGATTATGCAAATATTTTTAGAACTGTCCTTGCCCTGGGTTCTAGGAGAATTAGGTATTTTGCACATTCTGCTGAAAATATTGAACTTCAATTTGCATTTCCAGAATGTATCACATCTTTACGCATGTTCATTGGTTGCCCTTAGAAAAAGAACAGTTTGCGAATGGATTGTATTTAAACATGATAGGTAGAAAATCAACTTTCTCCTATTACTATTTTGGTCAGTATCAATAGGATTTCTAAATACTTCAGCACATTCTAATTTGAATCCATGTGACCTGAAAAAACTAGAATGGAGAATGAAAGGCAAGCTGTTTATGTATAGAGCCCTAAGAGTTAGTATGAGTGCTGAGCTCATATAAAATGAAAATACATTTTAAAAGTTCAGGAAGGGCCTGATAAGAAATAAAGAGGTCAGAAAATCATTATTCTTGATAAGCCTACTTTTCAAATGTATTTCAAAACCCAGCAGTTGCCTGAATATTTTTGAAAATGCTGAAAAGGATTATTTCAAAATCTTTGATAGATACTTTTTGCTTACATAAGAAATAATTGATCTCATTCCTGTTAACTAAATAGAATTAGCAATACTCCCATCCCTGCCCCCTCCAAAAAATGGCATCATTTACAGAATCAAACAACTTAGATCCTTATAGAATCTCATCTCTTATCCATTTTTTTGTAAGAAAGACTTGGAAATGTAACCTCATGGCACAAAAGGCAAAGGAATGTCACTGCCCCATGTCTTCACCTTATTGTCTGTCTAGCAGTTATATAAAGTTAAATAAAGTATTATTTTTAAATAAAGTTATTATAATTACAATAACTTTTGCTGACGGTCATATACATAGACTCAGCTTTTATATATGCCCCTCAGGCTAGTGACTTTTCTTCTTTTTCAATATTCCTTTGATTTCATTTTTAATCATTTTTTGGTAAAAAATGTTTGAAGAGAGTCAATCTAACTGATGCTTTAATCAGGTCACATCTATGGCATTATGTGTAGTTCTAGTACCATGCTTTTAGGAAGGCATTGAAAAACCAGAATAACAGTAGGAGATAACCAAGATTGGTGAGGGGAGTGGAGATTATTGCATATAAGGATTCACTGACAGAAATGTGATGAATAAGTGGGATGAAATGAAGACAGAGAGAGATGTAACAAGTAACAAGTGCCTTCAAATGTTTAAAGGATTGTCATGAAGAAGAGTGACAAGGCTTATTCTGTTTGGCTCCAAAGGGCAATTAACATCAATGGGTAGAAATTAAACAGACAGAAGAAATAGTTTCAATGTTAAATCTTTACAAAATTAGAATATATTGTTTAGAGAGACATTGAATATGAGATATAGAAATGACTTCAGAGACTATTTCTTCCAATTCATGCCTGAATCAATCAATAAACATTTATCAAGCACCTACCACAAGCCAGGCACTCTCCAAATGGTCATTCTGCCTTGACTCTAATAAAAGAGATTCCATTAGCTCCTGGTTCAGTCTGTTTCACTTGCTAGTGGGACTCCTTCCCTCACTGAAGGTCTTCAAGCAAGGAGTGGATAATCAAGTGTTGGGAAGTTCCTATTCTTTTTTTTTTTTATTTTTAATTTTTAAATTGATTTGTTTATTTACTTTTAGTTTACAAGATTCAGTTCCAGAGTCCCTTCAGTTTCAAATTTTCTCCCCTCCCTCTCCCTGCCCCCACCCATGGCGGCATGCAGTCACGTATAGAATCTACAAATGCTTTCACGTTGGATATTAGTCTGGTTGTATAGAAGGGTTGTGACCAATGGAGTGAACAATGGGAAAAAGGAAAGAAAAACCAAAAGTAGAAAAGAACAATAGCATGTAGGTTGCTTCAGTCTCCATTTAAACTCTGTTCTTTCTAGATCTTTCTCTGAATGTAGGTATCTTCTTCCATCCTGAGACTTGTAGAGTTGTCTTATAGCTGTGCGTTGCTGAGAAGAGTCCAGTTTATCAAGGTGGATCATCACACATATAATGTGCATGTGATTGTGTGCACACATTTCTCCTGGTTCTTCTC
>CM053592.1:120899296-120942777 GCA_028646515.1 Pseudochirops corinnae
AGGACACTGGCAATATATCTTGTGGCTTTGTTAAGCTTTGTCTCCCCAGGAACAGAGATTGCTGAGAACTTGCCTCCTGTCAAGATGAAGAAAGGACCTCTCCTTGGGTATTCCATGCTGTAATGATATCTTAACCTCGTTGTAGCTTAAGGGTGGATGGCCTTTTGTGCTCTCCACTGCCCCTTTTAAGAAAAGTGCTTGGTATTAATGGATGATATTGTAATTTGATTGTGATCCAGGGGTGGGAAACTTTTGACTTTTTTTGTGCTCTGTGACTGACCAATGAATGTACTTTGTTTATGATTGGAAACTCCATTTAAGAAGAGAGACTTTGTTGAATGACTAAATGAATGTACTGCACCAGGGTGGACTGCTTTGACCAATATACTGCCCAGGGGTGGGATACTTGGACCTTGGTGTTTTGCAATTGAATTGAGGACTTGCTAAATTATTGAGTTATGCTATATTTTGATTTTCTGTGAATGTTTTGCCTTAACCTGTCACTGAATAAATGGAGTTTGCTATGCTCATATTCTGAACCTGGAAGTTTCCTTTACTTGGCATTACAACTTGACTCAACATTAATCAACATGGCATTTATGGATCTTAAAACTTGACATTACAGACATTAATGGATATATGGCACTCTACTAAGTGTGTTATGGGCCTAGATACACGTTGTCATCATCATCAAAGAAGGTATCAATTGCACTCCTCTTGAAGGAAGGAATGACATAAGCATTTATTAAGTGCCTATTATGTATCTGGCACTATGTGAAATGTTTTACAAATATTAACTTATCCAATCCTCATATCAACCTGGGGAAGCAGATGCTATTATTATCCTAATTTTACAGTTGAGAGAACTGAGGCAAACAGGGCTTCTGTAATGTACTTAGTGTCACAAATCTAGTATCTAAGGTCATATTTGAAGTCATGTTTTCCTGATCCCAGGCTTTCTATTCACTATACCACCTAGCTCCCTTGAAGATCCCTATGAATTATTTAACAATTATCCTTGAAATTGTTGCCAGCTCTGCTACAATTAATTTCCTTTTGGCTATCCTTTCTATTTCCCAATGCCACACCCCAAACACCTCTATATTTCAATATTAGTCTATAATGACCTTGATAACAGGTAACTTAATAAGCTAAAGGTAGTTTAAGTTGCACCAATAGAAACATGATTTCCAAAATTAGGCAACAATAGTCCCACTGTTTGGGACTACATTTTGAATATCACATTCAATTCTGTGGAGCACACTTTAGGAAGAACAGTGACAATCTGGAGTGTGCCCAAAAGGAAAGTGACCAGGTAGGGAGGGAACTCAAAACCAGGCTCTAGGAACTATAGGAATAAGAGATGTCTCATTATGAGAAGAAAAGATCTAATTTCTATCTTCAAGTATTTGATGGGTTATACTACAGAAAAAGGACTACCCTTGTTTAACTTATTCCAAGGGGGTCAAACTTAGATTAATAGATGGCAGTGGCAGAGAGGTAGATGTTTCAGTACAAAGGCTTAAGCATTAGAAATGGTCACAATTCAAAGACATGTTATGTTTCTGGAGGTAGTGGTTTTCCCTTTATTTGTGGTATTCAGTCAAGACTGGAAGATCATTTATTCAAGATGCCATAGAAGGTATATTTTCTTTCAAATATGGGTTGGACTAGTTGGCCTCTGAAGTCTCCTCAGGTTTTGTTTTGCATTTTTGTTCTGGGGGGATTTTTTTGGACACTGGTATAGGAGTAAACACAATATTACATTGTAAATCCTGAAAAGAGAATGATCTCCTGAATAGTGGATTTATTTTCAATTTTCAAGCACTTCCTCACATTTTTCTCCTCTTTCTTAAATTTATACTTGGCATAGAAATCAATAGTACACAGTTAGCAGGCATTACCTAAACACTACAGCTCATGTTTTCTCACAAAGCTTTACTGATCCTTACAGCATTCGTTATATATCTGATAGTGGGGATGTGTAATCCCTCTATTTCATTTGAAATTAAAGTAACACATTCTCTCTGATAATGTCACAAAAGTCACAGGTAAGTTATGAGTGCAGTTTGATCAAAACTGGTATCTCAGGATCTGAGAGCATTAAAAATAATAGGTTCCTTGTCTTTCCTTAGCATCCAGTAAGAAGTGATTTTCTCACATCATAGGGCAGCTTTTTGCCTATACTCTGAGTGTAATGTCCTGCAGGAAAATACAGTGAGTTATTTTTTAACTCCCTAGTGCACCTGCTTTATGTTATTAGTTATCTCATCATCAATATGTGGCTTTTATCATGCTTAATGGACACATGGCTCTATGCTAGGTGTGTTATGGGGCTAGATAAATTTTGCCATCCTCATATCCCTGTAGGAGACTATCAAACAGGCTGTCAATTGAACTTCCCTTGAAGATTCTTCTGACTTAATAGGCAATTCCCCTTGCCATTGTTCTCAATACTATTATCATGATTTCTTTCACATCTATTCCCTCCATACCTTTCCCAATAGCACAAACTTCATCCATGCCTTCACTATTCCTCCACTCTAATATATCCTAAATAATAACAATAATTAGCATGTATATGGTGTTTTTAAGATTTACAAATTATTTTATATATGCTAACTCATTTGATCATTACAACAGCCTGTAAGGTAGATGCTAATATCATTCCCATTTTACAGATAAGGAAAATAAGACAAACCGAGGTTAAACAGAGGTTGCCCAGGCTCACACAGCTCTGAGTTTCTGAGGCCACATTTGTATTCAAGTCCCACTGACTCTAAGCCCAGTACTGTATTCACCACACAATCTAGCTGTACTCAAGGCTACCACCTTAGTCTTCCAAATGAACCAATGTGATTAAGTCATACTAACTCCTTTGATGACTGCTGATGGGTATGTGAAAAACTCAGTGTTAGTTGAAAATCTGCATAGAATCATGTCTCCCTCTATCCAGACTGTTCCTTTGTTCACACTATTTTTTTATTCTTGGAATTTTCATTCCCATCTAATGTTTTTGCCTGTTAAGTTTTTGTTCATTTGTCAAGATTTAAGCAGAGGGCCATCTCTTCCATGAAGTCTTCTTTGATTCCCTCCCCCAGTTGGAAATAATCTCTTCTTTCTGTATCTTATTGCCTTTGTATATCCTTTTCATATTTTTATTTGTATGTGAATTACATTTTATCATCCCCACTAGATTAAGTTATTTACAGTAGGAACTATACCTTTCTTATTTTTAATCTTTTTTTTATTTCCCCTAGTAGCTAGCATGTGATATTGAAAAGAAAATTGTTAATAATTATTTGTTCAGCAAAGGAATAACAATAACTAAGTCTGTTTATACACTATACTGTTGTAAAACATTCTTATCATGACAACAATATGGGTTAACTAGTGTAAGTATTATAAATATCCTTTTATCTGAGGAAACTGTGGCTCACTGAGATGGAGCAACTTATCCAACGTCACGCAGTAAGTGTCAAAGTTGAAGATCAGAGATGAGGATGCTCCAAGCCAAGAACTCTTTCCTATTACAATTCAATGCCTTTCCAACACCAAAACCTTGGTCAAATGAACCTTATCTTATAGCATTTTATTCAATTTAATTCAACAACCATTCATTAAGTGCTTTCTCTGTACCCAATACCATGCTGCTCTAAGGATATAAAAATATTAAGTGAAAACAGTCCCTGAGTTAAAGGAACAACATTAGTAGGAATTCTACTCCATAGACAACAATTCAGTTCTATATACAATCATATCAATTCTTATCTCTTTCAGAAATACATTATATTGCTTCATCAGAGCAGAGAATCAAAAATTCTGGAGCTCTTGGACACCAGATTCTACTTCCTCTGTGGCTTTGCAAAAATAGCACAGAAAACTTTTCAAGTTTATAGCAGGGGTTACAGATATCAGACAGCACATACACAACAGATCCCTACCCTGGGTCATTCCCCAGGGAAGGTCTGGTATTTCTATCTGTGGTTTCTAAACTTTTTTTGACTGCACATTCCTACCAGCAAAATATTATTGAACATATAATCCCAATATGTCCATAATTTACTCATGTATTATATATATGTATATATATACAACTATAACAATTAGTCTATATATTATAAAATTTATATAAAAGGCAAAATTTTTAAAGATGTGCTAAAGACGAAATATTATTTTATCTCCATTTAATAGCAAAACACTGGAATTTACTGAGTAGGGGGTGACTTGGTCATATATATATGCTTTTCACAACAGTTTGCAAAATGGATTGGAGAGGTGAGATTTGAGTCAGGAAAACCAACCTGAAGTGTACTGCTGCATTCTAGGCTACTACTAGTCTAGAAGAGATGAAGACCTGAATCATGTGACTATAAAGAAGGGGAAAGATGCATAAATGTTATGGAGGTAGAAACAGGAAGATTTCACAATTATTTAGATATGTGGCAATATAAAAAAAAAAAAAGAGGCAGGAAGGGTTAGGAATCAGAGGTGGCAATGAGATTATGAGCCTGAGGCCTGGAAGGATGCTATGAACTTTAAGATTTGGAAGAGGAGTAGATTTAGAGAGAAATACAATGTGATAAGAACAATATCTATACATGCCTGCTTATCCTGTGTGATTTACTTTATTATATTAAAAATGAAAACAGGGAAGGCAGAATTTTTATTTACTGGTCACTTCCCAAGGGAGCTTAATGGACAAGTACCTACCCCATCATGAGATGATCTATAAAAGTAGGGAGTTTTCCCAGAAGTGATCTGTGGAGCAGTGAGTGGATATATTGGGGGTGGGGATGCCTCTCCAATGGCATCCAAAATGCATCTGTGCATATGCTATTATGGATGCCTTAAAATCTCTAAAGTTATAATTGTTCTGAGGGTCTGGTGCTGACTGAATGGGGGAAGGAGGAGGGGAGGAATCAGTTTCCAGAGACAAAGGGAAGGAATGGGATGGTGATTGTTGGAGGGTAATGGTAGGTGAGTTTTAGACAAGTAGGAGTATTGGCTATAGCTGGGAAGGTGGGATATGATGTGGGATGTGAGATCTTACAAACATCCTGAATAGGTGACCACATTCCCTGGGAGTTGGTCATGATTCCCATTTTGCGGACTGCCAAGTTATAAAATAGAGTCCCTCCAAGTAACACTATTTTATTCATATATAGATGGTGGTAAGAAGTATATTCACTCCAGCCCTCAATCCAAACCAGAAAGATATAAGGAAGTGTTTTGATAATTTAAAAAGGAAAAATGAGGGAAAAATTGAATGAACACTATTTCAAATACTGTTTAATATTATGAAACAGCTAAAAATAGTATGCATGCCAATTTAATTATGAAAGAGATTAACAAGAACAAATTAATGTTTCAGAAGGAGCAGATTAGAATAGTAGAATGCAGACAAGAATGAAGTTATAAGAGAAATAAAAAAGAAAAGGCTAAACTAAAAGAAAGACTATGGCTATTACGATGCTTAAAATTCACATTACTCCAAATCTTCTGTTCCTGGAAGTTGTATAATTTTTATTGTAAACCACAGGTGAAGAATCTTTTTTTAAGGAAATAAAAACCACTTTTTTGACACAGAACATAGCTTAGCCTCTAGCTTCTATCCTCCATTGTTGTATACTCATAATTTATAGCAAGACATCCTTCATGAGTTATGTTGGTACTTACCTGGAAGGCAGAAAACCAGGGTTCCAGGCCTAGGTTCCATTCTTTCCTTGCTATGTGACTCTAGGCAATCATTTGACTTCTCCAAGTTTTTGTTGTCTCATCTGTAAGAGGGAACAAAAATATTTACACTATTGGCCTCACAGGATTTGGCAGGGATTAAAGTCCTCTATAAACATTAAAACATAATAATCATTCCTATAAGTCAAAATGGATATGCAATGCTCCCCAAAGACATTCTGATTTTTATATACATTGTTAGTTTTCCTGTTCAAGTGACCCTGGTGAGATCATTGTTGTCTTTTTGTGACAAAACTAGTCCTTCTTAAGTTCTGTATACTGGAAGAAACTCCCTGGGAGTTGGTTGCTTTTTCAGAAGTCTTAGAATGGGTAAAGTTTTGTCTCTGCTTCACTGACTATGACTTCCTTAATGCCTTTTGAGCACCATAGGCACACTGCATCTACCTGTTGCATTGGTACCTCAGCAGTCCACAGTTTTTAGGCCACATATCTATGTTAGACTTTATTGTATCCTGAAAGTTTTCTCCTGGCCCAATGTGCTTATTACCAATAAGATTAGACTTCAAGCCTAACCGTGTAAGGTGAGGAATGTCTATCACAATAGTTAGGACATAGCATGGTAGCAACTTTAGAAATTCTTATTGATTCATCATCTTAGAGGTCTTCAAACGGCCTATCATCCAAGATTTACAGGTCCAGAAACTGTTATTAAAAATCACCTCAGCATTTATTTCAAACGTATGCTGTTTTTTGTTTTGCATATTTTCCCCACTATAGGTGGGGAGAAAATCTTGCCATCATGGAGGAAAATAATTTGGTTCTCTGCCTCCTGGAAGTACACTTCAGCTAGCTTACTGCATATATTATTGAAAAACTCCAATTAGAATATTTTGCTTATTGTTTTTAACTTGATACATCATTAGTCCTCTCCTTATTCCACTTAAAAATGTATCCCTAAACTAAGGACTAATCAATCATTGAAACAACACAAAATAGCTGGCCATGAAACAGAATCAAAAGAATAGGAGAGGGAGATTAAATGAACATACATTTAGAGTACACAATGTGGTCATTTAAATTTATTAACCTGAGCTATTTATGGGCCAATTCATACGGCCATGTTTCTGATTCCCTGATTGTTCTATATTGTATTACTCTGTGTTTTCTGCCTAGAAGTCAAATAGCAGAAGAAAATGTGTTAGTATCAAATAGAGGAAATATATTGACATTATCTTTCGTTCAGGACCACTATCCAATAAGTGAGTGTAAACAGGTGTGAGCCAGACCAGGGCTTCCCAACACAAGAGGGCATGCACACTGGGATGCTGCTGGGTTATTCATTTTAGGAAAAGCTATAGGGCTTAAGAGTGGCTTCCAATTGCCTTGACATTCAGTTTTGCAGTATGCCAACTCAGAAGCATCATTTTAAAAATTATTTTTGTTTTTCACCCGCCAAAGGGCCATTCCTTAAAAAAAGCAAAAACAAAGTTAACAACAACAATATTAATGCTAACTACTTCACAAACAAATCGCTGTCCCAAATCTGATATTATATGCAGTTTTCCACAATAATAATGCAAGGGAGAAAGATTCACTTTCATGTCTCTTCTTTGGATAAAAGTTTGATTTTCATTTTCAATATATTTTTTCTGTTCTTTTTTGCATTTTTCTATTTGGTTTGTATGCTCTTTACTCAGCTGCTCATTTTTCACTTCATATATAAGTCTACCCATTTTTTCTGTAGTCTTCATATTTCAGCCCAGTGTTAGAAGCAGGTGGGCTTTTCTACTTTATATGCTAGAAAACACCTCAGAGAGAAATTAGGGCTAAAAAATATCTCCCTCACAAGTTTATAAAATTCTGCTTGCTATGAGAGAAGATTTTAGTTAAAGCTATCTCAGAGAGCAAACTCCATATTGTACATAATTAATTATTTTACCGTCCTTTGGAATTAAGCTGTTATCTCCCAATAATCAGTTATAAAATATAGACCTACCTACTGTGCAACACCAACATGATAGCGAGTAACACAATACTATACATCCCTGGACAAATGCCTTAGCTGGTTTGGGCTTTACTTTCGTCATATGTAAAACCAGCTAAAGAATTTTCCCAGTGTTATGCAGGTTGTGGGGGGCAAAGCTTGAACTCCATCCCAGATAAAAAGATTCCAAGACTCTTCCATCACCTTTTTCACCAAGTCTAAACCCAGACAAAATTCTAGACTTTGATTTGCTTAAATAATTTCAGGTCATTTTTTTTTTAATTTTTAATTTTGCTTTTTGGAGGATAACTGGGGTTAAGTGACTTGCCCAAGGTCATACCGCTAGTTTTTTGTGTTAAGTGTCTGAGGCCGGATTTGAACTCCAGTCCTCCTGACTCCAAGGCCAGTGCTCTATTCACTGCACCACCTAGCTGCCCCATTTTAAAATTTTTTTTCATTTTTTATTTTGCTTTGTTTAAATAATTTCAACTATTCTGACTGAACTCATAATTTTCAGCCCTTAAAAGGGGATTATTTTTATTCAAGAAAGTCACAATACATCTATTAATCATCTTTCCTTTTTCAAAGGTATTATTTTGTCTTTCTTTTTTCCCCTCCTACCTACTTCATGCCACAAGGATAAGAACACATGAAACACCTATCAGGATTTTTTTTTTTTTAATTCCTGAACCAGTGGGTGTTGCTAATGGATATCTCCACTGACATAGAGCAATCCTCAGAAAATCTACTCTAAACATATAAAGAGCTATTGTGTTTTAGAAGAATGATGACTGGTTTCACAACAAGGAATATCTAGGTTCAAGTTCTTACCCTGACAGATATGGACTGCATGACCACAGGCAAGTCAGGTAAATGCTTATTGATTTCTCCCCCTCCCCCTCACCTCCATGTATTCTCTAAGACTATAAAGTTGTACACTAAGTGCCAATATGCAGTGGTAGAAGTTCCTCCTTGAGACTTCCCTATTCCAATGCATTTGTATAATCAGTTGATGACTATAACAATGACAATGATGATGATGATGATGATGATGATGATGATGACGATGACGATGATGATGATGATGATGATGATGATGATGATAATTACACTCATTCAGGGCAAAATATGTTGGGAATGATAATATGTCATGTCAAACAAAACCTCATTAAAGTAAGGAAATGGGATAGTGTAACGCCATACACAAGCAGCTTCCTAAAAGAATGCTACTGTGAACAGCTTTTAAGGTTCTGATTACGTAGTATAGTGAACATTCTATTTATTCCAGAACAAATCAAAGGAAAACATTCAGAACAAATCACAATATAGTATTCACAACATTACATCTTATCACAGAAAATCACAGTATTGGGTTCACAACAACTCCTCATTAAAATGGCCACATAGTTTTCACCAAAGTGGTCACAGTATTTAGAACAAAGAACAAAAGAACAATCATCTGGTATCCCTAAGGAAATTTGCCTCCTTACTCAGTCATTTAGTCATCTCAAAATAGTCTTCCACTCATGGGGCAATCATAGGTTAACTTAATCAGTCACTTACCTAGCAATCAGTCACTAAGTACTGTTAATCACTAAGTACAATCATTAGAAAATTACACAAACCATCCACGCCTTGGTATCTAGTACGCTTCAATTTCATCACAGCATTCAGTATGGAAGGAGAGGCCTTTAATTCATCTTGACTCAGGGTGGTTTCTCAGATTCCCTGGATCCCCTTCCATGGTCCCAGCTCCTACCTGAATCCACCAAACAGTCCCCTCGATTCAGAGGCAGATAGCTCCCAGGTCCTTGTGCAGTCTTCCAGGCAGTTCCTGCTACACACTGAAGTTCACAGGGTCCAGCACATTTCAAAAACCTTTATAACTTTTGTTCCTGGGAATTCAAGGATCAAGCAAGTCACAAACAAACAAAGTGTTAATATCCCAGTCATGCTTCTTCAGTCCTCCAGCAGTTCAGCTGTCCCTAGGACCCAGAAGAAACCTCAGCCTCCCAGGTGGCAGCAACAACTTTGGCCTTCCAGGTGTCCCTCCTGGTAGCAACTTCAGCCTTCACCAGATTCTGGTCTCAAGAAAACTCCAACTCAGTGCTCAATCCAGCAGTGGTAGCCCAGCTTCCAGATGCTGCTGAGAGAAACTCACTCTCTCTCTCACTCTCTCTCTCTGTCTCTGTCTCTGTCTCTGTCTCTGTCTCCCTCAGCTGGCTTCAGCCTGCATGATTCTTCCTCTACCAGGAGCTCACCAGGAGAAAAATTCTCATTCTGCCTCTCTGGGGCTTTTCTTATATACACACACATAGCATTGGCTTCCTGCTTCAGCCAAACCCTTCCTGTTATGTCAGCAACAGGAGACAGAGTTTACACCCTCTGCCTCTTTGACAGAGGCTTGACTAAGGGCTAAGTATCTGCTTTCTTGACATAACAAAAAGGTGTCTTCAAATTTGAATTAATTACTATTACAGATAGTCACATCATGAGGGACAACAAATATATAGCCCAAATGATCCATTGATATTTGTGAAATATATATGTGTGTGTGTATATCTATCTATCTATCTATCTATCTATCTATCTATCTCTATATCTATATCTATAGATAGATAGATATAGATATAGATATATTGAGTATTATAAGGGCTTAAATTAACTATAAGTGAGCTATAAAGGAAGATACTATCCATATCTAGAGAAATGGAAGTACATATAACATGGCTTTATATAGATATAGATACATATCAATATAAATAGACAGATATATTTGTGTTTAATGGTATGTTTCTCTAAGGCAGTGTGGGGAAGATGAGAGAAAAAATTAAAATACACAGCAGAAAACAAAGGAAAACTTAGAAGAAAACACAGGAAAGCAGGGTACCTTTGAAAATAGTATGTAGTATTTATTATATAATTTTTCAAAAAAAAATATATATATATATAGTCTTTTTGTATTTAAGTTCAAAATGAACAAAAATATTAAGCTCAAAAATGAAATGATCTTTGTAATCAATTCCATTCTTTTAAGTAAATCTGTAAATTTACTAAACACCTAAAAAGTTTCAGGTCCTATGAACATACTATGTATGCTGAGATAAACTAAATATAGGGGGATTAGAGTTAAGGCATCAACACATATGTAGGGGTACACTAGGTCTTAAGTAATGTGGTCTGGCATCCAGCTAGTGATTTTTCCATTCCCCTAGAAGTCAGATGGGGAAGGGACTAAAGCAAGAGAGAAGTGAATTCCCCAGTGTAAAGACTGAAAGAGCTTGGAGGTCTGACAACTGGAGGATGTGTCATTAAAAAAAAAAAAACAGTCAGAAAGTAAGCAATAGGAGCACATAAGGGAAAAATTAAAATGAAACTATACTAAACTAATGGAGACCACAAGAGGAAAAAAAAATTACCATAAGCAGATAAATCAAAAGGATAGATATTATAATAGAAGGATCAAGACAGCTAAGTGACTGGAAACATCTCTAAACATTTTGCAAGACAAAGGAAATTGAACCAATACCTAAAGAGGCAGAGAGCCATATGGATTTCCAAATCAGCATGCAACTATGGCAGGATATTCCCAAATGATTCAAGAGAGAAATAACCATCTTAAAAGAAGTTAAAAAGAATTGAACAACAGATTCTATAGCCTGCATAGCATACATGATAAGCAATTAAAAAAAACAGATCCAATTTCACAGGGATCAGCCTCCATGAAAAAAGAAAAGAGAACAACTAATTGGACCTTCAAATATATGGAAGAAAAGAACAATCAGAAAGAAGAGAAGGAAAATGAAGTTATGTCAAAATAACACATGCATGATAGATTTCAGAAAAACCTAGAAAGACTCAAATGAACTGAAGCTGAGTAAGGTAAGCAGAACCAGGAGAACATTGTACACAGTTAATAACAACATTATATGATAATTAACTATGATAAACTTGACTCTTCTCAACAATACAATGATCTAAGACAATTCCAAAAGAGTCATGATAGAAAATGCTATCCACATCCAAAGAACGAACTATGAAGTCTGAATGCAGATCAAAGCATACTATTTTCTCTTTTGTTGTTTTTTTTTCTTTCTTGTGATTTTTTTCCCTTTTTTTCCAATTTTTCTTTCACAATATGACTAATATGATTGTACATGTATAGAATATATCAGATTGCTTGCCGTTTTGTGAATGGGGGAGAGGAGTGAGGAAAAAATTTGGAATTCAAAATCTTGTAAAAGTAAATGTTGGAAATTATCTTTACATACAATTGGAAAAAATAAAATATTATTAAGTGGGAGAGAAAAGAACAGATGCTCTCTATACATGCAAAATAAGTTGACAGGATGGAAGGAAGTAACTAAAGAATCATAGATGTCCAAAAACAACACAAACTAAAATAAATCTGAATGCCAAGATATAATAATAATGATAATAGAAGAAGAATATATGAAATTTGCTTAAAATTTCTGAACACAGAAAATAAAGCATCAATCAAAAAAACCCACACATTGCCTCCAAAAGGGAAAAAAAATGGTTCTGAACTCCCGGACACACAGTGGTTATTTTTTAAAATTCCACTGACAAACAAAACATTCTTTAAGCAACCAGAAGATTTTCAAACTTTTTATTGTTCAGTTACTTTTTAGTCATGGCTGATTCTTTATAACTCCATTTGAGGTTTTCTTGGCAAAGATACTAGAATGGCTTGCCATTTCCTTTTTTTAGAACATTTTACAGATGAAGAAACTGAGGCAAGCAGTGTTAGTAAACTTGCCCAGGGTCACATAGCTAGTAAGTGTCTGAGGCCAGATTTGAAATCAGGAAGAGGAGTCTTCCTCACTCCAGGCCCAGCATTACATCTCACAGGGTCACCTAGCTGCCCCTTTCAAACATAAAGGGAAGTACATTTGAATGACATTAGGCTACTCTGTATTCACCAAAAACTATAGAAGAGAATGAAATAATATATTCTGAAAAGCAAAAGAATTCAAAATGTAATCCAAAACAACATAACCAATAAATCTGAGTCCAATTATCAAAGAAAAAAGATGATATTCAATAAGTAGGAGGTATTTGAAGGATTCCTAAAAATATATACCTAGACAACATATTATTTACTTAGCAAATCCTCCAAACAATGGTAGCATAAAGAAATACAGCTGACATGGAATACATATGTAATGAAAAATAAAATACTCCACTTACACAGCCAATTAAAAGAAAGAAAAACAACTAGAAAAAGAAATATACAATTATTTTTTTAAGGAAATAACAGTATAATCAGTAAGTGATCCATTTCTAAATGTACACAAAGGAGTGAAGATGAAATTAGAATTTAAATAAATAAATGTAACAGATGAAAAACACACCTGAAACAACATAAGAAATGAAAATAAAGTAAATAGCCCTCAATTGGGAAATAGTTTTTAAAAATTCTGGTACATAAAATTATAATAGGGTATTACTGTGCTGTAAAAAACAACAGAGAAGGAGGGAAAGATTTACATGAAGTAATGAACAATTAATTAAGCTGAGCCAAGAAAACAAAAAAATAAAAATTCCAACAATGTAAATGGAAAGAATAACCACGATGAAATATTTTTTTAAAAAATGAATGTACAAAGATCGCATCCACAAAGAAGAGATAGGGAAAAATACCTCTCGTAACTGAAATTGTGTCAGAGATGAAGGGACTTGCCCATGATCATACAGCCAATAGGAGACTTGTAATCATTGGACCTTACCTCTTCCTGATACCAAATTTAATGCTTTATACAATGTGCCACATAGCTACTAGATACCAAATAGACATTTCTTTTTATCACATTCTTGTCCTTTACATGAAATATTAGACTCAAAAGGGGGGAAACATGGATTAAAGTCACTTTTACTCAAAAAGACAAGTCTTATTGGAGACCACAGTGGACAGAGCACTGGGCCTGAAAGTCAGAATGATTTAGGTTCAAATTTGGTCTTAGATACTAACTATGTAAAACTGGGCAAATTTCTCAACCTCTATTTGCCTCAGTTTCCTCATCTGTAAAAAGTGGAAAATAGGAGCCCCTACCTCCCAAGATTATTGTGTGGATGAAATGAAATAATAATTGTAAACTGCATAGCACAGTACCTAGCACATAATAAATACCACATAACTGTTAAATATTCTTGTTTTTATCACTATTCTCATTATTATTATTATTATTATTTTCCCATTTAGCTCCCTCAAACATAGACTTTTCTCTAAAATTAAGTTTTCAAGTACCTTTCACCTATTGTTTCTATACTGCTCATTCCATTTTGAAACATGATTATTAATTACAGAATGATTTATTTATTTTTTTAATCAGTTATAGTATCTAATTCCCCTCAGAAAGACACTTCCCTAGGCAATAAGGAGAAGATAAAGATTAAACCCCCTTATCCTGCTGTTCAAGGACCTCTAGAGCCTGAATCCATTTTAACATTCTTTTCCCTTGCCTTACCAAAACTTGCCTATTTAGCATAGTACAGTAGAAAGAGGGTTGGCTTTAGTTTCAGAGGCCCTCAGTACTAATTTTCCCTCTGCTACCTACTGCTTTAACCTTGTACGAATCATCTAACCTCTCTGGAACTCAGTTTCCCTATCTGTAAAATGAGGTGGTTGGCATAGACCATTAAAGTCACTTCTTTGTCTAAATGTTTTACCCTAAGAGGTACAACCTTGCCTTGGAATACAACAGACTCCCTGAAACGCTGTCTCCTCATGTTTGAGCTTCACTGGTCCTTCAAGAAAGAATTTAATGCCAAATCTTCCATGAACATTTCCCTTACAGTCTCACATGACAACTATCTCTCCTCTTCTTTTGTATGTTTTTATGTATCATACTCATCTGCCCAGTATCTTGGATTGATAATTACAGTTTTGTGTATATTACTTATCACCCCAGTTAGTCACCAAGATCCTTAAGGTTAGGAGACCATTTTTAACCCTTTTTTATCCCTATTCTTGTATCCAACACCCTATACTTTTAACTATTTCTTGACAACAGTGTCTGAATAGAAACACTTTAACTATTAATCAAGTCCCTTTGGGATTTCATGATTTAAGGCTAATGCACTGAATGGAAACTATTTCCAATTACACACACCTCCTAGTTGCTTTTCACATTCTTCTGCCTACATGGTTGAAAGCAAAAAAATGCACAAGACATACTCCATTCCCATTCCTGCCATACTCCCCACTACTTCCTTCTTAGCATGGAAATGGAAACTTAATTTAGAAAGGCCAAGGTCACCCACTGCATCCTGGGCCCATTGCCAACCATCTGGACTTATACCTTGCCACTGGACTTTGATGACTGCAGCAGAGAGTTGAGGCTCATAACTTTGCACAGCTCTGTCTCACTTAAATCCAATTTACTTGCAAATCAGGACATCAACCTCATGATGTCATCAGTCCTCTTTGACAATGAAGGATCAACAAGAACAGCAAGGAAATAGACCTCTTTACAGCATGTTCACCACATACATCCTGAGGAAACATGGACACATTAACTTCCAAGATGAAACACAGAGCAGTAGTCGCAGTCTGGCTTCCAAGATTTTTCAAAGCATACTCTTATTTTTACCTGATTCTTTCTCCTTTTCAGAAAGGAGAGATTTTTATTTCTTGCAATCTGCTTAGATGTTCTTAAATGACTGTATTTTGTGACAGGGGCCCAAAAGACCACTATAGAAGTACAGAGAACCAAATGTCTTTCCTGATCTACATATTCCCTCAGCATCTGGTACAGTGGCTGATGCATAGTAGCAGGTGCTTAATAAATGCATATTGATTGATAGATTGATCTTTACAGGCAGAATTTTTGAACTATCCTTGCCACACTGCTCCTACCCACCCACCCACACTCAGTGCATAATGCTAGCAACCTTGTACAGGCCTCTGCAAAGTAGATTCCTGTGTTAAAACCTATAAATGCCATAATCCCTTCAGAAATCTGATAAAATTTTAATCTCTCTGCCCTTCTTTTTGTAAATCTCACCAGGAAAGATGCCTTGACAGCAATTTATTTAAGTTTTTTTTTTCTGCTTCCTTACCTTTTCTATATTTATTCCCTTATCTTCTTTCTCCAGTTTTCTCAAGTTTTCTTCAATCCTTTCTTCTCTCTCTTCACCTCCCCCCTTACCAAAACCATTTTACTACATTCAGATTTGGTTTCAACTTTTACATCTTTCTAGTAATTTTATGAACCATATTCCTTTATCTCAACCTACCCTTTGTCTTCTTTAAATGTTCTTTTACCTTATCATCCAATCCCCTCAATGTCATCAGCACTTGTGCTTGGCTTGTCTTGATTATTTGATCTCCGTTGACAGAAAGGATGAGCTGCTATTTATTAGATTTACTCTGTAGGCCCTGTAGTTGCTAGGTGATACCTCCCAGCTCCTAGCATAAATACTTAATAATCTTAAGATTAAATTTTTCTTGTTACTTTTCCATTAAACAGTGAAAGGCACCTGGACTAGGGCGATTTAAACTGTATTATAACACTCCTTGGATTAAAGGACCATTCTGATTGGCCCACAGATTAATTTATGTGAATTACTGAGTTCGGCTGAAACGACTGCTAGGTATTTTAAACTGCCAACATCATCATATTCCAGCATACAGATGTATGTTTTCCTAAGAATGAAGATATCCAAAAAAGAAACTAATAAGGCATATCTAAGTGGGGTGTTTGGTAATCATGAGATAACACTCTGGAGGGATTAGAAGGAAGAGGCTGCATTTAGGCCAAAATATTAGCCTATGAAATTCCTTCCATCTTGTCACACCTAACTGCATAATTCCTATCCAATTAAAAGTGACTTTTCTGGTGAGGCTTTCAACTTAGGAGCATTTTTTTCTCCACTTGTAAACTCCTATGGAGCATAGTTCATGCTGATATCATAACACACAGAGACAGAGGTCATAAAAATCACACAACCATTTTATAGGAGAAGGAGCTTTGGAGATCATTGGGTCCAAAAAGCAGTTCTGAATTTAGACTTTGAAGATCTAGGCTTAGATCCCAACTCTCGGAATAAATAACTTCTGAGATCTCCTCCAGCTCTAAATCTATGGCCTACAATTCCATTAACAGATAAATAAACTGAAACCCAGAGAGTTTCAATGACTTAACTTGCAAGTCACACATGTGTCTGGAACTTGAAGCCAATTCTTCTGACTTGGAGCTAAGTACTATTCCTTCCATTCTAATCTATTTTCCAGTATCAATAAATACCCCTTCAGAAGGACAGCCTTAGAATTCCACCACACATAACTACTTAAGGTAGGCAATTAAGAAGTATTTGTAAGTCTGGTCCACATTATTTCTTTATCTTTCCAAATAAAATCTGAGGTACTTGATTTTTGGTCTTAGGAAGATTTAACTAGAGAAATGCCTTCATTGGGAGGTGGGTGTAGAAGAAGCAGAAAAGAGAAGTCCCATTTTCTGTGCCAAATAAGGGGAAAAAAAGAGAGACTGATCATTCAGTGATTTTACCTTGGTAAGGTCAGAATAGCACTCCTCAAGCAACTGTATTGTATGTAGCTGATTTTGAGGGTCATCCATAATGAGGTATGCCTATCCATTCTTAGTCATTAGACCACAGTTTGTCTGTGACTCAGAGATACAGGAACCAGAAATCCAATTTCTGAATAACCCTAAGCTCCTATTCATTTGATTCACATGCAACATGGCTCATAGACACTTTTCAAGGCTTTTCCTCTGTTGATTGTGGGTGTTTTTGTCTTTTCTTTTTTATAACCTTTTCTATGCAGGAATCCAAAGGCAACAGATGTCTGCTTGTTCATCTATCAGTAATCAGTATTCTTCTTATCTTGACTTCATCCCCTGCACCCTGCTGACTCCTCTTTGTCTCTAAATAGCTATTAATGAAAAGAAATCATTTGACAAGCTACTCATTAAAGAAGTTCTGCCAAATAAGACTAACCCTTGCTCCTAGAGTCCCAAAGAAATGAGGCCTGTTTTAAAGGAAATCATGAACAGCTGTGAGAAATCCAGTCTTAATTAATGCAAAATTGATGACACCCAACTTTCATACACTCAGGACTCAGGATAGTGACCCTCTATCACACTAGATACATCATTGAAAAATACTATGCACATGAGGAGAGCTAACATGGACCTTTTACTTTTAAATGTGAAATTGACCACCCCGCTCCCCATCCCCAATAGGCTGAGTTATAAAGACAGTATATGTTCTCTGAACCAAAAGCTGGGAGACAAAAAGCTATCCCTTTTGCAGAACCTTATTAATAGCATACTTTTATTTATGCCTTTTCCTTGAAATCAAGAAGGTCCCAGGCAATCTGAAAGTTTGGTCACTCTTCCTTTACAATAAGGAAAA
This sequence comes from Pseudochirops corinnae, assembly GCA_028646515.1. Classification (NCBI taxonomy): domain Eukaryota; kingdom Metazoa; phylum Chordata; class Mammalia; order Diprotodontia; family Pseudocheiridae; genus Pseudochirops; species Pseudochirops corinnae. The sequence continues at coordinate 120,917,376 of CM053592.1, forward strand.
ATGAATATAAGAAACCCATGCAAATAAGAGAGTACCCACAGATACCCAACTCCTGGAAATACCTGGTAAACCAGGGAAAGGAAAAGAAGGCTCTAGATGCTGCTCAGGTTGAAGAAAGGAAAAGCTCACTTATCATCCTTCCCTTTCTAAACCCCCAAATGACCCTGGAACTGGGAGAAAGAATGAGCATTAGGAAATGGGGGAAGAGGAGAGAGTGGGGCAGTGCTGGAAACCGGGCCTCCTAGGGTGAAAGGAAGGGAATTCTTAATTAACATCCAAGACCTCAACTATTCTGCTCACAACTTTGCTTAGTCAGAGCTGGAAGGGTGAAAAAGTACAACATGTTTATTAGATTTACAACCTTCCACAGGGACAATTCCAGCCAAAGTGCATTTTGCATGAATGTGAGCTCGTGAAAAACAAGGACAATTTCATTTTAGGATTCCAGTTGTTATTCTTTAATCATCAGAGTCTAGCACAGTATTTGCCATTGAGTAGATGTTTAGAGTGAATGCTGAATTGAATCAAATTCCAAATATAGAAGCATAATTAAGATGTGTGTGTGTCTGTGTGTGTGTGTGTGTGTGTATCCACAAGCTTGTGGTGTACACACAATGAGGGAATGTGGGTGGGGCACGTGTTCCTCTGCCATGAACATTTGACTGAAACATCTTGGGAGAAGGGCATAATGGTGGCAAGAGTAGTAGTTGTGGCCACAAAAGAGAGCAGAGGTGGTAGCACTCGATGTGTGGGTGGGGTGGTTGGGAGTTGGAAGGGGTAGAAACATAGAGTAGTGGTACAGAATACTATTGAAGGAAAACATGAACCTCTCAGATATCGCCTTCCTGGACCTTCCGGACAGTGCCCTGAACCAAAGTCATGCTTACTTCCACCCTAATTTTGGCTCCATCCTAGTCTTATCTCCTTCTTTGTAACATTGTCTCAACTTAAAAACCACCACTTTCACAAAGAGTTGGACACAACTGGAATGACCGAACAAAAAAGACTAATATGTGATATCCAGCAGCAATTCTAAGTCAATTAATATACTTTTTTTATTATTAAGCTTGTTTCAGGAGTAGCCACTTTTGTAATTGGGTCTGGTCCTTTTGGCTAATTCCCCATCAATCATCAATATCTCAAGACTAAGTGTCAATTTAATGAGCCTTTGGGTACTTAGCTATTATTTTTATTAGTTTATATAAGTCATCACCCTTGTCTGAGATTCACTTGCTTCATCTGTAAAATGGGAATAACAGCACTATGCAATTTTTATTTGCTTATTACATAAGTTAATGATACCCATTTGTAGAGCAGTTTACAAAACATTTCCTTATACCAACTCAAGAGGCAAGTAGTACAAGATCTAATTAAGATCAATCACTCCATGACACTAAAGTATTGTTTCTTTTTATCTACTTTGGTTTGGTGCCAACTCTGTCTTTCCCCAACAAAAAGGGCTAATGTAGAAAGAGGGTGGTAATGAGAAAAGGAAGAGGAAGAATAGAAGAGGGGGTAGCACTAAGATGTGGAACAAGAGCATTCAAGTAATTTCTTGTTTGATTACAATTTGAGGTTTTTATGCTCCAGATCATCTACAGTACCAGGTAGTGACCATTCACAATAAAATCTCTCTGTAGGTTGGTTGTTGTCCCTCATTCTCCAACAGGACCAAAATGATATTGCTACATTGGGTCAAGGTACAATATGTCCAGCTTTGGCTGATCAGACTAAAACAATCTTGGAAGGCTTTTTATCACAGATTGAGCACAGATGGGCCATAGGAACATCAGAGCTATCTCTAAATCTGGGCACCTCACTTTTCTTTTGAGATGCTGCAATTCTGTTTTGCTTTTCAATTCCCAAGTTCTTCAGAGAGACCTTGAGAGTGAGAGGATCTACCTGTATGACCACTAAATATGCACATTGCTGATAAAAATCTCACTATAGTAAAATTAAGACATTTATGTCATATAATGTCTTATAATGTCAAGACAATTGCATCTGTAGAATATTTTTCTTCCCCTATGCAGATTATAAGCAAAATGCCCAGATGTCTAGTCACTGTGTACCACCCACATCATCACACCCCCAGCTTCTTAATTATATTTCCAAAAAGATAAACATTTCTCATGACAGACCATGCAGATAATGTGTTTTTTTTTCCAGATGTTAAGTGTAGCTGAAGAAAATAAATCAGAAAATGAAAAAAAGTGATACCTTGAACAATGACACAGAAGAAAGTTGGAGAAAAAAGAGGGGGAAAGATCAAAGGGGGTATTTGGCGGTCCCAGAGTCTCTGTAGAAGGGAAAGCTATAACACAGTGAACTAGTGAACATACAATACACTAGGTGCATAATAACTATTCATTAAATTGAAGGGATGCGACAGCGATCATTTATTTGTATCCCCAGCTGCAATTGCTGAGTGTCAGCTTCATAGGGCTTCCACCCACATCACCTGCAGGCCAAAACAATCTCTGGCTACCTAGGAAATGTCACTTTGGTCAGGACCTCAGGCCATCCTTAAGAGGTTTGTGAGTCCAATAGTAAATTACACTGTGTGCCCTACCACTTATATTTATAGCAAGGTTAAAGGCAGCCTTAACCAACAGAACCAAGAGCCTAAACATGAGAAACAAGAGGAGGTAAAGGTGTTACAAGGGAAAAGAAAGTAACTGGAGGGCAGTGTTTGGAGAAGGGAGGAGGAGAGAACACAAGATTTGTCGTCATGGCAACAGTGGAAGGGCAAGGGTAGAAGGGAGTAAGTGAAAGTTGCATGTGAGAAAAATGCTCAGGGTCTTGTGTGTGGTTTTGTTTGTTCCTTTGGCTGGTTGGTTGGTTGTTGTTTTTAGATACCAGTTGACACTTCTTACCTTACAGAGTAAAAAAAAAAAAGAAACAAAACTAGAGGAAAATAGAAGTTTAGGGTCAAAATATCAGATAAAAATCTGACTTCCAGAATCTATAAGAGACTGACAGAAATTTATAATAACAAATCCATAATGAGTAAAAAAGCAAAGTAGTGAGCAGTTCTTAAAATAGTAATAGCAATCATTTGAAACACTGTTTAAATTAAAGATCAAAGAATTGCAAAACCAAAACAGAACATAGAATAATATAAGCTTAGAATTGAAAAGGACTTTAGATTTGGATGTCTATTTCAACTCATACCTGAAAAAGAATCCTCTTTTTAATATGTCCCACAAACATTATGGAATAGCCGTCCTGTAGATTTATTTACAAAAACAGAGAGGCTTTGGATAGTAATTCAGGAATAAGTTATCTGCCCCAGAAATTAAGGATGTTGGTAAGAAAGATTATGCAAGACTTCCCTGGCTTCCTTTAAGTATCAACTAAAGTCCTCCTTTTTAAAAGAAGCTTTTCCCAAATTTGTTTGGTCTTAATGCCTTCCCTCTAGTTTTCTCTCTGCTTTTTCCTGTATCTATCTTGTTTCCACTTGGTTTGTATGTCATCTTTTCTAATTGACTGAGTTTTTTATAATTTCAGGGACAGATGTCAAGGCCTTTCTCCCCACCACCACCCCTGCTTCAATCCCTGTCTTTCTACACTCAACATTAACACAGTACTTAGCACATAGTAGGCATTTAGTAAATGAAATGGTAGAAGCTAAACAAAGTTACTACAGAGTGGGAAAAAAAAAATAGCACCTATTAAATGACTGGCAAAACACAGCCAGGTGGCTGGAATGATATACAATGTCAAATCCCTGTATTCCACATACAAAATAGGTCTACTATGGGCCAGGGACTGGGCTACTGTGCTAAGCACTTTACCAGGATCTCATTTGATCCCCACAACAATCCTGTGAGGGAGATGCTTCAATAACTTAACATTTCACTGAGACTTTTGGAACATCCTGTATATACACAGAAAGCAGAATGCCTGTGGGTCAGGCAAAATGATAGCTGCAGGAAGTGCCCTGAGAACATTTGAGAAGAGACCATTTATTTTTTCCCAGGGGTGAGGAGCAGAGTAGGCATGGAGACTGGAGATCAGGAAAAGTTTACAAAGAGGAAACTATTTCCCCAGCCAAGATTTGAGGAAGGCAAAGATTTTCAAAGAGGTGATTTTAGACATGGGAGGGATTCTATGTGACAAATACACAGGACAATAGATGGCAGGATTAAAACAGGGAATTAATTACTAGTTCTCTAGCACTAGCTGAACCATAAAGGGCAAAGGTTAGGGCATAAATATGAAATAAGTCAGAAATGATGTATTGGAGCCAGATTATGACTGGTTTTAGGTACCAGGCTAAGGACTTTGTATAAATAGCTAAGAAAATTCAATGGGGAAACTAAAGAAAATTCATCTTGAGACCAGCAAAACTACCCTCTCATAAGAACAAGAATAACAAAAGAAACGGGAAAATCCAAGGGGAACCAATAGTGTCTCATTTTTTTTCACCATTTTTTACTTTCAGCAAAGTAGCCCACAGGCAAGTGAATAAATCCAATCTGATTCTAGAAGAGGAAGCCTGCAGAATTGCATCTTAAACTTGCCCTGGGGTGAATGATAAGAGCATAGATTGCAGATTGAGATCAGCCTACACTGACCCTAGAGCAGGACATTGGGTTCAGTCCACCTGCAAAGGACATGAATAGAGGAGCATATACTTAATGTGGCTCTGAACCTACTATCAGGGAGTGGAACCAGCAACTATCTACTGGAGCTCCAACTAAGGAAAAGGCAGCAAGTGTGCCTAGACTTTGTCAACTGGTAACCATGACTCCAAAAGACATGATTCTTTATTACAAAAGAAATCAAGGGACATGCATTTTGGAACTGCTTATACTATTTACAAAGAAGTCTGCAATGCAGGCAGAGAATTGGGTATTTCAGGGTTAAAGCAAAAAGGGTACATCATAAAGGAAGGGAAAAGGATAAAACCTTTCCCTAAGGGGAGGGGAAAAGGTGGAGAAAGTGAGGAACAAGAGCAAGTAGGATTGACAGGAGCACCCTCGGCCCCTTCTCTCTACTTCTTGGAAACTGTTAGACTATGAAGAAAGGATGGTCCTTGGGGCAGCTAGGTGGTGCAGTGAATAGAGCACCAGCCCTGGAGTCAGGAGGATCTGAGTTCAAATATGACCTCAGACACTTAACACACACACACACACACACACACACACACACACACACACACACACACACACACATACACACACACCTAGCTGTGTGACCTTGGGCAAGTCACTTAACCTCAATTGCCCTTAAAAAAAAAAGGCAAAAATTTAAAAACAAAAAAGAAAGGATGGTTCACTTATCTACAAGGGTCCCAACTGCACAGTTTATCAGTGCGATGCAGACTGGTACCTATCTTGTAGCTGGTTTAACTCTCAAGGACACACTGAAAATTCAGTTAGGGTTGAAAGTGGCAAATTATGTCAGCTTGGAGGAAGAGGGGCTTCTCCTTGACTTATTCCGAGCCTTTTGCATACTCTGGGGGCCAATATCTCTGGAAAATATGGCAACCTAAGAAGAGAGGTTAATTGTTAATTTGTCTTCAGGGTGATAACCCAAACCAAAGTTTGGTGCCTGCCCTTAAATTAGCCTAGCTCTCCACTGTCTATCATCTCCAGATAGCCTCCAGCTATTTACCCCCCTTAATCTCTTATTCCTGAAGTCTGACCTCATTTGACTCCTCTTGAAGCCCCCCCCAAACTCCTCCTCTAGACCACCCCTAAATCCTCCCACAACCTTTCTGTATGTAAGACCCATACTGCCTCCATGAAGGAACCAGAGAATTATCTTGCACAGACTCACTCTGTGTCAGATGATTCTTGCCCACTTGTCTAATACAAGCATCACAGGTACTGAGGCTCCTTAAGAGTCTACCCATTATGGTGAACCTTTAATAAACTTTGCTTTTCTTTGGTGAGAGAAGATGAGTTGGATTCATTCAGCAGGACCTGGTGTGTTGGTATTTTGCAGTCTCGAGCACCACTGATATGGTTAGGGTTAGGGGCAGGGTGCTCGAGACCCCAAAATACCAACATACCAGGTCTTGTCAAATGAATTTGACTCAAGTCTTCTCTCAGCCAAAGAAAAGTAAAGTTTATTAAGTTTCCCATATTGGGTAGACTCTTAAGGAGCCTAGGTATCTATAAGGCTTGCATTGGGCAAGCAGGCCAGAATCATCTGACAGAGTAAGTCTGTGCTAGGTCATTCTATGGCACTCTCACACCACATGGAGGTAAGATGGGATCTTATATACAGAAAGGTTGTGGGCAGAATCTAGGGGTGGTCTAGAGGAGGAGTTTGGGGAGGGTCTTCAGGATGAGTCAGATGAGGTCAGACTCCAGTAATGAGTGATTAAGGGTGGAAAGTTGCTGGAGGCTATCTGGAGAGGATAGACAATGGTGAATCAGGCCAGTTCAAGGGTGGAACAAGAGGATCAAGGTAGGAAATTGCTGGACAAAGGAGGGCTAAAGACTTAGGCAGAGCCACAACTTAAGGTCCATGGCCTCAGGCAAATACCTTAGTGGGAAGATTCATGGAGAGCTCAAGGGGCTCCCAGTGCCTGTACCTCATCACCCCTAAACCTTAGACCTCAACATTTTATGGTTGTCTGACCTGGAACAGATTTGGGTATAGATATTTTGAGAGGATCAAGGGTGGGAAGTAGCTGAACAAAGGAGGGCTAGGCTAATAACAGAGATTTGTGCTGACCTATAATTGAAAGGCTTATGGCCTCAGGCAAATGCCTTATGTGGAAAGACTCAAGGAGAGCTCAAGGATGTTCCCAGAGCCTGTACCTCCTCAAGACTATACTAGTTGGGAGTCATTAGGGTCTGTCTAAAGTCTACAGCTCCCTCTCTTGAGACGCCAGTGAGATCATTCAAGAAAAGAGCACTTAATCCTGAGAGAATGCAGAGACAGGACCCCAAATAACATAGATGAGGACCATACAAAGTTCCAAAATTCCTTCTAGAAATGTACGTTGCCTGGCCCTAATAATTAAGTCCTAATTCAGGAAGTGAAATAGGAAGAATCAGCAATCAAAAAAGGCAAAAATGATACAGACCTAGTGTAGACCTAGGGGATCCCAGGATACCTAGCAGGAAGGGAGGAAGGAAAGAAAAAAGAAAGGAACAAAGAAAACATTTACTAAGTATCTATTATGTGCCATGTACTGTACTAAACACTTTAAAAAACACTTCACATTTATCTCATTCTATCCTCACAACAACCAGGTAGGTGTCATTATTTCCACTTGACAATCAAGGAAACTGAGTTAAATAGAGATTATGATCTACCCAGGGTCACACCACTCATAAGTGTCTGAGGCCAAATTTCAGCTCATCCTTCTAACTCTAGGCCCAGAGCTCTGCTGCACCATCTGGCTGCCTCTGGAGGAAAACAACTCCAAAACATTTAAAAATAAAGCCTCAGAGGAAAAAGAACAGAAATAAAAAGCTAGATTGGCCAAAAGATCACTTAGAATTCCTAAAATAAGTAAAGAGATTAAAAGATAGCAAATATAGAAGAATATATGTTTATCACATTTCAAAAACAACTGATCTGCAAAAAAAATCAAAGCAATATAATTTTAAAATTAAATATAATTTTAGAAATCTATAATTTGAAAGCCATGATCAGAAAAGAAAAAAAAAACCTAGATAATCATACCTCAAAATGTCAAAAAGAAAACCAACCAGATCTAATAGAACCGGAGGAAAATTAAAAGTAAGAAGAATCAGTCAGTCACTTCTTAAAAGAAACCCCACAATGAAAACTGTGAGGAATGTCATAGCTAAAATCCAGAACTTCCAGTTCAAAGATAAGATACTACAAAATGCAAAAAAGCAAGAATTCAAATGTAAAGGAGCTATAGTCAAGATCACACAAGATTTAGTAGCTAACACTATAAAGAATGGGGTTTTAGAATATGACATCCCCCAAAGTTGAAGATGTAGGCTTACAACTAAGAATAGCCTACCCAGCAAAAATGAATAAAAACCTATTGGGGGAAAATGGACCTTTAATGAAATAGAGGCTTTTTTTTCCCCCCAAGCATTCCTGATGGAGGCAAGAGAAATACAAAAGGGTAAATATGATTGGGTTATCAGAAAGAACTATTTAAAGATAAGGTTGTTGTTTAAACATTTGAATAGGGGGAAGATTATACATACGATCCCCATGAACCCTAACATCATCAAGTGCGATAGGGAATTAAACAAAGCATAGAATCAGAAAACAGTTTTGTCATATTTTTTATGGTCTTAAAGAAGAAAGGAGAGAGAGAGAAAGGAATATACCATGGAATAGAGGAGGAGGATATTAATAAGGGATTTATCATTCATAGCTAGAATACTATACAAACAAGGAAGAAAGGATGACTGAAGTAGTCATAAGTTGAACCTTTCATCTGAAGTAGTAAAAGAAGGATAGAACATACCTACATATAAACACAAAAACACGTAGTTTAGTAATTTTGTGTAGAAACAGGAAGAAAAGGAGAGCAGGGAGATGAGGCAATAAGACTTGGCATAAACATAGATTTTCTTTTTATTTTCAGTGTGGGAGGATGTGAGAGGGAGAGAAAATAAATCTTCACAGAAAGGCATCATTTTAATCCAGGTAGAATGAAGAGGATTTAAAGGACTAGAGGTCTTTTTCTCCATTTTCAATCCATACTGAAAATGTTAGCATGAACACTTCAATGACCTCCATAGTGGTCAATATACTTATACTAATCAAGACACGAATATTAATCCATGAAATGATACTTCTTATTGTCTTTGGATCATATAAAAATATGTTTTCTAATGCCCTTTTACTGCAACTTATGTCTCTTAGTTTAATTTATAGGGATTATGGAAATAAAGTTAAGGTTCGATTGTTCAATCTAATTCCATTGGATTATCAATTCATTGATAGTCATACAAATTAATCACACTGACATTAGCAACATCATCATCATAACTGTCATTTATATAGAGCTTACTGTGTGCCAAGCACTGTGCTAAGTGCTTTACAATTATTACCTCATTTGATTTTCACATGTGAGAAATAGGTGCTGTTATCCCCATTTTACAGATGAGTGAACCAAGAAAAAAAGAAGTTAAATAATTTGTCCAGGATCATAATTTTATGAAGTGGGATGTGAATTCACATATTCCTGATTCTAAGTCAATGAACCACTGGCATACAAAACAAAACTTTTTTCTTAACATCCTTTATTTCCTTTCTCTCTACTCTAGTGGATCTAGATAGGCCAGTATTTACTAAATTCTTTGGCCCCAGTTAATCATAAACTAGATGTTTTAAGAAAATTGAAAAATCAGTTCTACAATAATGATAATGAATAGTGATGAGGATATTAATGATAACGATGCTAGTGATAATGATCCAAGATTTGCAAACTTCTGTGAAGTTTACCAAATACTTTCACATACAATAACTCACTTTATTCTTAAAATGAAATATTGAAAGCTAGAAAAATAACCAACCCCAAAAATGCAGAACTCTGGAGCTATTAGTAAGATTACTTCAGTGATTTAGTGCAATGTCATTATCTTCCAAGGAAGGAATCTGAAGCCCATTAAATACACAAATGGATTGGTAATGTTATTGACGGGTATGTTCTTCCAGTGTTGTGTCTTACAGTAATCCATATCTGTCACGGTGTGGACCCTGTCCATATTCTTTCATATAAGCTCACTGCAATGCCATTCACCCAGCATGTTCAGCATTTATTCTTGTTATTGTTGTCTTCCCTTACTTTGCGAGAAGACCAGGGGAGTACTCAGACTATCAGTCATTCTTTACTGTTGCCATGTGATCAGCCGATCTTTTCAGATCACGTGTTTCTTGGATGACATTCTTTACTTTGGTTCTTCTTTATAATGCCATCCTATTATGTGTTGTGATTCACATTACCCTCTGAATGCCACTCAGTTTTAGTGATTTGAAAAATTTGTTCTATGATTTGGAACCGATATAACAATACTGACAGTATACTCATATTTTAAAAGATGGGTGTCGGTTTCTGGGTTTTTAAAGACACTGCGATTTTTAAAAGGTAGGCAGCTTACTCTCCTACTTAACGTTTTAATTCAGAAACCAACTCATTTTTCTTTTGCAGTGTTTTTCTAAGATGTATGTCTCACAGATAAACTCTGGATATTTGACTAATTTCATGCTGTGATATATACAGTGATAACTCAGTGACTCCAATACAAATAGGATGATAGCTGAGGTCAGTGAGAAAGGTGCATGTGGGGTAAGTAATGAGAGAAGTGAGTCTCTACAGAAGCATCATGTTTTTATATTATAAATACTTCAAGAAAGAATCAATAGGTGATGAATATGATAAACACCAAACAATATCACAAGAATGAAAGCCATATTTTAACATAAATTAAATGTTTATTACTAATATGAGTCTTTCTTGAATCAGGCATCTATGTGCAGTCAATCCAACAACTTACTAGATCAAAACCAAAAATTAGTACAAAAGGAGGAGTAACAAGAGCGAGCAGAAAAAGATAGTGTACAATTAAAACTCTCTGGACCTATTTAAACAAGTAATTGGTGAAGAAAATAAGGATATGGATAGAAGGAAATGGACATAGGCTACAACGATTCCATCTAGAAGATAACTGTCATAAATCAATAGTCATGTCGCAGGGAAGAAAAAAGCTTGATGAGCCCCTTAGCTAGCAGATACTTAATGCATTTGTCAGAGTTATGTGGCAGCTGAAGAAAATGAAGTTTAGAATATGAGCTTACTTGTAAACTCATATGAAGAAGGATGAATAATAATTATGACCAATATCATTTTATGAAATGGAGAGTAGTGATAGAACCAATTTAAAGAAAACTCTCTAAAAGAGGTAGCTAATTCAAACCACCCCAATGGCCTTTTGGTATGGTACAAAAAAGGAGGACAAGGAAGAACAAAGGAATAGCATGATTCACTTGCCCAAATTCAAAGAACTAGATGGAATCTGGGCCTAGATTGAAGCCCACGACTCTCAAGTATGATTCCAGATGTTTTCGTACTACCTCATAAGAGCGGAGTGATGTAAAGAAAAATGTCGGGGCAGCTAGGTGGCACAGTGAATAGAGCACCGGCCCTGGAGTAAGGAGGACCTGAGTTCAAATCCAGCCTCAGACACTTGACACAAAAACTAGCCGTGGGACTTTGGGCAAGTCACTTAACCCCAATTGCCCTCCAAAAAGCAAAAAACAAAAAAAAAAAAGAAAAATGTCATCAATAATACATTTAAAAACTTAAGAATGAGGCTTACACACCTACCAACACAGGAATCTCACACTGTAGAAATGTAGCATAAAATATATAAACCAGACAATAGAGGAGGTATTAATTAAGATTAAAATACATACCCATAAAAAAGATGTTTATGTTTTTATGAAAAATAACAAGAAATCATTAGTAGGAAAATTGGAACTAGAGCTCAAAGTGGTTTATTTCTTTTTTAAAAAAGACCTATTTCCCTCTTATACATAAAATAATACAGCATATTTATTCTAATTTTCTATGAGCTATAGAATCTGAAATGAAATCAGTAACTTAATTTTGTTCTTTATCCACCTAACGCCTATTAGCAGAAATTAAATTTCAAGTTAATAGCTATAGCATGACAACACAAGATTTCCTCTGAGTAACATAAAAGGGTCATTTGATGTGTGAATAGAGAGGTATTATTAGAGAGCAATTTCCCATTTTACAATTTGTGATAGAGTGAAAGAAGTTTGTATTTCACCATTACATATATTGAGTGAACTTGAAAAAAATACATGTAAGCTATCTGAAACTATGAAAAATAATATAACTAAAAATTACCTTCTTATAGACTTATAAAGATATAAAAATACCTTACTTCGAGAAATAACCTACAAATAATGCTATCTAAAAATTAAAATGATTCTTTTTAACTTATTTTCCAAAAAGAAAGCCAATTCTAGAAAATTTAAGTAACAAATAAATGTGTTAGGTATTTATTTTATCTAGGTTTTGGAGCTGAGAATTAGAAGTAAAGATAAAGAATTTGAAGTTTAAAGATGCTGACCGTATTTTCAACAGATCTACTTTAATGAAATCAGTCAGTTTGCTACTTAAGTCACAATGACCTTGTATGCCTTCTTTTAGAATAACTCTGAGCATTGTGATCAATTTCCATCATTTCAGTATCTTCTTCATACTTAGATGGCCCTCCAGAGACTTGGAAATTGAAGGACTTTGGTTCAAGTGTGACTTTAGATAAAATATTACCTTTTCTAGGCCTCAATTTCCTTTCCTATGAAATGAGAATTTTATGCAAAATTGGTATTTAATAATTATCATTCATCTATGATGAAAAGGAAAGGGAGGGAGGAAGAGAGGTACTGAAGCAATGAGGGAGGGAGGGGAAGAGAGCTAGAGACACTTTTGCTTTGGTTAGCCATCAGATTATACATGAGGTTTTTGTGTTTTGTTTGTTTTTATTGTGCAGATTGACTACTCTGAAATAGTCTTTACAATAAATCTCAGAATCTTTGTGTTAGAAAGGGATTCAAAGATCTGATAGAATCCTCTACACCTACCCAGTGAATGGTCATCCATCTTGTGCTTGAAGACCTCCAGTGAGGAAAACTGGAGGAAGAAACTTCCTTCCAAGGCAAGCCCTATAGGAAGTCTCTAATTGTTCAGAAGGCTTTCCTTGTAGTGAGTCAAAAATTTTATCTACCTGTAACTTCTACCCATAACTCCTAGTTCTACCTACTGTGGTGAAACCAAATAAATTTAATTCCTCTTCCATATGAGAACATTATATTTGATTACGCTGAACATGTTCTCTATAAATCTGCAATTCCTTCATTCAATCCTGTATGACAGGGTTTTCAATTCCCACTCTGGTTGCTTTCCTCCCATTGGGTTTGAGCTTCAAGAGGCAGCTTGGACCAGCTCACAGACCAAATTGTTAAATTTTCAGTGTGAGAATTTCCACCACAGAAATCAGCAACTATAGCAAATCAGGGGTTGATCTGCTGTATTGCTGATTGTCTAGATTAAATAAATCGATGTAGAAAATATTTATGATGCAGATTAAACTTAAAAGTGTCACAGACACATTATGTTTTCAGTTAGCTGTTAAACAGTTACTAACATACCCCTGAGCTTTTCTTTGTCCTCTTGAAAGTGTGGTGATCAAAACTGAACAAAACCTGCTAAATATGTGGTGAACAAAACTGAACTATGATGAGACCAGAAGAGAATACAATTGAATTCTCTGTCTGAACACTATACTATTAATGCACCTTAAAATTGTATTAGGCTATTTATTGTTGTTATTGGGGGTAGATCAGATTAGCTTGATGAATTATAATCTTTTAGAGCTAAATGAATAATCATCTAGCCCAATTGTTTCCTTTTACATAAAAATGAAACTGAGGTAAAGAGTGACAAAATGACAGGTCCAAAGTCACACAACATGTTAGGGCTACAGAACTACAACTCTGACCCCTAACTCTTAGTTCAGTGTTTTATCTTTGCTTTCCAGTAAAGCACACTGGTACAATCCAATTATCAATTAAATGAGGTCAACAAATGGTTTTTTCTTAACCAGCCAAGTTATTGAATGTGCACAGATAACTTTTAAAGTAAGGCTTATTTGTAAGCTTTTAGTGGAGAATGATGCAGGGCAACATTCCAAAGGATGAAATTTCCTGAAGCTAAAAACATGCCTCAACCTAACTAAATACTTCTTTTAGGCTGAAGTCTTTGGTACTCCATCAAAGACACATAAAAATAGCAATTTACAAAACAGGGATCTGCCTGCCCATCAGTGATGGGAGAACTTTTGTGCCTACATCTTTACCTCCTACACCTGACTCCAAACTGTCCTTTTTTTTCCAACCCATCCTCTATACTACCACAATCATTGCCTTCTTTTTTAAAATTTATTTTCTTTTTTTTATTTTAAACTCAAATATCAGAACTCAAATACAGAATAGAGAAAAGAAGAAGAAATATATCATAAACTGAAACATTGAAACTCAAATACAAAGTAAGAAAAGGGAGAAAAAAAAGCATGTTGTGTGCACAGAAGAACATGAGAGGATTCGAAATATATAGTAATAAATTTTTTATTTCAAGAAAGCGTGTAAGATAAATATAGAGTGTATTCTGGCCTCTGTCCCTGGAGCAAGAAGCAGGGGAGTCACTGAGGCTGTGCAGCCACAGCTACTTAAAAGCTCCTGGCCTGCAGATTGTAGGGGGACCAAGCGACCATTCAAAGGTTAATTGCTCTTGCCTTAACCTGCCTGGATCTGGATCACTGTCTTGGATGGAGGTCCTGGGGTGTGCAACCAGTGAGCCAGAGCTTTTGGGGGGATACAGAGAGGGCACCCAACTAATAGCTCCGGCAGCTGTGACAACTCCAGTGATTTGGGACAAAGCTCTCCTCTCTGGAAGCAGAGTTCTACTGTGGAAAAGAGCTCAAAAGTCAAGTAGTTGAGTGGCAACATGAGCGAGCAAAGGAAGCAAAGCAAGCAAAGCCATAAAACCTTAGATTCCTTTTCTGGGGACAAACAGGATCAAAGCATGGAACACGAGGGACTCAACACAGTCAGAACTTCTGCACCAAAAGCTTCCAAGAAAAATATGAACTTGTTACAGGCCATGAAGGAACTCAAGAAGGATTTTGAAAATCAAGTAAGAGAAGTGGAGGAAAAATTGGGAAGAGAAATGAGAATGATGCAAGAAAATCATGAAAAGAGAGTCAACAACCTGACTGAAGAAAATAACACCTTAAAAAATAGACTAACTCGAATGGTAAAAGAGGCCCAAAAAGCCAATAAAGAAAAGAATGCCTTAAAAAGTCAAATTTGCCAGATGGAAAAGGAATTTCAAAAGCTCACTGAAGACAATAATTCCTTCAGAATTTTATTGGAGCAAATGGAAGCTAATGACTTTATGAGAAACCAAGATACTATTAAGTAGATCCAAACAAAAGAAAAAATAGAAGACGATGTGAAATCTCTCATTGGAAAAACCACTGACCTGGAAAATAGATCCAGGACAGATAATTTAAAAATAATTGGACAACTTGAAAGTCATAATCAAAAAAAGAACCTAGAAATCATCCTTCAAGAAATTCTCAAGGAAAATTGCCCTGATATTTTAGAACCAGAGGGCAAAATAGAAATTTGAAGAATCCACCAATCATCTCTTGAAAAAGATCCCAAAAAGGAAACTCCTAGGAATATTATAGCCAGGTTCTGGAATTCCCAGATCAAGGAGGAAATATTATAAGCAGCCAAGGAGAAACAATTAGAATATTGTGGAAACACAATCAGGATAGCACAAGATCTAGCAGCTTCTACATTAAGGGATCAAAGGGCTTAGAATATGATACTCTGGAGATGAAAGGAGCTAGGATTAAAACCAAGAATCACCTACCCAGCAAAACTGAGTATAATGTTTCAGGGGAAAATATGGTCATTCAATGAAATGGAGAACTTTCAAGCATTCCTGATGAAAAAACCAGAATTGAATAGAAAATTTGACATTCAAAAGCAAGAAGCAAGAGCAGCATGAGAAGGTAAACAGGGAAAAGAAATCATAAGAAAATTATCAAAGTTGAACTATTTACATTCCTACATGGAAAAACAATAGTTGTAACTTATGAAACTTTTCTCAGTAGGAAGATAGTTGAAGGGAATATAAATGTATAAACATGTATACATACATGTATATGTCTATATAGAAGGGCATATGTGCATATGAATACAGATGTGAGTGTGTGTATATATGTGTACAGGTATACATAGACAGAGGGCACAGGATCAATTGAATAGGAAGGGATGATATTTTAAAAATAAAATTAAGAGGTGAGAGAGGAATATAATGAAAGGAGATAGGGAGAGACAGAATAGGGAAAATTATCTCATTTAAAAGAGGCAAGGGAAAATTGTTACAATGGAGGGGAAGAACAGGATGACTAAAGGGAATGGGTCAACCTTACTGTCATTGAATTTAGCTTAAGGAGGGAATAACATAAACACTAAATTGGGTATCTTGACCTACAGAACAGTAGGGGGGAAGGGGATAAGAGGGGGGATGATAGAAGGGAGGTTAGATTGGGGGGAGGGTAATTAGAAGCATACACTTTTGAAAAGGGACAGGGTCAAAGTAGAAAATAGAACAAGTAGGGGGCGGGATAGGATGGAGGGAAATATAGGCAGTCTTTCACAATATGTCCACTATGGAAATGTTTTGCATAACTATACATGTACAACCTCTATTGCATTGCTTATCTTCCCAGTAAGGGTGGGTGATGAGGAAAGAAGAGAAAGAATCTGGAATTCAAAATTTTAAAATCAGATGTTTAAAAAAATTATTATTATTATTATTATTATTATTTTTACATGCAACTGAAAAATAAGATATACAGCAACTGGGGTATGGAGATCCATTTTGCCCTACTAGAAAGTTAGAAGTGGGATGTGGAGGATATAGGAGAGGGCAGATTGGGGAGGGGGTGTTCGGTGGGATTGCTGTTTTGGGGTGGGTATAGGGGAAAGACAGGGAGAAAAATTGTAACTCAAAACATGGAAATGAATGTTGTAAACTAAAAATAAACATAAATACATTTTTTAGAAAAGGAGAAAAGAGAAAAAAAATTTTTAAAAATATACACAGCAAAAAACAAACCAAAAAAACCACACACACATCACTTTGAACATTCCCCTCCTCTGGCTCAATATGTCCCTATTTCCTACCAAATAAAATAAAAACTACTGATACTGGAATTTAAGTCCCTCCATGATCTGGCTCCAATGGACTTTTACTTACCTTCTGCTACTCCCTTAATATATCCTGTTAGCCACAATAGACTTCTCTTTATTCTAGTTCTTGACCTGCTCAAACCAATTTAATGACTGAATATATCTGGAATGAATTTAGGTAATCTCATCTTTGTCTTTCAATATTCTTCCTTCACACTATCACAGAATCTTAAATTTAGAGCTCAAAAGAGACTTCAAATGTCACCTAGACCAATTCCCTCATTTTACAGATGAGAAAACTGAGTCAAAGAGGGGTTAAATGTCTTGACTGTAATCACACATTAAAACAGAGAAGCCAAAATATCAATTCAGATCCTCTAACTGCAGATCCTACATTTCTTCCACTAATATCCAAATCTGGGACCATGTCCTCCATGATACTCATCATCAATCCAAGTGAAAATTATCTCACCTTCCGCAAATTTCTCATTTTGTTTCAATTTCTTCCTTATATTTTTCTCACCATCTTCCATTTCACACTTATTTGTAACCCTTTCATTCCATTAGACTGTAAGCTACTAGAATGCAAGAATTTGTGTTATTTTTATCTTTGTATCACCAGTGCCTACCATATAATAGACAAGTAAATGTTTGTTGAATGAATGGATGAGTGAACATTCTACCATATTGTTTTACTTTGGAATTGGGTCTCTACGGCATCTGGGCTTACGGATTTTAAGAGAGTGGGTTACTCTAGCTATTTGAGAGATTAGAGAACTATAATTATAGGAGAGGGGAAAAAAAAAAGTATAGAGGTTTAGGTCTTGCCCTGGATTCCAGTCCAACTTCTAACGCCTACCAGCTTTGTGATCCTGGTTAAGTTACTTAATTTCACAGTGTTCTAATCAATACTCTAAGACCTCAAATTGCAGAAAAGGTGCCAACCTGCATTGGTAGAGAGTGTTTCCTCACTTGGGAATTGTCTATAACAAGGAAATCATAGATCTAGTCTCTTTCCTTACTTCCAGATAGGTTCTGGGCCCAGATAAGGAAAGAACAAGAGATTTATGGTTTCAAGCAAGTTTGAACACGAAGGGGTCAGTTAGTTCCAAAGAAATCAGTGGTTCTCAACCTATGGGTTGTGTTCAATTTGTAACAATGAAAATACATCTTGCATATCAGATAGATGCATAACAGTAGCAAAATTACAGTTATGAAGTAGCAACAAAAATAATTGTATGCTTGGGGGTCACCACAACATGAGGAACTGTATTAAAGGGTCACACCATTAGGAAGGTTGAGAACCACTGACATAAATGATAGAACAAAGTACTTAGCAGAACAACAACAGAGCCACTACATGATTCTTATTTGTTGCCAACAAGATGACAACACTTTGTCATAATGTTTCAACTTCCCAGAAAGCTACCTCCACTCTCTTATTTTCATACGCTTCCCCAGAAGTTATCAGACTTCCCAGAAAGTTTAGTAGGAATTACAAGCACTATTACCCCTGCTAACAAGACCACCCAGTGCCACTTAGACCCCATAATCAGCTATTTTGAAGCTGATTAATTTTTATGTCAGTCATTAGGAGAGCTGAGCACCAAGGTGGATTGGCACAGGCTGGTGAATGCCTGAAATAATTTGGCTAACATGACAGAAGTGGCTGACTTTACACCCCCCAAAGTGGAATAAATGGTATTGTATAGACATAGACTCAGAATCAAAAGCATCATACTTTAAGGTTGAAGTTAAAGTTAGCATATTAAACTTCTTAGTTCACTAATTTTAATATGCTGGCCTATGCTATATGCTAAAGAAGGTCACCATTTATTGGCAATGTAATGTACTTCAGGGTACACATTACAATATAATGGGTCCAATTTTACTAAAAAGGAAGTCTAAGTGCTTTCCAGAACTCCACAAGTAATACTATTAAAGTATAAAACATGCCCTAGAGTGTGTTACTGCTTTTAAAATGCCTAGCATTGCTGAAATTTGTCTCCCATACATGAGTGAATATTACTGACAAAAAAAAAAAAACAAAGCATAATAAGAACAGTATCATAAACACTGAAGAGGTTTTTGGGGTTTTTTTTGCAAAGAAAAAAAATCTAGTAAAGGAAATATATGTGTATGTATATATACATATATATGTATATATATACATACACACGTATATACATATATATTCTTAAAGAGAGAAGGGTCTCTTAATTCTGATTTTAAAACACAGTGAGCAAAAGATAACAGATTCTCCAAACCTTACTCTAATTTAACTCCAAGCCATACCTATGAGAAGGTTGGCAGGGATCATTTCTATACGGTATGTTAAATATTTTAGCTCAGGTTTTCATTCATATCGATTCCCGGACAGGAAAAAGAAAGGATTTTTTTTTTTTTTTGTTATCTTGCCTTTTCTGACCATGTCTACCTTGATCCAGGCCCATATCAGCAACTACCAGACAATCAGCAAGAGTCTCCAGACAGACCTTTCCAGTTCCAGTTTCTGCCCCACTGGATCTATTCTATAATCTTCTTCCAAATTAATCTCCTTTAAGCATCAATTTGCCTTGCTTTGTTTCATAATTTTTTCAGCTCTGCATCTCCCACTCTGGTAGCCCAGGTAGTCTGATTGGTGAATGTCTCATGTATCCCACTATATCTGGCTAGCTCTAGGCAAACTTAAGTTTAGGGCTGCATGTCATTTTTCACCATTCATTCTTCCCACTCTTCCTTATCAAGAATGATAATCAAATAAATACAACCATTGGAAGTAGAAAAATATCCCTCTGGCCTGTGTGTTGTGCTGTTGTGTCCTCCTATCCCCTCCCCATTACAATGTAAGATTTTTGAGGTCAAGGACTGTCTTGTTTCGTATTAGCATTCCCCTCACTTAGCCCCATGTTCAAAACCTAAGTGCTTCAAAAATCTCTTTTTCACTCATTTGGAGGAAAGTTAAAATGCATGAGTCAGCTTTATTCAACTACCACACTACTGGTCAAAAGTTATTCTATGAGGAGGGAAGTTGACCTAAATTTCCAAATCCTTTTGCCAGTAATATGTATAATATTGAAGTGCTCACTTTGTTCATGCTGCTTCTTCCAGCCTCTAAAATCCTCGAGTGTGATAGGTCCTGTACAGACAGTTCTCACTTTACTAAGTGGACCTCTACTTAAATTGATTTTTAAGTAATTCAAATTTGCCCTGGAGGAGGAAAGGAAGGGCCAAGGACTTGGAGGGAGGGCTAGCACACTGTTCAAAGACACTTGTGGGGTGGGGTGGGGGGACAGGATAGAGAAATGACAGCAGGAAGATGAATTTGGTGGGGGGCATGATCAGCCACATGGGATCCTGGTGGTAACCAAGAGGAAGAACACATTGGGGCAGACACATGAGTGTGGTCACAGACTGGAGAGCAACACAAGGTAGGGGACAGATCTGAGGTACCTGAGCATAAACAAAGGTCTCCTGTCTTGGCACCAGGGGTCTCGAACCAAGCTCCCCATTCAGGAGGTTATTTAATTTTTTCCTTAAGGTGTTTTCTGTTTTGTTTTATTTTTGGTGGGGACAGGGTGAAAGGCCATGGAGCCAAGAGGCAGGAACAGAGAGAAAGAGCAGCACTGCACAGTAAAGTTAACATGGGTATTTTGTGGAAGGCAGATTTCTTTGAAAATTCTTGAGTAAAGTTGAATTTTTATAAAGTAGTAATGCAAGAACTGTTTGCACTCCTACTTGGATCCCACTTCCTCCTTAAATCTCCCCCAGCTGATCAAGCCCAATAGGATTATTCGTTTCTCTGAATGCCAATTCGAATTGTCACCACCAGTATTCTTTCACTATCTAGAATAGTATGTTTGGTTTTTTTTGGTTTTTGGTTTTTTTTTATTCTAAAGCTGACTTTGAGAGGATAAATACATATAGATTGTGAGCGCCTTAGAGGCAAGTTCTGTGTCTCATTAACACATGGCAAGATCTCTTACAGACAGGTAGTACAATGGATGAAGTGCCAGGTCTGAAGTCAGGAGGACTCATCTTACTGTGTTCAAACCTGGCCTGAGACAAATACTAGCCTTGTTACCCCAGGTAAGTCACTTCACCCTAAAGATGGAAAACATTTTCATTGCTACAATCATTTCCTTCTTGTCTTTTAGATTGTAGAAATCTCTAAATTGTCAGAGCCTGAAGTAATCCCCAAATCCACAAGTGCTAAGCCAGAATCTTGATGAGAGGGCCTAAAATGAGGTGTGAACACGATTAACTGGCATGTTATAATTTCTTCCAAGAAGTGACAGAAACAAAGTATGTACCAATCCTTGGCTAGGGCTCTTTAATGAGTGTCCAAGAGGTGACATGCTGACTCTAATTCAATGAATGCGTTCATGCCAAGGCATACAAATAGTATTAGTATAAAGAAAAATGAATTTGTTCTGAAAAATGTTTTACAGTTTGTTCACTCAATGCCTCCAGAAGCTTTTTGTGTGTCAACTAATGTCCTTTGGCACCCTGTATCTGTCACTTATGATATGGATGACTTTGGTCAAGTCATTTAACCTCACTGGGCCTCTATTTCCTCATCTGTAAAAAGAGGGGTTTGAGGTAGATGACTTCTGGGGTTCATTCTAGCTCTAGGTCTCTGAGAGCTACCATAAGGCCAAGCAGAGGAACTTTCCTTTTTAGTGTTTCCTGTACTAATGAATTCATAGTTCTCATTTCCATCCTAATTCCTAGGCAATGACGGGAACAGAGAGTGAATATGTGTGGTGGGGAATTAGTTGTAGTCTGGCCCTAGAGTTTAGAATCAGGGGCAACAGGTGAAAATCACAAGTGCAAATTTAGACTTGTTAGGAAAACATCAACAGCAAACATCCAAAAATTGAAAGCTGACCCACAGTGTTATAGGCTGCCTTGGGAGGCAGTAGCTTCCACTCTCACTGTAAGTCTTGAAGTAGAGAAGTCCTAGATGACTACTTGTTGGATTTGCTTTAGTTAGGGCCACTGAAGAAGATAGTCACTGAAATCCCTTTCAATTCCACACTGTGATATTCTGTGAGGTATTTCCAGAATTATCCAGCATTTAAAGCTCAGTTCAAATGGTACTTCCTCAATGAGGCCATCCCTGATTCCTCTGGTCAGTAAAATCTTCTCTACACATACCTCACTTAGCACTCTATTTTGCAATGATCTAATACATGTGTATTTACAATGTTGTGTATTATAGCTATCTGTGTTTGTGTCTCTTTTCTCTCCTAACTGAACTGGATGCTCCTTCCACGAAGGAAAGCACCATCTAATTTAAATTTTGTATCTTCCAAAGGACCTAGCGATGTACTAGGACTTCACTAAATGGTTCACAAATACATTTTTTCTGGGGGAATATGTTGAAAATACAGCATCCTCCTTTGAAGACAGTATTCAGTGGTTAGACCTATCTTCCCCAACTTTCAGAATCCAGTTCTTTCTGTATGTAGAATATTAGATTGCCTGCCATTTTACTACATCAGATACATTGAGAACCTTTTCCCTTTGCTGTCTCAGAAGTTTATCTTCCTTATGTAAATATCTAACAGGACCCTTATTTCCATTTTTAATGTTTTTTTTTAACAAAGTGATACAATAGCATCTTTCTGTTTCTACAATGAGAAGAGACATGCAGCATTTAAATCAGTAGACACAGTGCCATTTATTCTTTGGATTTCAGCAACACTTTTTACTTTCAAAATATTGACTCATAATCCCATTTGGTCTTCCCAATAATCCTGTGAAATAGATAGAACAACTATTTATTAAATTCTTCATTTGGTAGAGGAGAACCTGAGTTCCTGAGAGGTCAGAGGACTTGCTCAATATCACAGAGCAAATTAATAGCAGAACCATAACTAAAATAGAAATTCCATGACATCGGTTCTCTTTCAACTGTACCATGCTTCATTTCTCAATAAGTGGCATATCCGAACCAAGGTATAATTATTCTGAAATATACTGTAACTGAAATACAAGTAAATTAAAAATATAGAGCAACAACAGATCACCAAACCCTTATTGGAGTTGATTTGCTTTGCTTGGTGTCGCCTATTTATATAACAGTTACTTGGGTGCCTTACTAGCCTACAATGTTCTTGTAATAAAAACTTCCCATCTCTGATACACAGTAATATAGGACTTTAAGGATGCAAAGGATAGCTATATTAGATCTGGATATAAATATATATATATATATATACATATATATATATATACACACACACACACACACACACACAAAAAACACACATAAATAAATTCAAACCTATGAGTAAATCCATGCAAAAAACACTACAACGTGAAAATCCCCTCCATCATGCAGAAATGAAGATAAGTAATTTCTGTATTATTATAGTCATATCTTTACTGATTATAGGACATGTCCTGCAAGTTTAGTTTGAACTTCTGAACTCCTGACAGTTGTAAAACTTAAAATGGTTCATTTAGTTCAGTGGTTCTCAACCTGTGGGTCGCGACCCCTTTGGGGGTTGAACGACCCTTTCACAGGGGTCACAGGGATCTCCTAAGACCATCAAAAAACACATATTTCAATGGTCTTAGGAACCGAGATACCTCTCCTCTATCCATCTCCAGGCGAGTCCACCCACATGCAGATATGCCCACATACAAGTATTAAAGAGTCCCGGCATTAGGAATGTTGAGAACCATTGATTTAGTTGAAACTCCCAGTCTCCCACCATCAGATTTTTTGGTGGTAACCCAAGCTCTAATATAATGTTCTATAAACAATGGACAATAGTTCCTAATGCACCAGAATGTTCCTAGAGTATAAGGTTGTGCGTCAACAAGAGTCTATTCAATCTAGTGATCAGATTCCCTGTCCACCATTCTCCTTACCTCAGAGTTACACACCTAAACAAGGAAGCCCCAGGACTGAGTTCTCTGGTACTCCTCTTATTTTCTCCTTTCCCCCTAAATCCTATTGGCTCCAAGCTCACTGGTAGGACTATAATAACAACTTTACAACTTTATTAACATTATATATCAATAATACATTGACCAACTCAATTATTTATTCAAATATACATTAGTTAGCTACTGCCTACTCAGTACCCTACAGTATATAGTAGTTTATGCTTTTCTTCATTCACTTCCTGCCCTGAGAATAGGCTCTGGGAGTAGTGAGAAGAAGAGTGGAAGAAATTATAGTTAAACAGCTGGTCTAACCTCATTTTTACAGTTTAAAAAACTGAGGTCCATAATACATAAGTGACTTGCTTAGACTCAAACAACTCAGAAGTATAGGCAAGATTTGAACCCAAGTTCTCTCACTCTTGATACATAGTTTTGTTTTTTTTTTCTTCTTGACACAAAGAGTAAATAATGCCATGCCAAAAAATTGCCTTCATTAATACCTAGTGCAGTACCAGAGGTTGGTTCATCACCAAGTGAAGGCACTTACGTATTATTACAATGCTTCACTGAACTGTGGAGAGAGAACACTGACCCCTTTGCTGGGCAGAAGATGGTACGTCTAAGCCCAATAAGAAAAATCAAGGGATACATTCAGATGACAAATATCAGACATTCATGGTAAATGATTAAAATATTTAGTGTCTTTCTGGAGTTTTCTGTGTACTAGTATTTACAGTTTCAGATCAGTTAAACCTTATGGTTTTGAGAATCTATTCAAAACAAACAACTTCTGTTTACGGTTGTTTCCACACTGCTGTACATTCAAGGTCACCTTGATTTTATTGCTTTGTATAATATGCTTTACCATTTTTCCATAAATAATACTCTTTGCTTGTTGTACCTCTCACACAGTAAGCTCAAAGCCCTTTACCAGCATAATCTCCATTCATCAGAATAATGCCCAAAGTCACCTAGAGAAACTGAGCCCTTGAGGGAGGAAGAGGCCTTTCTTGATGTGTGTCACTATGTAAGTAGTTTCCTGGGCTAGAACACTGAATTAATAAGGCCAAAGTCATGGGTAAAAACCTCTCACAAGTCAGTCATAGATAACATCTATGATCCCAATAGCCAACTTAAATGATCACATAGTCCTGGCCACAGGAGGTAGGGTGGTATGTGGCCCTGAATATGAATGCATCAGCACCAAAGAATTATGTAATAGGAAAGAATGAACTGTGAATAGAAATCGAGAGTCTGTCCCAGTTTTGCAACCCTGGACAAATCACTATACTTCTCTGTGACTCTGTATCTTCATAAATATAATAAGAGGATTTGGAAAAAAAATGACAGGAGACACAGCGTCTTCTGCAAGAAACAGCAAGAAGACCAGTGTCACTGAGTTGCAGAGTAAGCAGAGGAAGAAGACTGAAAAAGTGAGAAAGGAGAAGGTTATGAAGGATTTTTAAACCCAAATAGAGAATTAGATATTTGATCCCAGAGACAATATGGACCCAATGTACCTGAGAGGAATGACTGGTGTAATGCCAAGCAAAGACAACTTCCAAGGTTTGGATTACCAGCATAGTAAACCCCATTTATTCAGCAAACATTCACAGAACAGAGAAAGTCAAAATACAGTGTAACTTGTTCCTTTAGCAAGCAAGTTCTCAATTCAATCTAGGTACTACTCCACCCCTAGACAGTACATTCATTTAATCAGTCAAAAGTCTCTTCTCAA
>CM053592.1:120943277-120963710 GCA_028646515.1 Pseudochirops corinnae
TTGATGGTTGAGTCTTTTGTACCCAATCTATTCCATTGATCCACTACTCTATCCCTTACCCAGTACCAAGCAGTTTTGATGACTGCTGCTTTGTAATACAGATTAAAATCTGGTAAGGCTAGGCCACCTTCTCTAGCATTTCTGCTTCTATATCCTTCAAAAAATTTTGTATAATGTTGACACATCTGTGAGAGACATGTTGTTAGAGGAGAATATTTAAACCTGTATTTTACATCACTGAATCAGATATATGGCACTCTGTCATAGAATCACATTCTCAGAGTAAAGTTGAGGACCACCTAAAGGACAATGGAAACGCGGGTGGAGGGTGTGAGTAGGGGATCTCACATTACAAACAAGGGTCTGTGCAGGAGAAACTCTGCAAAAGATGTGATTAAAAATATATGTAACCTCTAAAAAAGGAACAATAGCAAAAACGGAAAATAAAATCTGATCTTGTTACATAGTAAGAGGAGGGATAAACACTGAGAGTCCCATGTGTTCCATTATCATCCAGGGGATATCAAGAGAAAGTGAATTAGATGGACCACCAGTCTAATGGGTACATATCGATGAGAGTCACACAGGATGGACTCAGATAGCATTCTTGAAGGAACTGTACACATTCAAAGGAGTTTATACATTCTTTGGAGAAATGGCATTAGAGACACTTCATTTGGAGAAAATCTTTAACCTTTACTCTATAATTCTAAAGTATTTGTTTTATTTTATCAATCATCAGTAAACACAGTGAGATCTTATATTCTCCATACCCTTGCCATATAATGTAGCTTGGATCTGCCATAGAAAAAATTTTATAAAAACTTGCCTATTTTTTTCTCATTTTATCATCAGTAATACCTGAGCTGCATGATATGAGTAGGTAGCTGGTAAAAATAACATGACACAATCTGAATATGCAGACCCTGTAAAACAGGATTATAAATGGCAGAATATGGCCTAAACAACTAATTTCAAAGCCATGTTCATACACTTCAGTAATGATAAATTAACCTTATTCTGGCAGAGTTTTTGCCATTTACAGAGAACTTCCACATTCATGATATTTAATCCTCATAGTAACCTTGTAACTCCAAAACATAATTAGGAGGCCGTGCAACAGGCCTGTTAAAAAAGAATCTCAATTAAATAACATACACACACACACACACACACAAATGGAGCTGTTATTTTATTATTTTGCTTTTTGGAGGGGGAAGGACAGGGCAATTGGGGTTAAATGACTTGCCCACAGTCACACGGCTAGTTAGTGTTAAGCGTCTGAGGCCGGAATTGAACTCAGGTCCTCCTGACTCCAGGGCCAGTGTTCTATTCACTGCTCCAACTAGCCACCCCATGATTGACTTCTTTTTTTTTTCGAGCTGTTTTTTTGGTAACATCTCAGGGAAATATCTTGCTTATTTTTGTGGAGGAGTAGGAGGCAGAAATTGATACGTAAGTATTTGAGAATGACGCTGTCATTTGAAAAATGGTGCTGAAGTAAAACCCCAAGCATACTGGTTTTGAGTAGCTCAACTTTCAAGTGTCAAAGACATTTTAGAGTGCAAAGAAAAAGAAAGTCGGTTATAATACCCTAATAGGCAGGGAGTTTATGGTTTTCTGTCTTATAGACATGCTTCAGTGAGATATTATAGACTGATAATCTTCAAGAGGATAATTCCTTAAATTAGGAAAGAAGGAAGTCTGACGACATAAGAACATCACCATTTCTTTGTATCCCTGTCACCCAGCATAGTGTATCCACAAGTAGTAGGTGCTAAATATGTGCCAGCTGATTGTAAGATTATAATCTACTAGATTATTAAAATCACTGAGGTCAATGAATGTCTTATCTTTATATCTCAGTCGAGACCTAACTCAAGAGTTTTGTGTATCTAATAAACTTGCTTAGTAAAGTATTTGTTGAATAATTAATAGCAATGACATATTTAAACTACTCAGTAGCTACTCAAATAAATTTTATCTAATTAATGGTCTTGTATCTGTGACCAAATTGCTATATAATTTTGGGCAAATATTTAAAGCTTCCCTGGTCTCAGTTTCTTCATCTGTTAAATAGTGGGGATAATAATATCTGACCTCACAGGATGAGTGAGGAGAAAATGAAATTGTAATTTGAAAAGTATTTTGGAATGTATAAAAAAGCTAGATAAAGAACAGAGGTTGTTATTAATTATAATTGGTCCTAGGCTTTTGGGACCTTGATTATTGAATTTTTAGTAGCCCAAACATATCTAAATTCTGGCTTGGTTAAAGAATTGAGCCTCTAATTGACCCAAATGTTCTGTTAATATGGTCAGCAACCTATTTTTAATTACATCTTTTCTCAAGGTGATTTCAAGCTTCCCCAAGAGTCCTGAATAACACAAAGTTAACTGTAGTAATACTCTGTAATCAATAACTCATTTTTAGGAGAGTGAATAAGTACAAGTATGGTAAATCCCAGAAGTATTTTCCCAGAGTTTAACTTACGTATTTATTCAAAAATCAATCTGGGCAGTGCAGTGGAGTCTACTTTCTATAGAAAAATAGTGGGACCTTTGCTAATTTGATGTAAAATAGAGTTGGAAGCACAAATTGTGAACATTACAAAAGGCAGAGTAATAACAACAGCTATCCTAGTGATGTGCCATGGTCCAATATATCCAGACTTACTCACACTGATGATAGAATAAACCTCTTTCCAGCATTTCCCATTACTGGGCTGGTGTTGCTAAAACCACTTGAACTTCTGAAACTTTTACTAAGTCTCTCCTCTTCTATTGCTTTTGCCTCTTAAATTCAATCTCCTTTTCTCTATAATCTGGCCCCACCTACTCTCCAACAGAAACCTAAAATCATTACTTATTCTAAAAGTTTAGCCACCATTCTGGCTTGATTTCCCTGATTTTACTTCCTGTCCAGTTTATTTCTCCAAAGAATTAACTTACCATATTTAGAAAATAGAATTTACTTTAAAAAAAGGAAAATAAATCAAAATCTAAAAAGTTTTAAGTAAAATACTTAAGGTTTACTTATACAAAATCACTAGAAACAAAGTTATCAGTGGTTCTTTTCATATATATGAAAAGCTGAGGTGATTTGATTTACTCAATGCCATATCATTTAAGTTAAGTGATAAGATGCCAACTCATTTTCACTTCTAGGATTCAGACTGCATAGTTTGGATTGGGGACCTCAGTTTCAGTCTAGCTCATGTATCCTTCCCCATTGGCTGGAGGAAGACCTTTTAAACTTCAAAGGCTCCAGGGGATGTTGGCTCTCCTACCTTCCTGTGGGAGTCCTAGTCAAATACTCAGATGGGCAGAAAGCCATGCCTCTATCTTGAGGCAAAGACAGAATGTAAATTCACCATTGTTAAAGCGAATTTAAGTGTACCCCATGAATAAGAGAAAAGCAACCAAGGTTCTGAGTTATCGTTGCCAAATATACCCTCTAAGTTTGAGCCCACTTTCACCTGGATACTGTGTGTAATTGTGAGACAGTGTATCACAGACTTTTGAGGGAAGATATGTTGTACCAAGTGCAGTGGATAGATCATCAGGCCTGGAGTCAGGGAGACTTATTTTCCTGAATTTAAATCTGGTCTCAGACACTTACTAACTGTGTGAGCCCAGGCAAGTCACTTAACACTGGTTGCCTCTGATTCCTCATCTATAAAATGAGCAAAAGAAGGATATGGCAAACCACTCCAGTACCTTTGCCAAGAAAATCCCAAATGGATCGTGAAGAGTTGGACACGACTGAAAAATGACTAAACATGCTTATTATGCCATCTTAGAAAATACTACTTTCTGAAAGCTACTAAGACTGGCTGACTAAATGATTCTCAACTGAAAATCTCAGGGGAAGCATACTGGTGGGAGCTAGTGATGATGGCATTACAGAATTATCCCCTGACACTCCCCTAGAAACCTGTGGGAGAGATATAGCCAAGCTCTGGGGACTCTCAGCAATGAAAGCTGATGTTGAAATATGTATCCTCCTTGCTTATAGAAAGATGGGGAGAGGGAGAGCAACAGGATCTTGCTTCCCAGAGCACAGAAACCATACTTTATACTCATGTGTGTGCATGTCTCAATGTAGTATTAGATCTATAACAGGGTCTTAATAAATACTGAGGATTAGCTGAGTCTGTTTCTTTGTTTCTTAAGTCTATACCAGGAAATGTGGAGATTATGCCTGGGTGTCATACCAGGCTAGAGTTATACCAGCAATTTTTCCCAGTTACATGTCATGCCTCTTTCAAGAACAGTTTAAATAAAATATGGACTTCATAGAAGTGAGATCTTCAAAATCAGAAGTTCTCAAAGTGTGGTCAGGGAAGGCCTGAGGGTCCCTGCACCCCTCTTAGGGGGTCTGTGAAACCAAAATTATTTTTATAATGATGTTAAAGTGTTTTCATTCCCAATATGATAAATATGGATTGATAAACCCATAAACAAAAACTCTTTGGGGGAAACTTTAATTTTTAAATGTATAAAGGGGTCTTTACATCAAAAAATTTGATAACTGTTATTCAAGAATATATAAACTAAGTCCCTTATTTTGCAGAAAAGTTAGCTACAGAAGTGACCAGATCTCTTCCCTGCCATGGGGGTAAGTAACCATGAACAAATGTCAGGTTCCTGTGCAGGTCCTCTCATTCCAAATGGAATCTTTTCTACTATACCATATCTGACTTAAAACACTCTTGGTTTTTCAGAAAGGGAGGGAGAAGCTTTCCAATTGGGAGAGACACACAAACACACACACATACATATACATACACATACATACATACATACACAATACATGCATACATAAATTTAATGGCTCAACAATTGTCACAATTCAGTGACAGATTTCACACCTACCTTCAGGACTGAGTTTCAGGAACCTAGTTTGCTATCCCACAATTCCATATTGCACACTGAGCTTGAAATTCCCCCTCAGGTTCAGAAGAGCAGAAGCTTCATTCCCCTCCAAGATGCTGAGGAAAAATGAGCTTCCCTGTTGTTCTTCCCAGGGGTGAAGAGAATAGCCTGGCAACTTCAAGCAGGCTCTCTCTCTAGGTTGCAAAGATATAAGGAAAATCAGAAGCCTTGGAGGGAGTTGGAGGCTTCTCTTCCTGAGGTATCACCAGGCAGCAGAATCACCAAAGCTCGTGGTGCAATAAACACAAGATGTTTGTGAGAAAAGACAGAAACCAACAGATATACTTTTTTTTTTTCCTTTCCAAGAAGACACCAGAACAATTTTAATACAAGTCTTCTAGGCTTAATCAAAATGTTCATTTGAAGGGTACATCATTCAGTAGCAACTAACCACAGTATCTAACTTATAGCACATAATAGGCTATTAAATACTTGTTGAGTAATTGATTGATGCTCATCCCATACCAGTCACTGCTATGCAGGAGAAAGCCTCCCCTGATAGTACAGGTAGTTTTCACTTTGCCTTCCGGCTTTTGTAGAAAAGTAGAGCTGGACAGAAGAAGCCTCCAGTTCCCTTGGGCTCTGCCAAGGATTTTGTTTCTGCTGGTTAATTAAGGGATCTCCTCAAACAGAAAATCCACCAGGGTCAAATTTGCTATTAAAATGGCGCTGTGAACAGCAGATCTTGTCATACCACAATTATATTCAGCTCTCTTCCTGACCAATCCTAGTGACTATTTTCATTTGTTAAATTAAAATACTTCTTGGCTAGTGAACACTTGTGGAATATAAGGTGGTATAGAGTATTAGCTTAGCATGAATGTTTAATAGGCACCTGATACGATGATCTTACCGTATTGGACTGGGGGTAATAGTACTTTTTTTTTTTTTAATACTTATTATTTATTTATTTTAACATATTTTTCCTCTTTTTAAATTGAGTGCCAGATTTTCTCCCTCCCTTCTACCCACTCTCCCACCCACTGAGAAGGCAAACAATGTATCAATTATACATGTGAAATCATGCAAAACACATTTCCATATTAGCCATATTGCAAAAAATGAAGTTTAAAAAAAGTGAGAAAATTATACTTCCATTTTCACTGAGTTCATCACTTCTCTCTCTGGAGATGGATAACATTTTTTTATCATGAGTTCTTTGGAATTGTCTTTGATCGCTGTCTTGATCAGAGTCGCCAAGTCTTGTGCACAGCAATCTCTCAGTTCTCACTTCACTTTGCATCAACCATTTTTTGTATTCTGAAACCATACCTTTTGTCACTTCTTTTTTTTCTCTTACCTCTCTTATTTGACTTTTAAAATTCTTCTTGACCTCTTCCAAGAAGATTTTTTTTTGGGCTTGAGATCAGTTCATATTCCCCTTTGAGGTTTCAGAAGTAGGTATATTGACAATACTGTCTTCTCTTGAATTTGGGTTTTGATCTTCCCTGTCACCATAATAATTCTCCATGGTTACTGTTTTCCTTTGTGGCTTTTTTATCACATTTTTTGCCTTTTTCCTGGCTTTTAAAGTTGATCTCTGCTTCTGAGGGCTCAGGATCTCCTGCTGGTTTGCTGAGTCAAGGCCTTCTGTCCTATACTGGTTCTGTTCAACCACAGCAAGAGGGACCTTTCCCATTAATCCCCTTAGACTCCCAAGCCAAAAGACTGCTGCACCCCATCTTTCTGCTGGCTCCACTGTTTCAGGATTTTTCCTGGGGTGATATTTTCTGGGGTTTTCAAGGTCAGTAAGGGAGGGTGAGAGAGTGACTTACTGTTTACTCTGCCATCTTGGTTCCTAGAAGTTGAAATAGGTGACTTTCGCCTTTGTCACTTCTTATAGCACAATGGTACTCCATCACAATTATCTACCATAACTTGTTCAGCCACTCCCCAATTGATAAACATCCCCTCAATTTCTAATTCTCTGCCATGGCAAAAAAATGAGCTGAGACACATATAACTTTTTTTTCTTTTACAAATAGGTCCTTTTCCTTTGATCTCTTTGGTGTATAGATAGAGCAATAATATTGCTGAATCAAAGGGTATGCAGAGTTTTATAGTCTTTTGGTTGAACCTATAACTCACTTAACTTTACCTTTAAAAATCTGGAAGCTATACCACTTGCCGTGTACATGTTTAATATTAATATTACTTCATCGTCTATGGTATCTTTTAGGAAAATGTAGTTTCCTTCCTTATCTTTTTTAATTAAACCTATTTTTTTGCATTTGCTTTGCCTGAGATCAGGATTGCTGTCCCTGGTTTTTTTTTTTTAATTTTACTTCAGCTGAAGCATAGTAGATTCTGCTCCAAGTCCCTTACCTTTACTATTTGTCCTCTCTCTTTACACCCTTTCCATCTTTGACAATGTTTTGTTTCTGTATACTGCCTCCACCTCCGCCCTTCAGCCCTCCTTCTCCCCCCAACCCACACAAATACACTTAAGCATGCTTAATCTCCCCCCCTCCTAATTTCCTGTCAGGTAAGACAGATTTCTGTATTCAACTGATTACATATAATAGTCCTTCTTTGAGCCAATAGTGATGAGAGTTTCTGGGGTAAAAAGAATTCAGTGCTCATCACTCACTCTCCCATCTTTCCCTCTTCTATAAAAGGTTTTTTTTTTCCCATCTTCATGAAAAATAATTTACCCCTTTCTACCTCTCCCTTCCTTCTACACCCAGTGTACTTCTCTTTCTCATCCCTTAATGATTTTTTTTAATTCCCTGAAATTCATCTTATACCAAATACCCTCTGTCTACATAAGTTCCTACTAGCTATGCTATTTGTGGTACAATTTTTAAGGATTGCAAGTATCATCTTGCCATGTAGGTATATAAACTGTTCAGCGCCATTGAATCCCTTAAGTTTACTTTTCTCTTTTCCCTTTTCAGTCTTCTATTGAGTCTTGATATTGGAGATCAGGTTTTTGTTTGTTTGTTTTGTTTCTTTGTTTAATTCTGATCTTTTCCTTACAAAAGCTTGAAATCCTTCCATTTCGTTGAATTGCCATTTTTTTCCCCTTGAAATATTATACTTAGTTTTGCTCGGTAGGTGATTCCTGTTTGTAGTCCTAGCTTCTATGTCTTCCAGAATAACTTGTTCCATGATTTCTGATCCTTCAGTGTTACAGTTCTCAAATCCTGTGTGATCTGATTATGGTTCCCTAATACTTGTTTTGTTTTTTTTTTTTCCTCTTCTGTTGACTTGCAGTATTATTTCCTTTACCTGATAGTTCTGAAATGGCTATAATGTTTCTTAAAGTTCTTATTTTGGGATCTCTTTCCTGAGATGATCAATGGAGTCTTTCTTTTGAGCTCTGGTTCCAGGACATTAGGGCAGTTTTCCTTGATAATTTCTTGATAGAAGCTGTCCATATCCTCCTTTTGATTATGACTTTGGAATAGTTCAATGATTCTGACATTGCCTCTCCTGCATCTATTTTCCAGGTCAGTTGTTTTTTGTGTTTTGTTTTGTTTTTCTCAATGAGGTATTTTACATTGTCTTTTATTTTTTATTCTTTTGAATTTGTTCGATTGATTCTTGTCATCTCATAGTCAATAACTTCCACCTGCCCAGTTCTAAATTTTCTCTGGAGTACACTGAAGCAGGTGGTGGTCTGCCCACTAAAGTAGTTGTTCTATTCAGTGACTCCTTTGCCATTTGTGTCTCCTTCTCCACAATTCTGCCTTTTAAGCAGTTGTTTTCTTTTTCTAAGCTATTGATTATATTTTCATAATTCTCTTGTATCACTCTCATTTCTTTACCCAATTTTTCTTCTACCTTTCTTACATTATTTTTAAGTTCTTTTTTGAGTTCTTCTATTCTTTTCTAAGATTGAAACTACTTCCCATTTTTCTTTGAGGTTTTGTTTACAGGTGTTTTAACTTTGTTCTCCTCTCCCTGTCACTATAATTACTTTCTATGGTCAGATTTTGTTTTTTGTTTATTTTTTGCTCATCTTTTTTTGGCCTTTTTTCCTTTCTTTAAATTTGAGCTCTGCTCCAGGGAGGAAGGGGCACTGTCTCAGGTTTCTTTTGCCAGGGGCTACAGGCCCTTGTTGTCACCTGGTACTGCATTAGTGTTGCCCTGAGACCCATAGGCAACCCCCATGTCTGGTGCTGAGCTGAGGAGATGGGGTTGGGGCTAGCTGACACTATTGGAGACTGTAGGGGTCTGACAGCTTACCTGATGCTGAACTGGTGCCCTAGTGCTGGTGTTTGGCATGTGCTGAGGCTGCTGGGTTGTTTCTGTGTTTCTCTGGAGTACACTGAAGCAGGTGGTGGTCTGCCCACTAGAGGCTGTCTGTTTGCCCCAGGCTATCCTGAAGCTCATGAAGTTTCCTGGAGCTGGAGTTCCCCTGGCTAGGCTGAGGCACGTGGGATGTTCTGGTGTTGGTGTTTGCCTGCTCCACCACACTGGGGCTCAGGACCTCCCACTGGTTAGCAGGGATACTTCCTATTCTGGATTGCATTCCCCTTTTGCTCAAGTGAGACAGACCTTTCATTCCAATCTTCCAAATTTCTTGGGCTAAAAGATTGTTTCACCTCATCTTTTTGTTGATTCAGCTGTTCCAGGATTTGTTTGGGGGTTCTATGTTATGGTTGTTTGGAGGTGAATATGGGAGCATTATGGTGCTTTACTGCTTACTCCACCCAAAGGGTTCACATTCTAACAAAGGAAACAACATACAGACAAAAATGTACACACTATGAGAGTGTGTATGTATTTATGTATGTATATACTTAATTGATGGTAGATAATAGCTAAGTGGTGCAGTAGATAGAGGGACAAGTCTGGAGTCAGAAAGACTCATCTTCCTCAGTTCAAGTCTGGGCTCAGACACTTACTAGTTGAGTGATCCTAGGCAAGTCACTTAGCCCTGTTTGTCTCAGTTTCCTCATCTGTAAAATGAACTAGAGAAGAAAATGGCAAACTACTCCATTATCTTTTCTGAGGAAATCCCAAATGAGTTCACAAAGAATTATATGAAACTGAAACAACTGAAGCACAAAAGATAATTTCAAAAGGAAAGAACTACTTTTATGTGAAATAGGGTAATTGGGGTGTCCAGGAAACACTGCCCGTAGAAGGTGGGATTTGAGTCTTCAGGGAAGCTAGGGAAACCAAGAAGCATAAGTGAAGAGGGAAAGCATCTCAGGCATAGGAGCCTAAAAAGAGGAAACATAGACTCAGCAGATGGAGTTGATGCATGCAAGAATAATTTTTAAAAAAGAAAGAAAAAAAGCTAGAGGTATTAAATCATAAAATATACGGAGTAACATAAAATAAAAGGATGCCAAGATGATTCCATTCACATTTGATATCAGAAACCTAAATAAAAGTGAACAAACCAGAAGGGTCCATTATAGTTCAATCAGGGCAAGGTCTTATAAAGGGCCAGTTCTTAGCTAAACTTTGTATTTCCCCCAATGAAAGTCACAGAGCTGTTCACCCAGTAGGAATTTAATAAGTAAATTGAATAAATTCATAAATGAAACATGACAGGAAGAAAGAAATCTAGCTAGCAACATTTATTAAGCAACAATTATATGCCAGGAAATGTGCTAAGGATTTTACAAACATTACCTCATTTTTTCTATACAACAATCCTATTGGGTAGGAGCTATTATTATCCCATTTTACAACTGAGGAAACTAAGCAGCAAAAGGTTAAATGACTTACTCAGGGTATACCTAGTGTCTGAGGATAAATCTGAAATCAAGTTTTCTTGACTCTAGGACCACTGCTCTATCCACTGTGCCTTGAGGCCTCTAGAGATAGATCAACATGTTGCCACTCTTACCCTAAAAATTCCTGAATTCGAACTTCTCTAAGAAAAACCCAAGTTTTATGTTGTCAAATAAAGACATCAAATGTTAATATTCTAAATTCTAAATAGTTTCTGATAGGAAGAGAAATGAGTGAGCAATGTATTGTTTCACCTAACTCTGTATACCACTTGGTTCAGAGTCTAAACTATTTTATTGGTCTTTTTCATTGGCCTTAGCAGTTCTTTTTTTCTGTTTTGAAAACAAGGCTACACACACACACACACACACACACACACACACACACACACATACACACACCCCTTTGTGTATGTATACATGTATTTGTATAAAGATAGCCATATATATATAGATAAATATCTCTATCTACCTACCTATCTATCTATCTATCCATCTATCTATCCACACACACACATCCAGCCTTCCACTGGAAAAAAAGTTTAAATTTTAAATTACTGGCTAAAATGGGATAGGGACATTATTTGGAGATTTCAATTCACCCTGGAATTTTTTTTTTCTCTATTGCCATGAACAATTTAAAAATGTCCATTATATCTTTAGGAATGTGGCTTGAAACTTCAGCTCCCTAGCAGTACTCCTGGTCACGCTGCTCTCTCTGCAAGGATTTTCTGAACCTTTTGAAAAGTCAGCCATGGAGGTTTCTCAAATTCACATGACAACCATGACAGGTTGTACCTCTTGACATAATCCCTTGCAACCTGCCTGTGACCTTGTTTACTTGTCATTTCGGGATCAAAGTTATAGCCTCTCTCACCTAGGGGATTCTCTGAGTCTATCTAGCAAAAGTTTCCTGAAAAACAAAGGTAAAAGTTTTAGGAGAAGGAAAAAAATTATATATATAAAAAGAGAGAGAGAGAAAGGGAAAGAGAGAGCCTTTTTCCTCTCCCAAAACTTATGTATGTATGTATGTGCATGTATATGTGCATGTATGCATATATGTACATATATGTGTGTATTTGAGAGAGGAAAAGTCATAATATACTATATATTTCTCATGTGTAGCTATAATAAGTCTACAAATCAACAAAAATCTTCCTTTTCTCTCCTACCCCATACTCTTAATTAAAAATGAAAGAAAAATAAAATCCCTGCTGTAAACATGTATAGTGAACATAAAAAAAATTTTCATATTATCCACATTAAAAAAGTCTCATTTTATCCTCTGAGTTCATAACCTTGCTATCAGGACATGGGCAACATGTTTCATCATCAGAGTCTTCTGGAATCCTACTTGACAGTTACACCAATTAGATTGGTGGCACAGTGAATGGAACACTGGGCCAGGAGTCAGTAAGACCCAAGTTCAAATTCAACCTCAGATACTTACTAGTGACCCCGGATAAGTCATTTAGCCAGTATGCCTCATTTTCCTCATCTGTAAAATGCGAATAATACCACTTATCTCCCAGGGTTGTTATGAGTATGGAATTGGGTAATAACTGTAAAGTGTTTAGTGAAGTACCTGGCATGTATTAAATCCTACGTAAATGTTAGCTATTATTAGAGTTCTGAAGTCATTCACAGTTATTTGTCTTTACATTATTGCTGACATTTGTATAAATAGTTCCCCTGGTTTGGCTTACTTTGATATGTATCAGTTTAGATATGTCTTTCTTCTACAAAATGACTAATGTGGAAATGTTTTACATGATTTCACACGTATAACCTATATCAGATTGCTTACTATCTCAGGGAGTGGGGAGAGGAGGGAGTGAAGGATAGAATTTGGAACTCAAAATATTTAACAAAGGTTAAAATTGTTTTTACATGCAATTAGGGGAAATAAAATATTATTTCAAAAAAGACTCAGTCACTATTGACTAGTTGGAAATTCCTGCAGGGTCAGAGTAACAGAAGTGTGGGCTTATTTTGGTCTGGGATTCCTGTCCTGGTTAAACCTTTGCAGGTTTCAGACTGGGCTGGAAGCAGGGTCTGAGATATCACTACTCTCCTGAGATCTAAGCCTTGTCCCAGGTACTGTGTTAAATTCTGGGGATGAAAAGAAGGGAAAAAGATTAAACTCTCAGGAAACTTACAGTCTGTTGGGAAAGACTACGTGTAAACAGTGGTAGACAAGTGCATAGAGAATAAATTGCATGTAATCAACGGAGGGAAAAGGCCAGAATTATAGGGGTCCGGCATATGCTTCTTGCAGAAGGTAGATTTTCAGCTGGAACTTCGGGAAGCTAGAAGGTAGAGATGAGGAAGAAGAGAATTACAGGCCTGAAGGACAATCAATGAAAATGCTTGCAGCCAGGAGTAGAAGTATCTTGTGCAAAAAAATAGGAAAAGAGGCCAGAGTCACTGGATAAATTGGCTCTGCGTCACTGGATTGCAGAGTATATGATAAGAAGATGAAAGCATAAGAAGACTGTGAGATAGGGCAATGGCAGGTTATAAAGGGTTTTGAATACCAAGCAAGAGATTTTATATTTGATCCTAGAAATGATAGACAGTCATTATTGTTGATTGAGTAGAGTTCTGACATCGGCAGATCTGTGCTTTTGAGAAAGATCAGTCTGACAGAAGAGTGGAGGAGGGACTGAAATGAGGAGAGACTTGTGGAGGAGAGACCACCCTTCACGCTAGTATGCCACAGCTAGGTACAGACCACCTCTTCAATTATACAGTATACCTGTGACTAGGAACTGACCAGTGAACAGTTTCCAGTTGGCACCTGTTGCTGAAACCTACAAAAATGTATAGACCTCTTCTTGGTCTGGTGTACAATCTCTTCCTAGGAGAGGGAGCATCATGGGTCGTCTTGGGCAGACATCATCTACAGTGTCCACCATAACTCTATCTATCTCCCCATACCGACCCAGGCTGGAAAAATCATACACAGTGATTTTTCTTGGATTTTCCTATCAGACTTCAGTCTGCTGTATTTTATAGATCTATTTGGAAAAGTTAGTGGGGTAAGGTTAGGCATTCTCAGTGCTTCTTCCTGTTATATCCCATCTTGACTCAGTCCCTCCTATACATTTTCTTATATTGACACATAGATCTAGAGTTCATAAATCATCAGTCCCTACTTAAATTGGTTTTCTTGTGGCAATAGGCAAGCGTATTGCTACCTGAGCACAGAATATTAACTTCATACTCATCAGAACAGAAGAGGAATGAAAGTATACTGCAAAAATAAGCAGTTATTTGGATAATGAAAACAAAAAGCTTTTTTTGTTTAAAAGGAAGATTAGCTTAGGTATATTCAGTAGCAGAAATGTGGTCCTGTTATATTATGTTCAATGTTTTAATGCTCATAATGAAGTTGACATTTATAATTAATCATAAAAATAAAGTTCAATGGGATTTAGCTCTATTGTGAAACTGGCATAACTTAATTTCTTCTAACAACTTTTTTTTCTTCTACAGAGCAAATATTTGATGTTCCCTTGGCTTTACTCCAGCTTACTTCTCATTTCTTCCTAATATACTGTTCAGGTAATAATGTATCACATAGAATAAGTTTTAAAAATTTTTTTAAATTCTTCAGCAACATACCCTTTTTTTATTTAGGCCAAAGGACTTGATTCTTTCTAAGGAAGCAGAGCTGGTAGCTCAGTGTAGAGATCCCAGAGCCTGGAGGCCTAAAGTCAGGAAGATACAAGTTCAAATTCAACCTCAGAGACTCACTAGCTGTGTCACCTTGGGCATATCATTCTTCCTGCCTCGGTTTCTTCAATTGTGAAATGGGATCATAATGATATTTTTAGTGCTATTTTGAGAAGCAAATGAGACAAGGTTTGTAAAAAGCAATTAGCCCAGTACCTGGCCCATACCAGACATACTTAGAGAACACAAAGAATTAAAACTTCCAGTTCCATGAAGCCCTTTTACTGGAGTCCTTAAGATTTTACCCTTTGGCTTGGTTATAGCTTTCCCCTGCCCTAATGGATT
This sequence comes from Pseudochirops corinnae, assembly GCA_028646515.1. NCBI lineage: Eukaryota > Metazoa > Chordata > Mammalia > Diprotodontia > Pseudocheiridae > Pseudochirops > Pseudochirops corinnae. Next base: position 120,957,931 of record CM053592.1, read on the forward strand.
CATTCTGGCCTTTTTCTGGTTACTTTGATTTTAAATCTTTTTTCCTCACTGTTTTACTAGAAAATAAGAATGATTAAAAAAAAAAAAACTAAAAAAAAGTGGAAAACCAGCTATACAAACAAGACAATCCTTTATTTGATTTTTTTTAATGCTAAGTAAATACTACTGCTATATGCAATTAAAAAAACTTTAATGCAACTTAGCAAAAGGGAGTGAATGGCAAATAGTACTGAAAGAAAAATTCTAATTTATTACTCATCAACTTCCCCACATCCCAGATTGTCTGGGTAGTGGGAACGCGATCTGATTAGGTGAACAGGAGGCACCTTGTCTACCTCTCCTTTCCAGTTTAGAATGATGACCCCTGCCAATCTCCTGCATATCAAAACAGACCTCTTATCTGCAGAGTGGCCTCTCCCTTCCTCTTCCTGGTTCCAGCCTCTCCCTCCTCTTCAATGCTTCTCTGAGGCAAGTGTGAATGATTCCAATTAGATGCAGCAACAGTGCTGGTTAGTAGAATGAACATTTACATTGGGCAAGAATCTGAAGCGCCATTTTCAATTCAGTTCAACAAATGTTTTCTTAAACTTTTTGGTTAGGCTACAAGTAGTCTGTTGCTATGATATCAATAGTGCAGGATAGGTAATTCCTCTGATATTGGGGCTGGAATTTTCAGGGGAAATACATGGATATATAAATATCCTATCCCAAAAGGATGCTCATGCTTTTCAACTTTATGGAAATGATATTTAGTGGACATGTCCTCAGAGATCTGGAAGAAATCTCAGACTTATCACTTTTTCCAACTCGCTCATTTTACAAATGGTCAAACTGAGTCCCACTAAGGTTGGGAAGTCATAGAAGGATAGAAGGAGAATTTGAAGGAAGGAAACAAGCATTCATTACACATCTATTATGTGTCAGGTGCTATGCTAAGTGCTTCACAAACATTATATCATTTGATGTTCCCAACAGCCTTGGGAGATGGGTACTATTATTATTCCCATTTTACAGTTGAGGAACAAAGTAGTCAAGTGACTTACACAGGACTATACAGCTAGTAAGTTCCCGACAGGGTTAGAACTCAAGCCTTTCTAACTACAAACCAAGTGCTCTATCCACTGTGCCACTTGCCTGCCTAAGAGGACCTTAGAGTGTATCTTGCCCAATCTCTTCCATTTGTAGCTCAAGAAACTGAACCCCAAAGATATTAAGTGACTTGACTAAAACAGTGGTGAAGCCAGAATGTAAACTCAAGTCTTATAACTGCAAATTTAATGAATGTTCTGCTCTCCTAGACTGCCTTTGATGAGGGACTGTTATGGTAATATGAATTTGAAGATCTTCCCTGATCCTTAATAAGCTTCGGGGAATTTGAAGACCTTCCTTCCTTTGAAAATATACTCTGCCCCCTAATAGGCTGAATGTAATCACATGGAACCTGTGGTGGGAGGAGTTTGCTGAAAGGTAGAGCAGAGCCCACAGGAAACTGGAAGTCAGAGCCAGAGAGACTATGGGAGAGAGAGGATGCTCAGACAAGGAGATAGAGAGGTTTATGAGTAAATATTGATCTTATATTGGTTTGTGGGAAGGGTAAAGGATGCTGTGGCTCTCTGTGTTGTTATGGCTTATTAACTTCTTGGCTGCTATGATGGAATTGGCTTACTGGTTTGGGGATTTGGTTTTCTGGTGTCTGAATGAATGTTTTGGTTCTGTCCTCTATTGGGAGAGTCTGCTATGTTTTGTGATCAAGAACCATATGGGAATATTTATAGTCACTGTTGGTGATGTAAATATTGCATTGGCTCTACAGGGACAGAGCTGGGATTAAAACCCAGACTGTCTGGTTAGAAGTTCCATGCTCCTTCCTCTTTAACACATTATCTCTCATTATTTAAAAAAAAAAATTTTTTCTCACACTGTATTTTTTGTGACCTAAATTCTATTTCTGGTTGAGAAGATGGGCAGATAGTTCCACAGAAACGAATAGATAGATGGATGGATGATATAAAGATAAATAGACCATATACATGCACATTTATCAATAATTACATCTTAATTTAATCAATATTAAACCTCCGATGTATATTCCCAATGTAATTTCAAGCAACTGCTGGAGGAAGAAGCTATATAACATGTCAAGAAATAAAAAGAAAGCAAAGGATGGGGAGCCTAGGCAGCACAGTGAATAGAGCACCAGCCCTGGAGTCAAGAGAACCTGAGTTCAAATCCTGCCTCAGACATGTAACACTTACTAGCCATGTGACCTTGGGCAAGTCACTTAACCCCAATCGCCCTGCCTCCCCACCTCTCCAAAAGAAGTCTAAAAAAAAAAAAAAGGAAAAAAGCAAAGAACATTTCCAATCCAATACATTTCCATTGTTGAACTTCTTGCCTATTCCCAGGTCTTTGTTTTCATATTAGAACATTATGGGGCTAGTCTGGAATCAAGATTCCTCTCTAACTCCACTGCTGGCATTTATTTCCACATCTGGAGATTTTTCTCAGTATACACAGGCATGCTAGTGGTTGACCTGCTTCTTTGTAGATGAATAAAATGTTATGTTTCAGTCACATCTTTTAGAAACTGCAGAGCTTACAGCCATAAAGTAGGAAAAGTTATTTGTTCTCAAGGGGAAATGTTGTCAAAGGGCACCTAATCTGTGACATGCCAGGCTAAGCAAAGCTTAAAGAAAATGTAAGAGTAAGGTAGCTATTAAGTGTCAATTAAAAAAGAAATAACAACACATGCCAATACTGGAGCTTAAACCTCTGGAGGCAGTTTTGCCTACAGGTTCTGTTTAATTAAATCAGAACTATTGATGTAATTTCTAAAGCAACAATTATAGTGCACTATTTTGTTTTCAGTTCCTCTTATGTAGCAAAAGGGGTGTAAGGAAGGGCTGGGCACTGTCTGCATCATTCAGCTGATTTCTTATTAACTGAAACCTCTAGTCCACTTAATTAAAGGAAAACACTGTGTTCTTGTTTGTCCCTTAAGGGAAGAAGAAGATGTGCCTGAGATGCATAATATGATATTTTCACTGTCACAGGTCATCCAGGTTCCTACCTTTCTCCTTTGGCATTCCTGTATTGTTTACCTCATCTTCAAGGATGCAGAGGTAATTGAATTAATACTGAATTCCTGACTTTGAATTATCAATACCTAAGAGAAAAGATTTCTAGGTGTCCAGTTAGCTTATTCTTGAAAAAAAAAAAGGTGAAAAGATTGACATTTCACATTACCCACTTTATAGGCAGCAGATTAAAAAACAAATACATTCAAAGAATTAAAATGATAAACAACACTTGAAAAAGTCAGTGTAGACAGAAAAAGAAATACCCTATTTATCTTTAATATGCAATTTCTATAGTATGTTTAGACCCCAAAAGGCAAATCGAATCTGAGAAAGGATAGAGATAATATGGTCTAAAGACAAAAAGCTTAGAGTAAGTGGGCAAGAAAATTGTTTTGGTCTGGTAGCAGTTGTGACCAGGAGAAAAATCATTTAAGCCCTCTGTGTTCCTCTTATTTCATTTTCCTTCTCAACAAAATGATGATTATAATATCTTATTTTTACATTATTAAAAAAAAGAAAGTAAAATCAGGTTATATTTCCCTTTTCCCTTTGCAAATCATTTCCTGTATTTGCTTTGGGGTTCTCCATATAGAAAAAAAAAAAAGATTTGTATTGCTTTTGTGACTTTGTCACACCTGGGCAGAGAGGATGGCAGTGCTTTGTTACCTGGAAATCTTTAAAATCACTATCTGAAGTACATGATAATGACCTTTATTAATATTAAAGCAGTTTAAACAAATGTTCCTGATTGTCTTTATTCAGAAGATAATAAAGAGACTTTTAGAAGATAGATTGTGCAATTTTGATTTCCTTTGTTAAAGTCATAAATTTAAAAGAAAAAAAAAGAAAGGGCATGCATCCTAAGTAGAAGCCAAATCCCACAATTCTGCGACAATGTAAAATAATAACACTATGATCTATTTCATTGTATAGCAATCATACTTGTAAATTCAAGCTTGTGTATAATGTAAAAAATTGGGGGAAACCAATTTTCCATTCTTCCAGAATTATTAGGCATCTCAGGCTGTGCTTCATTAAATGTGATCTAATACTTAATTTCATGTTGTGGGAGTTAGTGAATGTGCTCCCATTTTGAGGTAGTTTTAATCATCTCCTCCAATAGGAGCAGCTATGAGTTTTCAAAAACTATACTAGCGGAGATCAAGCTCCTGAAGGTTCTGTCAGGCTGGAAAGGATTTGAGCGTAGGCCTAGTGCCAGACTGATTCTACAAACTGATAACCAGCTTAACTGAACACAGTGACATTGATGGTCAGCAAATTGACCTCTACAAAACAACAATGATAACAAATTACAAAAACAGACATCATTACTATGTAGCACACTTCTCTACTGTGATAGTACTGGAGTGGCAGAAATGGATGAAAAGTGTGCTAAGAATTGAAGTTTTTAGACCCCCTACAAAAAAAATTTGATTGACCTATTAGTAATTGAAATGTGATATCCTTGATAAGTTATCAATTTGACTTACTAATGGGGAACTGGATGGTATATTGAAAAGGACGTGAAATTTGGAATTTTGATTTGTGATCAAATACTTACTACCTCCTACCTGTGTAATACTGGGCAAGTCTTTTTATCTGTCTGACTTTAGTTTCCTCACCTAAAAAATTAGAAGGTTAGAAGAGGTGACTTATGAAGTCTCAGTTCAAAATCTATGATCCTGTGGTTTGAACTATACCAATATTGGCATTCTTCCTGTATATAAAGCCAACATTTTAATAAGGTCTGGATCTTAAAGAAAGTCAGTGACACCAAGGGCTAGGAGTGAAGGGGCAGAGCAGGTCAAGTATGGGGGACAGCCAGGGTAAAAGTATAGAGACTGGAGATATTGTATTAGGTATGAGGAACAGAATATTAGTTAGTATCGTTGAGTTGTAGAGTATGTGAAAGGAAGGAAAATAGATGACAGGAAAGGTAGGAAGGGGTAGAATTATGAAAAGCTTTATATGCCAAATATGGGAGTTTATATTTAATGCTAGAAATAATAGGAAACAACTGAAGTTTGATAAGTGTATGTATGTGTAGGGTGGGGCAGGGCGGGAGGGGGATGGTGGCTTGGGAAATTAAGAGGACATGGGGAGAGATAAGGTCATACTTGCCCTTTAAGAAAATCTTGTTGGCAAGTGGGTGTAGGATGGATTTTGGTATAGTCCAACTGAGGTAATGAAGGGCTGAACTAGAGTTGTGGTTGTATGAGGGTAGAAAAATGATATTATTACACAAGAAATGTTTTAGTGACAGGAATGAAAAGGTTAGGCAACAGATTAGACATATGGGATTGATGAGTGATAGGTTTTGGGGGATTTCTAATGAGAAATCCTTCCTAGGTTTGCGCCTGAAAAGAATTATAGGCTCAGCTGTCTCTTGGCAGATTAAAGTTTATTTTGCTAGTCAGTGGCCAGGAGAAAAGGGAATCAATCCAGCCCAAGGCAGGTGATAGTGATACAGAATTTAACGAGACAAAACTGTCAATCACAGATTCATTAGGCTAATGAGGTGTACAAAGGTGGAGTTAGGGAGGGACCAGGGAGTGGTTAATACTTAAAGGGACATGCACCCTTGACATCAACTGCTCATGTGTTTTACCCATAATACACTGGGACAAACAGCAGGAGGGAAGGGGGGGGGGTGAGCCCTGAAACGTCATAAGGTCGACCAGCGGTCACATTTGAGATCAA
>CM053592.1:120973096-120995688 GCA_028646515.1 Pseudochirops corinnae
ACAAGAGAATGATAAGAGTCCTTGCTTTATAGCTTGAGACCACCCAGTCCAAAGCCATCACTAGAACTTTACTATATTGGGTACAGAAACACAAGCTGCATTTGTGATAAATGTTGCAAATTGTGCTCTTAAATAAACTTTTAAGGTGGGTGAAGCAGTACTGGATGTTGAATATTCAGCTAGGAGGGAACCCTGTTAAATTAATGATTTTCATTTCTTCAGAAGGCAAATGCTACTTCTGTCCTTTAAATTTAGCACCATGGGACAAGGAACTCGCCCTGCCCTAGTTACACCGTTAAAGTAGTCCTGCTTACTTTTTTGGACAGATAAGAAAGTTAAGTTCTGGAAGATTATGTGGCTTGGCCTGTACATATAGCTAGTTAGTCAAGGTCAGGTCACCTGAAGCCTCAGGTCATAGTCAAGTTTCCTGGGCAACACACTTACCTTCCCTGGGCATCAGTTTCCCCATCTATGAAATGAGAGGATTGGACTAAATGACCTCTAGGGTTCCTCTTAGCTCAAGATGCATGATTTTCTGACTTTTTCCTATGTCTGTTATACTTTTTTTTTTCTTAAATACAATGTTGGACTTCACCTCAAGCCAAGTGGAATGTATTATTTTCTGATGGCATTAGTCTTGACAATCCTACAAGTTAGTAATTACATGATGATTATAATCCTTATGGTTTAGACAGGGAAACCTCAACTTCAAAAGGTTTAAGCCTGCCCCTGAGTAATGTAGTGAAGAAATAATTGAGTCAAATATTGAAATCAGTCTTTGGATTTCAATGTTATTTTTACATATACATACAAATGATTAAGTTAAGAAGTTTGGGAGTAAAGTTAGTGAGGAGAAATTGTGAAACATTTTACTTTTTAAGATAATTAGTGCAAACAGAGAAATAATTATTAATAACCAATGATCTGAGGAAATCTAGAGGTCTTCTCTTTTCTTAATTTCGTGATTTTAAAAGTTCAGTCTCTTAAGGTTGAGCTAACCTTCTCTATCTAGACCCAACCTAGGTGGAACAGCCATTGTGTTCTCCTCAGGCTTGGGTGGGGCATAAATTCTTTGAATACATTGCCCAAGACTGGGGGTGGGGTAAGGGGTGGAACTTAGAAATGGATGACATAATAAAATTTCAGGTCCAACTGTTCATTGTAATATTCATTCTCTCATTAATTCTTAGCCATTCAGAGTCTATTGCCATCCTTCTGACCATCTTTTCTTGCAAAAGAAGGGGCCTGAGCCCATAGCCATGATAGTCTTTGAGAGGGAGGACAAATGACTATCTTTTTGATTAAAATACTGACATTATCAATAAAATGATCAAATTATCCAAAAATTATGTTTCTCAAACCTTTATAAATGCCATAAAATCCAAGGAAATAACTGGTTGTTAAGCAGTGATTCACCCATTATGGCTAACTGGGAATTGATTCAATCAACATTGTCCCAGTAGTTTACAAGAAGTGCCTTGAAGGAAAAGCCTGGAGGGTAGACTCTGCAGCGTTTTTGTAGGTTTTGGTTTCTGTGAGGGAAGAACAGTAAAAATATTGAATGAATTCTGAGTAAATGGAATGTGCTGGTTGGTAAAATTTTCATAGAGAACATAGATTGTAGAATACAGTCTTTTCAAGATGGAAGTGGTCCAGTCCAGGCTAAAGAAAACTGGGTTTGAATCCCAGTTCAGCCACATATAACTTCCATGGCCTCAAATAAGTGATTTTAAGTTCTTTGGGATACAATATTGTACTTTGGGGGTTTTTTGGTTGTTGTTGTGTGTTTGTTTTTTTTCTCACCAGTAAAATGAAGGGTGGGAGGGTAAGGCTAAATTCTATCTCAAATCATTTTCAGCTCTAGATCTTATTATTTTTTTAAATTTATTTTATTTATTTTGTTAAATATTTCCCAATTACATATATATTTTTTTAAATTTTTAACAATCTTTCTTTTTAAATTTTGTGTTCCAAATTCTCACCTTCCTTCACATTCCTTCCCACTCCTTGCAAAGGCAAAAAAAAATAAGAAAAACTATAAAAAATAAAGTTTAAAAGTGTACATTCAGAGTTCATTATTTTTCTCTCTGCAATTGGATAGCATTTTTCATCACGGGACCTTTGGACTATTGTTGTATCATAGTCTTGATCAGAGTAGCTAAGTCTTTCATAGTAAATCATCTTTACAATATTGTTATTACTGTGAACAATGTTTTCCTGGTTCTGTTCACCTCATTTTGCATTAGTTCATATAAGTCTTCCCAGGTTTTTCACAATTATATGTCACAACTTGTTCAGTCATCCCCCAATTGATGGGCATTACTTTGATTTCCAGTTCTTTGCCACCACAAAAAACAACTGCTATAAATATTTCTGTACAAATAGGTCCTTTCCTTTTTTTAAATCGCTTTGAGATACAGACCCAATTGTGGTATTGCTGAGTCAAAGGGATTGCAGAGGTTGATAGATAGCCCTTATTTGATAAAATGGTTAAACTAGTTAATAACTCCATTAACAGTGAATTAGTGTCCCATTTTTTCAACATCCCCTTAAACATTTGTCATTTTCCTATTGTCTCATGTTTGCCAGTCTGATAGGTATGAGGTTATATCTGGAAGATTTTTTATTTAGCATTTCCCTCATCAGTTGTGATGTGGAGCATTTTTTTTTAATGTGACTATTGGTAGCTTTGATTTCTTCTTCTCAAAACTCCTTTCATATCCTTTGACCATTTGTTAACTATGGAATTGCTCTCAATTTTTTTTAAATTATTTGGTTCAATTCCCTATATATTTGTGAAATGAGACCTTTATCAGATAAACTTGCTGTAAAATTCTCCCCCGCACCACCACCACCACGAGTTTCCTGTTTTCCTTCTAATTTTGACTGCATTAGTTTTGTTTACACAAAGCTTTTCAATTTCATGTAATCAAAATTACTAATTTTATCTTCTATAATCTTCTGTATTTCCTATTTAGTCCTGAATGCTTGCCTTATCTGTGGATCTTACAGGTACATTTTTTCATGCTACCCTAATTTACTTGTATCACCCTTTATGCCTAAACCATTCACCTATTTTTATCTTATTTTGGAATATGGTGTGAGATGTTGGTCTATGCCTTATTTCTGTCAAACTGCTTTCCAGTTTTCCTAGTAATGTTTGTAAGATGTTAACTTCTTACTCCAAAAGCTCAGATCTTTGGGTTTATCAAATGCCAGATTACTATTGTTATTTATTACTTTTTTGTGTAATGTATTCCATAGAGGTCTGGGAACCATAAAATGTTGAAGTATAGGGTTTAGGGGTGCTCGAGGCCCCAAAATACCAACATGCTGGGTCCTGCTGAATGAATCTGACTGAAGTCTTTTCTCAGCCAAAGAAAAGCAAAGTTTATTAAAGGTTCACCATAATGGGTAGACTCTTGAGGAGCCTCAGTATCTGTGATGCTTATATTGGACAAGCAGGCCAGAATCATCTGACACAGAGTGAGTCTGTGCTAGTTAATTCTCTGGCTCCAACATGGAGGCAAGATGGGTCTTATATACAGAAAGGTTGTGGGAGGAATCTAGGGGTGGTGTAGAGGAGGGGTGTGGGGAGGGTCTTCAGGAGTCAAATGAGGTCAGACTAGAGTATTGAGAGATTAAGGGTGTGAAGTAACTGGAGGCTACCTGGAGATGAAAGACAATGGAGGGCTAGGCCAATTCAAGAGTGTAATAGATTTGGGTATAGATATTTTGGGAGGATCAAGAGTGGGGGGTTATCTGGACATTGGAGGACTGGCTAGTAACAGAGATTTGGACTATAATGAAAGGTTTATGGCCTCAGGCAAATGCTTCATGTGGGAAGATTCAAGGAGAGCTCCAGGGGGTTCTAAGAGCCTGTACCTCATCATATTCCACTGATCCACCACTCTATTTCTTAACCAGCACTAAATTGTTTTGATGATTACCCCTTTGTAATATAGTTTGAAATCTGGGACAAGTAGGCTGCCTTCCTTACAATTTTTCTTTTCATAGATTCCTTTGATATTTTTTTTACTTTTTGTCTTTCAGATGAATTTTGTTATTATTTTTTCTAGCCCTATAAAATAATTTTTTGTTAGTTTGATTGTTTGGCACTAAGTAAATTAATTTAGGCATAACTGTCATTTTTATTGTACTGGTTCAACCTACCTATAAGTAATTAATATTCCTTCAATCCCTTGGGATAAAAATGATAATGCTCCTGAGGGATTCTACTCCCTCCTGACTAAATTGCTCTCTCCTGCTCTTGAGCTATGACCTAGAAGTAAGAACAGACAATGGAGTTGTCAAACAGTGGCCCTTCAGGACTTCCACTACCTAGTTGCCAAATATCTGGTCATGTGTCCTATGCTAGCACAGAGGTCTGCTATAATTTCTTTCTGACTAGTTTTCAGGTTTCCTTACCTCTTCTGGTTTGAGAATTCACAAGGCTGTAGCTTCTTCTGTCACCACCACCACAAAATCCCATGACTGAAATATCATCCACACTGGCTCTGGGCCAGCCTCCCCCTCCATGCTACAGGTATCTCTTTCTGACCTTCTTTGTTGGCATAGGATAGAAGAAGGTCTCTCTCTGACCTTTATTGCCTCTGCCACTCCAAAATTCCATTTGGTATATTATTTTTAAATTGTTTAGATGGGAATATTGAATGAGCTCAGCTGAACACTTTCTCTACTCTGTCATCTTACCTCTGCCCCTAGAAGTCCACCTCTAAATCTTATGATCCCAAGACCTTTGAGTTCAGCTCTCCCAGTGTGGAAGGAGAGGCACAGAGAATTAAATGACTCAAGCCAGTGGAGCAACCTACCCCATGGTGAGAATCTCCCATGCTCAAAGAGGAACAGACTACAAAGAGCAAAATGATAATATCATTAAAATATATCCTGTATCATCAATATAAAAAACAAAGAAATAAAATAGGAAAGTGAAATGTTTTATGAATCTGTTCCATACTCTCAGGCATCCTCCTTCCCCCATTTTCAGCTCCTTTTTTATGTGCCACCCCATTAAAATGTAAAATAGTTTAAGGCAGGAATATCTTTTCTTTTTCCCCATAGAGTAGATGGAAAACTTTTATTTTGAAATTTACATTATTTTCAATGTGTGTGCTACAATGTCAGAGGTTTTCTCCTTAATTTGTGTTTGTATTCTCAGGCTTATATGAATATCTAACATATATTAAATGTTTAATAAAGAGTTGTAAGCTTGATTTGACTCATACAGTTTTACATGGCTCCTTAGTAACTCTAAGAGACAAGATTAGAACCCAAGCTTTTTTTCCCCCATCTAATTACAGTACTAATTAAAATAATTAATTAATGTGGCAGAGGGTGTTCTTATGTTTATTTTGCTTCACCTTCAAGTACCTCTCCTCTCTTTTATTTTCTAGCCAAAATAGCCTACTTGGTGTTCTCTCAATACATTATGTCTCCCAGATTGTTCCCCATGCTTCCAATGCACTCTTACTTCATTTCTACCTCATGCAATATGTAACTTCCTGTAATGCCATGCATGAGCAACTTTCCAGAATAATGCTACTGTGAACAACTTTTAAGATTCTGATTATACAGTATAGCAAATACTCTATTTATTCCATAACAAATCAGAGCAAAACATTCACAGAAAATCAAGATACAGCATTCAAAATGTTAAAACTTATCACAGAAAATCAAAATACAGCATTCACAATGACTTATCACTAAAATGGCCACATAGTTTTCACCAAAGTGGTCACAATGGTTTTCAATAAAGTATGTATTTATGTATGTTCATTGAATTCAAAAATATTCATTGAATCCTTAATTCAATCACAAAGTACAAAAGTCAAAGTTCTCCACCTCTAGGTCACAGTAAATCATAATCTTCTCAGTCAATACACCATAGCCAAGTAAAGTCTTCTTTTGTCTTGACTCTAAGCTGGCCCTCAGCTTCCATGGTTCCTCTTCCATGGTCCCAGCTCCAACTGTCACCTGGGTTCGAAGGCAGTCAGCTCCCAGTTCCTTGTCCAGCTCCTTGTCCAGTTCTTTGTCCAGTTTCTATTCCATACTGAAGTTCACAGTGTCCAGTACACTTCAAGTCCTTTACAGTTCTTGTTTCTGAGAAGACAAAGCTTGACAGAGCCACAGGTGTATATGTGTTGTTTTTCCCTAATCTAAATTTTCTGAAGTTGTTTTAATTTTCATTTCAGTATCCCCAGCACCTAGCACTTAACAAATTAATAAATAACCTATACTTCTGTGGAAAAGCAGTAGTTTACTCAATAAGTATCATCATTTAGGAAGGTTCTGTGAAGTAGACTTGCTTCGTACCAAAAAGAAAAAGGTGCACTGAAACCCTATTGCAATGATAAAAAGCAAACCTAATTTAGTTTTGCTGGTATAGTTCAAGTAAATGAAGCATTCGGGGAACATTACAAACACAATTTCCAGAGTTTTCTGAATAAAAAAGTTGGGAATCATCTTAGAATGCCAAAGATTATAGGGAAAACTTTTATTCTGAAATTCAGTTTTCATTGTTTGTGTACTATGATGCCAGATGGTTTCTCCTTAATTAGCTTACTTAAAAATTTTTTGATATATTTTATTTTGACACATCAGTCACTTCCACTAAGGAACTGCTTTTTAATAATGATCCACAAAAATGAAAGGTGCTTTTGTTGTTGTTGTTATTTCAACTAACTCAAGTTCAAGTAAACTTCCAGGTTTATTTTTTGCTAACAGAGAGGAAGTCTGTAAGTTTTAAATGTGCATTTTCTTTGATCTGAATATTGATGCTTTGTAATGTTGCCTTCATTTACATTGTTTTAATGATTATCTTCTGGTTCTAATTTCTTTACTTTGCATCAGCATATACCAAATCTTCATACTTCTTAATCCTTCGTATTTTTCTTTTCTTTGTGACACAAGTCATATACTTTTGAACCCAGAGGTTAAAAAATGATAAGAATCAATTGAGGAGGAAAAGAGAAATCAAGAAACATAATTCCAAAACTTCTTGGCAACACCTGTATTCAAATCATGTTGCAGTATGCAAATGTTAGCAATAATACAACCAAGAGCCCCAGAGTAAATCACTTCCAATTACATTACCTGAAATGAGTCTCAGAGCTCTCTTTTCTACATCTCTAAACACATTTTCTGATGGGAACAGTACAACTTTTTTATGTTAATTGAAAAAATTTAAAGAGTGTTAAGGAGAGGTGAAGAGTACCATTTTTCCCCCTTTCCTTCTAAGCGGAAGATAAGTATTTCCCAGCTCATCACCCAAAAAAACTAAAAGTAAAAACAGGTGGTGAATTGGTGAATGAGTATGTTGAGGGAAAAGTATTGGGTTAAGGATCTAGTGATCTGATAACTCCTGCCTGATTAAAGTCATTAAATTTGATTAGCATGCCTATGCTATTGGTTCTTCTTTTTGAAAGAATCAATCTATAGGTCTATTGAACACAATGGTAAATGCTGAGTTTTAATGGATTCTGTCTTTATAGAATTAAAGCCCTACATAACCAAATTAAATTCTCCTGCTTTAATTGTAGTTCAAAATTTGCTACCCATATGCAAATAAAGCTATAATGAAAATCTAATTAGCCAGTCATGGCGAGGAAGGCTTCAGTAAAATCTTTGTGTACACAAAGAACTATGTATTTTTCAAGTTAAATTGATAGAAAAAGAATATGAACTCAAGATGTAGAACTGAATATATATTTTTAGATATGGGGAATGTGGAGATTTGTTTTGTTTGACTGTGTATATTTCTTACAAGGGGTCTGAGGTTTTGTTTTGTTTTTTGCTTTCTTGTGTGTGTTTGTGTAGGTTTGATTGGAGAGACTGGAGAGAGAAAAAACAAAAGCTTATTAACTTAAAAGCAATTAAAGAACTAAAAAACAAAGAAAAATAAAATAGCACATTTTTTGTTTGATCCATAAGACTGAGTCTAGAGAATGTAATTATCAACTCTCTGACTGTAAAAGGAACTTAGAGATCTAGATCCAGCTCTCAGATGAGAAAACTGAGGCCCAGAGAGAATAAGTAACTTCCTCAAATCCCCACTGGTAAATTCCAGTCCAGGTCCCCTGGCTCTTTATTCATCGCCTTTTCTGCTATAACATAATGGCTCTTTTTACAAGGGCACACACTGCTCATATGTTATTAGATTGTTGTCGTTGTTTTTTTTTCCCCCATGCATTTTTATCACGTGATTATAGCTCCTGGAAGTTGAGTAACACACACAATAGATAGAGCCCTGGGTCTAGAACCAGAAAGATCTGAATTCAGATCTAGCCATAGACACCATATATATGATCTTGAACAAGTCCCTCACCCTCTGTTTGCCTCAATTTCCTCATGTGTAAAATGAGCATAACAGCAACACCTACCTACCGGAGTGCTGAAAGGATAAAGTGAGGTAATATTTGTGTAAAGCACTTAGCATAGCACATGGCAAATAGCAGATGCAATATAAATGCTAGCTATTAATAGGTCTTTAGATAGGAGGGATTCTGAGGGCATCTGGTCCCCACCTCCACCCCCACCACTTCCAGTCTTACCATTGAGGAATGTGAGACCCAGGAAAGCAAGTGACTTGTCTGTGGTCACATAAAGAGTAAATCTCAAAGATGGAGAAAAAGGGAACCAGTTAAGTGGAAAGGATGCTGAACATGGAATCAGCAAACCTGGGATCCTTTCCTAGCCCCATCCCTTATCTACACTCTTCTGATTTGGGGAAAATCATTCCAACTCTGAGCCTCAATTTTTGTATTTAAAATATGGACTTGGTACTTACATTACTTACTTCTAATGGTGGATTGTTTGTAGAGACACTTTCTGACAGTAAAGTATATTATAAATGAAAAGTTCTAGCTTATCGGACACTGTGTAATCATGAACTGGGCTCTCCTGAGGCGAGGCTACTAATCTGGGTTCTACCGTGAGAAACTGCATGGACCAGCTAAACCCCAAGGAACTTTAACATTCTCATCAGAAATCTACTACTGACTTGTACTGTGACCTCGAGCAAAACATCTCCCCTCCCTTTCTTTTGGTTTCTCAACCTCTCAAATGAAGATAATGGGCTAGGTTACCACTGAAAGCAATCCAATTGCGACAACAAGGGAAAACTATCAATCAAGTGTCTTAAAGACAGTGATAGACAGTGTCAGCTAGGAAACATTGTCCCCCTGGGCTGTTAGGCCACACAAAATGCTTTTTTTCTCCTGGGCTTTTATTCACCTCACCCCAGCCAACTTCAAAATAGCCCTTGATAGAGTCAAAAAGAATCGACCTATTCCAGTGTCCCAAAAGCAGTGTCACTAAACACTAACCCACCTCCCAGCAATGTCATAAAGAATTATCGTGAAGCATTATAGAAATGTTAATTAATAATGATTAGAGTAAGAATAATGGCTTTAAATATTCTATTATGGCTCTAAGTGAAAGGGATATGGGTTGCCTCTGACCAAAAAAAAAAAAAAATCAGATAAAAATGAGACAGGCAAATGTAGAAATACGCAAATACTCTCTCTCTCTCTGTGAAAGTATTGACTGAGAAATCCCCCTATTCTGAAACTCACAGGAGCTTCATTAGTTAATAGTCTACTAAGCCTATCAGAACTGCAAATCTCAGATTTGTGGCTGCTTAGATTTTTTGGCTTGATAACTTTGAATATTCTTGAACTTTTTATTACAATATAAATGCAATCTAGCAAGCTGGCTAAATACAACCTGCCTTTTATTTCTACATCTATGCTGTTCCTCCCCTACACTTAAATGAGCCTTTTGCTCAAGGAGGCCTTAGGTGCTGGCTGGTGACTACAAAAATAGAGCCTGAAGTACCTGATCCTCCAGAGGCCTTGTATTATGTTTTAATCCTCACCGTTACTATTTATGTGAGGTTAAGGTGTATATAATAGAAACAGGTTATCATCAAATTTTACAGATTGAAGAAGCCTTAAAAACCAGTTAGGCCAATGCCTACAATTTTACAATGACAATAATGAGTTCCAAGTTTAAGTTACTTTTCAAGTTAATGGCAGAACCGGTACTATAACTCAGATGTTCCAAATCCCAGTCCAATGCCCTTTCTACTATGTCTTATCACCTCCCCCAAAGTGAAATATAAGGATTAAAGTTCCCTTAAAGTTTTTTGAATACATTGCCAAATTCAGAACCCAGAGATAAATACAGAACCCTGATGCAGGCATATCCAAAGTATAATTCTTTTGTAAAGGTTTAGGTCATTGATTGCATGAGAGTGGTCTACAAAGCAATGTGTCCACAATAGCAGTAAGCACTGCATAATTAGAACTAGTCTATGAGTTATGAGAAGTAGCAGCACTAGATATGGGGATCAGATAGTTCTTTCCTTGGTCCTGGTTCTTCTCTCTCACAATAATGTCCTTCCAGTCCCTTTTTACCTGCTGAATTGCTATTCATCTTTAAAGTCCAAAGTCTGAATGGAACCTTCCTTGACCATCCACTTTCACCTAACTTGTCCTGCATTAGCATGTTTCATAGCTTTGGTAATATGGTCAATGTAAATATTCCTGGAGACCTAATTAACATACTTTCAGCTCTTTTGTTATTCACACCCACAACCACTCCTAGTCAATTAAAAAAAAAAGTCTTGTCGACCATATTGACATTTTCTCCCAAAGAAAGCCCCCTAGACCTTCTCCCTACCCCTTTTAGATTAAGGTGAATGCATTCCTTGTGACTCTTTTTTATATCCTTGGAGGCTATTACAAGCACCATGCAAATTATTACCAGGTGGAGTCAGTGACTTTTGCCCAGTATTCCTGACAATATAGCCAAGACCCAATTAAAACTAATTAAAGAAGGGTGATAGAGAGAGTTGAAAAATCTAAAATCCAAACTGTGGTCTTCACAAGGATAACTGTCATTGATCAGATATCTTAAAGCCTAATCTGATTCATCTTTAATTAAGTAACTGTCACCACCACTAAGCTCCCCTCTCTTAAGCTTATTGAGATCTCAGATAACCAGTAAGGAAGTAGCTTAAGCTTTCAGGATCTTCTGGGTCATTGATTTATTTTCTCAGTATCCCCCAATCTCTGCCAAAGCTATGGTTATAGACTTTGTAATTATCAAAAAAAACAACAACTATTGATAAGGAAAAGGTCTCATATTCTTACCTAGACTAAATTTTACAAACTGTTTAGTGTCAGAGTTCTTTTAAGAGAAACATCAAGGCCTATTGCTAGAAAGAAAAAATAGCAATAAAAACTCAAATTTATGTAGCAATATATATGTTTATATAAGTATGCTACTCATAACAACTCAGAGAAACTGGAGAGTAATTGTTAATCCCCACAATGGCAACATAGACTTACAGCTAGATAGCACCTTAAAACATAATTTATTCAGACTTCACCATTTTTCAATCAGGTAACTGAGGTCCAGAAACGTTAAATTATTTGCCCAAACTGACATAGATTGTTAAATGGTAGAACTGGGATTTGAACAATGCACTTCAAATAAAATCCAGCACTCCATCCACCATATTGAATAATATTGAGTGACTTGTCTATGGTTACACATCTAGTAAAGGTTGGAATGGGGATTTGTACCCGTCATAACTTCAAGTCTAGGAATTGTTCATATTCATACTATGCCCAGAGGGGCTAAGGGAATTTCCCAAGGTCAACCAATCAATAAGCTATTATTCAAAGCCGACTGTGTTCCAGGAAATACAAAAACAGAAGTGAAGCATCCCCTGACTTCAAGGGGCTTCCATTCCAATGAGGGAGACATGTACAAGGTCACACAAGTAGTTATAATATTACTTCCTTGACACAATGAAACATCCCCTGCTCTCAAGAAACTTATATTCTACTCTGTGTATGGGATGGGGGGGGGGGGGGGAAGGAGGAATGGCACAAATAGCACTAGTGCATGAATAAGCAAATATTAAGTATTTTGAAAAATGGTGATGGGAGAAAGCTAAATCTTGAAGAAAGTTAAGGCTTCAGCTAGGTGGAGCTGCAGAGTAATTCATCCTAAAATTGAGGCTTGTTAGTCTTTCAGTCTTGAAGAAAACCAATGACATCAGCAGGGTGAAATCTTGACTTGCAAGTGAATTAGATTTAAGTGAGGCAGAGTTTTGCAAAGTCGTCTGTTTCAATCTTTCCTCAGAGTCATCAGCATCCAGTGACAAGATATAGGCCAAGTGACTGGCAATGGCCCTGCATGAAGTGGGACTCCTTGACCTTTTAAAGCTAAGGTCTTTTCCAGATCTCAATTTGTCTGAGACTACACCCATTCAGCTTAGTTAAAGGTCAGGTAAGAATTGAGACAAAAGATGGCCTCCTTTGCCTTCACAAAAAAATCAGTCTGGGTGGGGAAGTTCAGAGTTTCTGATCAGAAGCAGGCTTGAGGAATGGCTTGTGTGACTACAAGAATAGAGACTGGAGAATCACAGACTTAAAATTTGAAAGGAATTTCATTTCTTATTTTACAGGAGACAAATCTGAGGGTCAAGTGACTTGCCCACAGGCATACAGTACGGTCAGAATTCAAACCTAGGTCTTTTGACTCCAAAATCTGTGCTGCTTCCACTCTACCACACTGTGTCTTCTTTACTGCTTAAGAATAAATGTCAAGTTCAGAAGAGTCATTCAATTTGACTGGAATATAGTATATTAAATATAGCATTGTGAAATGTATTGAAACATAGATTTACAGGGACGGGAAGCACTTTAAAAGGTATGAATGTTTTTTTTATATGATGAGGTGCAGGTTCTGGGAGTCCCCTTGACCTCTCCTGGAATCTTCCCACTAAGGCATTTGCCTGAGGCCATATGCCTTTCATTGTGGCTCTGCTCAAATCTTTAGCACTCCTTTGTCCAGTAATTCCCCACCCTTGAGGCTACTGTTCCACCCTTGAACTGGCCTGGCCCACCATTGTCTGTGGTCTCCAGGTAGCCTCCAGCAACTTCCCACCCTTAATCACTCATTACTGGAGCCTGACCTCATCTGACTACTCCTTGATGTGGTTAGTGTTAGGGTTGCTCTGGAGACCCCCAAAATATCAACACTCCAAGTCCTGCCAAATAAATTTGACTCAAGTCTTCTCTCAGCCAAAGAAAAGAAAAGTTTAATAAAAGTTCATTAAAAGCTCACCATATCAGGTAGACTCTTAAGGAGCCTCAGTTATCAGTGATACTTGCATTGGATAAGCAGGCAGAGCAAGTCTGTGCTAGGTCATTCCACTCTCACACACACACACAGGGGCAAGAAGGGATCTTATATATAGGAAGGTTGTGGGAGGAATCTAGGGGTATTCTGGAGGAGGAGTTTGGGGAATGTCTTCAGGAGGAGTTAAGTAGAAGTCAATGAGTGATTAAGGGTGGGAAGTTGTTGGAGGCTTGCTTGCCCAATACAAGTGTTACAGATACCGAGGTTCCTTAAGAGCTTACCCAATATATCGAACTTTCAAAAAACTTTGCTTTTCTTTGGCTGAGGGAAGACTTGAGTCAAATTCATTTGGCAGGACCCAGCATGTTGGTATTTTGGGGTCTTGAGGACCCCTAACCCTAGAACTCTACATTTTATGGGTGACCTCTTTATATATGCCAAAGAGAAAATAATTATTGAGTTTACTAGGTATGAAATAGTGTACTATAAATTTGGGGCTATATTTCAGATCAGATATAACCTTGTTCTTCTCATCAAAGACATTACAAATGAGGGAAGACAGCTAAGCACATCATCTTCAATGTCTCCTAAAAATATTAGAATTATATTTATTGTAATGATAATAAAGGGAAAATCATCTCCTAATGACAAGAGTATCTTTTTGGTTTCTTTTTTAAAAAATCTGACATTTCATGAATGCAGGCAATTTATGAGCTTTAAATTATATAATCAATTTATTGTGTACCCCCAAAACATAACCTCTGCATAGCCTCTCTTTTGAATGAAACCCATTTTTTTAGTCTGACTTTGGAGCCCCTTGTCCTGAATCCTTTTCTTTATTTAAATGAAAGGCAGAATATTAACTTCTGGATTTCATTTGCAGTCATCCTTCTCTGATAAGAACTTTTAGTTTCAACTCCATCCTTCTTAAATCCTCAGCACTTTGGCTATTATAAAAATGTTCCTGCTACCAATTACAAAGCACTGTACATCTCTGTGGCATTGGGTTATGTATTGGTTAAGAGGTGCTATTCATCCTGTTAGCAGTCTCGGCAGAGGTCAGGGGATAATTGAACACTGAGACTGAACTCTCTTTTCACCCACCAGGTGGTTACTCCTAGTCAAAGCAGAGACACATTGCTGGGGTTGAGAAATAAAATTGTGCAACCTTTACTCTAAGCTGTTAAGGGGTTAGATTTCCAGTCCTTGGAATGTTACTAAAACGGTTCTTTCTAACTGCCTCCATGTACCCAGATGATTATGTCCATGCACAGGCACATGCATATGTGTGTATATGCAAGTATACACATACACACAAGCAATACATATACTTTCTAAGCAAAATTGTCTATATCAAATCAAGTAATTATGATGCTTGGTTGCTGTTTTGAGTCACATCCAACTCTTTGTGACCCCATTTGGAATGTTCTTGGCAAAGATACTGGAATGGCTTTGCTTTTCCTTCTCCAGCTCATTTTACAGGTAAGGAAACTAAGGCAAACAGTGTTAAGTGATTTGCCCAGAGTCACAAAGATAGAAAATATCTGAGGCCACATCTGAACTTGGGTCTTCCTGGCTTGTCCTTTGCTGTCCTTACGGTGCCTATGACACTAACAGATTTCAAAAGTAAATTTCCCAAACCATATTATGCTGAAAAAACATAAAGCTTATTTTAGATTCATTTTTTATATTCACAATAAAGATACCTATGTATATATGGGGGGGCACTTCTTACTTATATACATATACATGGCATTTTTAAGACACATATTCATGCGTTGTCAGAAGACATTTCTTAATATGTGTGTATATACATACGCACGCACACACACACACACACACACACACACACACACACACACACACAGGCATATGTCCATATATTAGAGAGGTAGAGAGAAGCCTTACCTTTCACAAAAAAAAATTTAGAATACTTGATTATGCAAAAGGAAATAAAAAGAACATAATTAGATAATAATTTACTTATTGTCTCATTTCCATAAACATCAAAAATTAAACAAGGTGCCTTGTATTAAGAAAGTTTGTGAAAAACTGAAAGCTGTCACCTCAAAAATATTCTAAAGTGAGATACAAATAATTAGCGTTTTTTTTCCTTAGTATAATGAAAGTTGCTAATGTGACAGAAAGACAGAGTGATATGAGACCCATTTTCTATGAGCTATTCCTGTTTTATATTAGTCATTATGCTAGCATATTAATGAATTTCATGTTTACTAATATATTAGAACATTGTTAACATATTTCATGAACATCATAGAAAAGACTTTAGTAGAATACAGATATAATAATGAAACATTCTGAACTTGTTTAAGCAGAATTAATAGGAGATGAGATTACTTAGGGATGTTGTAATGACATATCAGAATTTCCTTTACACTGATTGTTGGTAACAGAATGACATTTTAAATCTATGTAATGTTTATTATGACTATAATATAGAGACTCAGGTTAACAAATAAAACTATATTTTTCTGTCGTTTGTAAAGTAAATGTTATTTCATTGGTATAAAGAGTTTCCAATGAGGAAAACAGCCTCCATTAATGCAGATTAGAAATAACCTGGCAGTTTATATCCTGAAAATGATTTCTGTGGTATTGACTGGTCAAGTGACTTGCCCAAAATTTTGTAGCTGGTATGTTCCCAAGGTACATGCTCAACCCAAGCCTTCTGGTCTCTGGGGCCAGAGACTTTACTATGCTACATGGCCTTTGTGAATGTTATATGGAGGAATTAAAATACATACAAACTGTAACACCAAAGACATCATTATAATTGGATTATTTTTAATGAGGACAAAATTAGATAAGAATTTCTCTCTTAACATCTTTGGTTCAGTTTTTCTACCAGTGGCTTTTTGGACAACAACCAAATCAGTTTTAGGTTTGTGACATTTAAAAGGTTTGAAAGATATAATTTCTGGGTAACTAGTCATTTTATTAATAATGCTAACATTTTTTAAAAAGAGGTCAGTAGCACTCTCAAATGCAGACCTTCATGGTGGTAGGTTCATGGCTTATATGCCCTTGGAAAACTGGGTGTTTGAGAGGCTGGCAATCAACTCTAGTTAACAAGTAATAAGAGAATGAATATTGCAATAAGAATTGGGCTTACTCCACTTAGGGGCTAAGAAAGTGACATGTCAATCTTGGACAAAGAGACTATTTCTATAGGAAGCCCCACCCGCCCTCCCCAGCTTTGGGCAGTCTAATCAAAGATTTTGCCCCACCCAAACCAGTTTGAATAGGACACAATAGGCTTCTCTACTATAAATTAAATTCCTTGTGAGGTTGGGTGGGGTCTGACCACAACTGAGGAGAAATTGAATTCAACCTTCAAAGACTGAGTTTTAAAATGATGCTTTAGAAAAAGAGGGGACTCAGGATCTCTCAAAATCATTGGCTATTAATAATCATTTCTTTCATGTTAAATTATAGTTTACTTATAAATGTGTCCGGCCATTTCTAAAAAAACAAATAATCCAAAGTTATTTTATAAAGCCCAGCCCAAATGGTTTTTGTATGTTTTATTAAATATATTAAATTCCAAGGAAAAATTTTTTTTTTAATTTTCTCCTATAAAATAAGGCACCTCAATCCAACACACATACACACATATACACACACACACACGCACACATACACACACACACACACACACACACACACACACACACACACTTTCAATGAACTCCTTTTAGGTAAAGCACCTTTACAGAATCATGGGTCATAGAATATGATTTTGGAGCTGAAAGTGACTGACCTTAGAGATTATCTAATCCATCCCTTTCAGATTTAGAGATGACCAAACTGAAGTGGTAAAGAGTTAAGTAATTTTCTCAAGGCCACAAGATAGGAAGTGGCAGAACCAGGATTTAAACCTAAATTGATCCTCAGATTACAAATTGAAAGTTATATCCAGCACACAGGTAAAATTCTATGCCCCATAGTCCTGGTCTGTAAAATTTTAAATGCTTTTTTTCCCCTTTATTTGTAAGTATTAACTAGGAGTATAAAGATTTGAGTTTTAATATTCCAAAGGGCTTAACTGGATACAAAAGAATTATTCTGTTTTATGCATCTGGTTCTGTTCTTCCTTCTTGTGTTGCAATAGTTACAATTTACTAGTCAGTTCTGTATAGCCTTTAAAGAAATCCATTTTATTCCCAAGGTTTAACTTGTGCATGAGAATAGATTCAGAGTCTATTCTACACAATGCTGGTCATGTTTCCAAGTCACTACTCATTATATTCACTGCAACATGGTAGAATGGTAGAATGGAATGATTGCTAGACTTGGAGTTAATGACTTAGGTACAAATCCCCATTCCAAGCTTTACTAGATGTGTAACCATATACAAGTCACTCAACATCATGCAATATGGTAGAAGAAGAGCCAGATTTCATTTGAATTGCATTTTCAAATCCTAGCTGTACAATTTTACAATCTCTGTCAGTTTGGGCAAATAACCTGTCTGAGCCTCAGTAACCTGATTGAAAAATGAGGAAGTTGAAATAAATTATCTCAAGTCCATCTAGCTACATATATATGCTGCCATTGTGGGGATTAAAATTACTGGACGACCTTACCAGGGTGTTATACTGAGTAGCATATTTATATAAGCATAAAGATTGCTACATAAATTTGAGTTTTTTATTACTATTTTTCTTTCTAGCAATAGACCTTGACCTTTCTCTTAAAAGAACTCTGACACTAAACAGTTATTTTTAAATTTAGTCTAGGTAAGAATCTGAGATCTTTTCCCTATCATGAGTTGTTTTTGATAATTGCAAAGTTTCTATAACCATAGCTTTAGCAGAGATTGGGGGATACTGAGAGAATAAATCAGTGATCCAGAAGATCCTAAAAAAGGAGATGGCCCTATATGATTTAAAAAGTCTCTCCCATCTCTGAATCTATGATCACATCATTCATGTTTTTAGATTTATTACATACAGAAAATTGTATCATTCATTATAAAGGAAAGTAGTCATGACTTTTGCTCTTGAGGGGAGTTATTACATGCATGAAAAATACATACATGTGTTTACCTGAAACTTGCCTTTAATACTGCCATGGATCCATTGAGTAAATACCCTTTCAAATGCTGAATTGAGGTTTAAATCAACTGATTTATTCACCTCTGATTGACTTATTAGGCAATTTATTCCTTAAGAAGATTATGGGAAACATAGGATAACTGCCCTAGTAAAAGTTACCAATCACAAAGTCATCCAAAATTATTCCCAAAGGGTATTTAGAAAGTCTCCATACGTTGCTTTGACTCTGGGGATGGTTTGGTGGCATAGTGATAACATCTAGATGGAGCATCAAATTGAGTAATTGAAATAGAGGGAGATTTGATATTCCTGAATTTAGCACAAAGACAGTAACACGCAATCAGTAAGCCTTTGTTAAGCACCTACTATGTGCCATGCATGGAGCTAAGTTCTGGTGACACAAATAAAGACAAAAGAGAGTCCTTGCTCTCAAGGAACTAATTAACACGATGAAAGCACTAAAATTAAAAGAGATTGGGAAAGTCTTCCACTGGATGATGGCATTTTAGCTGGTATTTGAAGGAAGCCAGGGAAGCCAGGAGGGGGACATGAGGAGGGAGAGAATTCCAGGCATGGGAACAACCAGAGAAATGCCTTGAGTTGAGAGATGGAGGGTTTTATTTGTGGAACAGCCATGAGGCCAGTGTCATGGAATTGAAGAATATGCTGGAGGCTGGAATAGGGGGTTGGGGGTGGAAGGCATAAGAAGACTGGAAAGGTAAGAGGGGAATTGGTTATAAAGGGCCTTTGGACAATAAATAGAGGATCTTGTATTTGATCCTGGAGGTGATAAGGAAGCACTGGAATTTACTGAGTATGGGGGTGACATGGTCAGACCTATACTCTGAGTAGATTTTTCTTTTAAGAAGATAATACTGATTATTCAGTGAAACAAAGGAGTGAACCAGGTCACAGTTAATGAGTAGATAGATGTATGAGTAAAGCACAGCTTGTGTGGAACCTAACAATTTGAGAAGCCCCTAAAAGTATGAGTTTTTTCAATGTACCTGGATTTGTAGGAGTGTTGGAATGTAGGCAATGGGACTGAAAGAGTCTGAGGTGATCTGTTGGAGCTTCCAGGCCTCACAATGAAGCTCTGGGTTCCACAGTCCTTCACAAAGGGTTACCGGAATTTTTTGCATTATGGCAAGCTCAGGAAGATAAAAATATCTTATTGGCACAGTGCTAAGTCATCTCTGTATGGGAAAAAATAGAGCCCAGGAAGAAGCCTGTGGAAACGAAGTCTAGATGTGAGCAGAATGAACAGTAAATGGTGAAATGTTCCTGAATGTGTGAGAGGAATGCCTATAGGCTTTCCATACACTATCACATTTTCCATATTTTCCCCTCTTTCCTCAAATCATCTGAATATGTTGTACTTTATCTTGCAGTTTACTAAGGATATTAAGGAAGTAAGGAATTTCATTATCTCTCTTCCTTCTATACGTCAAACCTTCCATATGTCTTCACTCAACGTTTTTTCTTTACTTGATCTCCTTCCTCTTTGCCAAGTTTGGGATTAACCATTTTATTTGTTCCCTTGATTCCATGCATTTGAGGGAAACTGATACATTAATTATTTCCTGTGTTTCTTTCATCTTTGTTCCTTCACTGTCTACTAGGTCCAGGGAGACTCTAGTGAATGTTTAACCACCAGCGGTTTGAAAATTGGAACACACTCCTAACTTTGACCTACATTACTAACATTTTCTCTATTATTTTCTTAAGACTAGACAAATAACAAAACAATAAAGTCCAGATGTGTAGTGTTTGTCAGTTTTTGAGGTGTAAATGTTCACAATGAAAATTAAATAATCAGTTCTAATACAGCCCTGATTGGGCTAGTTCTGTCACTAACCATAAATACAGGGTGTCATGCTCTCTTATTTTTAAAGGAAACCCTTATCATATCCTCAAGTTACCATCCTTATTCTCTCATCTCTTTCTGTTACTAAATGCCTAGAAAGATTTGTTTACACTCAGTTCTTTAGCTTCTCACCAGTCAGCCATATGGAATCACAGAATCACACAGTCACTAAGAATATCAGAAGTTATCTAGTCAAGTTCCCATCTGAACAATTTTGCCTTTCGGAAATTTCTGAAAAGTGGCCTTCCAGGCTCTGCTTAAATACTTGTATGAGGGGGAATCCAGTGCCCCCAAGGGGGTCCATTACAATTTTAGACTGATTTAATTCTTTCCTTACATCAGTCAAACCTAAATCTGCCTCTCTGCATCTTTTACTCATTAGAGAAAACTAGGTAGTGTAGAGGTTTAAGCAATACTGAGTTCACTCCCTGCTTTAGAGTGTTCCTTGCTATGCAATAAAAATAGCTATGACATTAGCTAGCAATCATACAATGATTTCAGGTTTGCAAAGCACTATACACAGGCATGCCACTTAAAATCTCAGTAACCCAGGCAACTCTCTAAAACTCTAAGTTGCAGAGACAGTATTCACCTGCATAGGTAGAGGAAGTTTATTTCTACGGGAGAAAAGTAAGGGTGAAGAGGAAAAGACATTCCAGGCATGGAAGAAGGTCAGTTCAATGGTGGAAATATGGCAGATGGAGTATCTCATGTGAGTTACATGAAGAAGACCAGTTTGGTGAAGCTGTTTCTGTAGAAGGTAAAGGGAACAATATCTAATGAGATAGGAAAGGTATGCTGGGGCTAGGTTGTGAAAAACTTTAAAAGCCAAAATGAGAGGCATGTATTTTATTTTGGAAGCAATAGGGAGCCACTGGAATTTACTAAGTAGGGGGTGACATGGTCAGACCTTTGCTTAAAGGAAATCATTTGGGCAGCTATGTGTCACCCTATTAAGTCACATTGGATGACCTTTCAATTAATTTTAAAGCCCCCATAATGTGGCTTCTAACCATACCACTCTAGAGAAAAATGGTCTCTCAAAGGTCATCACTGACCTATCAGTTACTAAATCTCTGTCATACTTTGTCTTGATCAGTTTTCTCTTCTTCTTGTACTACTATGGGGAAGGGTGATCCATATTCCCACCTCAAACAACCAACAGAAATTATTTGGTTTTTAAAATAGATAAAGAAGATTGTCTCCACCCTATGAACTATTTTCCAAGGGCAAACTCTTCAGTGGTTCAAGAAGGGAAACACAGCATGATATTTTTCCTAACCAAATAAGCTCAGCATATACCTTTGGCCTTTACCTCGCAGAAAAGAGTGAGCAGTTGCTTAGTCGAGATAGAGGCTAGAAAAGCTTTAGACTCGTCTAGTGGAAGCAGTTTTATTTTTCTTCCTCCTCCTTCTTCCCTTTCCCTCTTCATCAGTCTCTCACTCTCTCCCTCTTTCCTGCTCTATAGTTCCTGAGACTTCTCATACTCCCTTGGTTGGGGTCCCAAATGGGGATGGGGCATCATTGCTGCTCTTTTTTCCTAGCTGAAACTAGCATATCATTCTTTTGCAAGCCTGTCTTCCATTGGTGCTCCACTGGTTTACTACAGTTCTTTTCCATCATCGGCAACCTTTACTCATTCTTTCTGCCATAGTTGTTGCCCATTCCCTTCTGAAGGTGGTCACTGCTCTTGCTAATTTCAATACAGACTCTTGCTAAAACCCCACACCATGAACAAATGAAAGTAGAGGAGACTGGGATGTCCAATGCCACTCATGAAGATCCCCATTATTGGAATGAAGACTGAGAAAAAGGAGAAAGAATAATAGGAGAGAGACCTTTGCAAAGAATGTGTAATAAAAAAGCAAAGAAAAGAAAAGAAAAAGAAGATAATTAAAAGGTACACTTTTATAGGTGAAGAATCATTAGAGATTCGATTATATGCCACAAATATAGATATTTCCACCTAAGAAGATGGACAAAAACATTATCACTGATGGAGAAGAGGAAAGAAAATGGAAGGATAAAGAACTGATGGTGGTTACATGGTAAGGAATCTGAAAGAGAATTTTGGTCACATGGTGACAACAGTCTTGATATCCCTAGCATGCCCAATGAGCGTTATTTTTAGAATCATTCAGAGCCGTGGACCTACTCTCAGGCATGAAGAATTAGGGATAATTTACAATGGATGATACCTTTTTTTCTTTCTGGCCTCACTTTTTTTTTTTTTTTTTACCGAAATCAACTACAAATACACATAAAATCTTATTTTTAAAGCTTTGTTTTCTTCAGTGAAATTTTTTTCCAATTTGGTCACTGTAGATTTAAATTTATCTCCTACCTCTCTAACTTCATTTTTAAAATCCCTCTTAAGATTCTCCAAGAATGCTTTTTGGGCTTGAGACCAATTCACATTTCCTTCTGTGGTCTCCAGTGTGTGTATAGAGTCGGTGTTGCCTTCTGAGTTT
>CM053592.1:121002298-121025395 GCA_028646515.1 Pseudochirops corinnae
CAGTTCTGAAATGTATGAATGGTGTGTCTGACAATTCAGTTCTTTTCTTCCATTTTCTGTTTTTCTTGAAGCGTGATAAACACCTTCTGTGCTTAAAGTACAAATCCCTAATTCAGATAAAATAATGTTTCCTGATTCTAAACGCATAAACATATTGCAAGCCTATTTCAAAGTTTTTATCACAAATACTCTGCATGAAGTTTCTTTTTGGCACATTCTGAGTTTGACATATTAACTATGCTTTTTTTATTTTTTTCCGAAATGAGGAAAAGGGTGTGTGTGTGTGTGTGTGTGTGTGTGTGTGTGTGTTTGCTCAGAAGGAGATCAGAACATAATAAAGAATGAATGCTGTCCCCCTGTACCCCCTGTAACTCTCTTTTTTCTTTTATTACCTTAGGAGATTAACTATATCTATAGTCCATGTTATCAGAATTATTGGACCCTTTCAAGCAGTTTATAAAAAGAAGGTATATTTCTCCATCTCTAAATGAACTCTATCTCTAACATAGTTAGAAACCTCACTTACTCTCTAATTCAAATTAACTCAATTCAAGTCAGTCAACACTTATTAAACCCCTAAAAGGTGCCAGGCACTGTGTTTAGAATTGGAGATTCAAGGATAAAATATGAAAGTATTTCTGCTCTCAAGAAGCTCCCATCCTCCTTAGGAAAATGCATTTTTAATGTAACTTATCAGAAACACATTTATACATGCAATTAATGCATGTGTATAGATTAAGCTGTTGTTCTTTCTCAACTCTCATGATGAAAATTTCATATGTTCAAAAGAAAATCAAGTGAAAGGGATGCTTACCACCTGCTCAGGGGTCAGGAGAGCCCTGCTCACAATAGGGGTAAAGAAAGAAATATATTGTAGCTGCTTTCCATTGAACAGGGAGACACAGGTTTGATGTCCCTGGACCAGACCCTGTCAACTACTTAGCACCAAGCCAACAGTGCCCTGGATGCTGTGTGGCAAATTGGCAAACTTTTCCAAGATTCTATTGCTCATTCCCCAGAGGTAAGGGAGCTAAATAACATATATCGTACTGCCAAATGAAGCCTCTCACTTCCCATACTTTTTTCGTCCATATCCTTTCTAACCAAACTTTATTTCTGGGCTTGGTGCAAACTTGGATGACATTGCTTGAAACCAGACTCTTAGCACTTGATAATATAAGGTAAACGTGAAAAAGCCTTTCCATTGCTGGATTAGATTTCTAGGGAAAAGAAAGCAATGGCTTGGAAGCTTTATTTTTAGGTCCTTTATTTCATCCCTGTGGCTCAAACCAGCCTTAGAGAACAGAGTAACTCACATTAGCACTAATATGCAAGCACCATCATTGCCTCAGAGACACTTGGACAATTTCCGATCATTTGTTGAAAATTGGCACCACGATTTCACTCTGTAGGGAGCAAAATGACATTGCTACCTCAATTGCATCTTGAGGAACTCTGCAGATACAGGGTGAGAGCTCTTTTGTGGAAACAGAGGTGTTTACAACGCTGTCAAGGTCTTGGGTCAAGTGTTTTAAC
Source organism: Pseudochirops corinnae (assembly GCA_028646515.1). Taxonomy (NCBI): domain Eukaryota; kingdom Metazoa; phylum Chordata; class Mammalia; order Diprotodontia; family Pseudocheiridae; genus Pseudochirops; species Pseudochirops corinnae. Next base: position 121,003,835 of record CM053592.1, read on the forward strand.
TGAGGGCATTCTTTCAATTCCCCTTCCCCTTCACACACAAACAACCCAGTATTTACACTGGCTATGCAGGGGGGAGATCCTCTCCATCTGGTAGCTTGCCGGCCAGCACACACAGAGGGAAATTTCCCTTCATGTCTCTGTTTTAGCTGAACCCTGACTTGCCAATAAAGAGACAGCCTTGTCTCCTGGGTACTGAAATACATTCTGAAAGATCCACAGTGTCAGTCTGTATCCAATCTCAAATGTCATTGGCATCTTCCCTGGAATTTCTGACTCAGAAACTCACTGGATTAACTGTAAATTCCTGTCAGGGGTTCCTCACCTCTGACACAAGTGAGCTGTCAGGGAGAAGAAATGACACAGAAGTTGCTGTTGAAAACACAGCTTTCCCTGACCTCATGACCTAAACTCATCATAGTCCTTTGGGTAATTTTTGAGATTGGATCCCTAAGCTTCTTGTATAATGGGGGCATGGGCATGACTAATTTACACACTTGTAACATAATCCCCAAAGTTCAATTGGTAAATGTCTCAAGTAGTCAGTCAACAAACATTTATTAAATACCTAATTTGTGCCAATAATGTGCTAAAGTGCTGAAAGGGAATCAAATGCAGGGAATGCAACGTGCATTGAATTTGCCATCAAAGGACCTTAAGTTCAAATCCTAGTTCAAGTGGGTGGTAAATGCTGGGCAAGCCAAGCTGATTAGCCTCTCCAAGTTTATAAAATCACAGAATCTTAGTTGGAAAGAACCTCAGTAGTCAGGTCTTCCTGACTCCAGGCCCAACCTCTAGCACTTAGCACTATTCCTGGCACATGGTAGGAACTTAATAAATGTTTATTGAATTGAATTGAACCACCTAGCTGCCTTACAGATAGCATTCATATTGTGCTTTATGGTTTACAAAGTACTTTCAAACTATTATCTCATTGTATCCTCAACCACAAACTTGGGACATAGTTGTTACTACTATTCCCACTTTACAGATGAGAAAATTGTTAACATGTAGTCTCCTATGAGCTCTCATCAGTGTTGGGGGAAGGGATAGATCCCTAGTCCTTTGGGTCAATCTCAAATAATAACCAACTTCAATAATTGCAAAATTACAAGGATAGCCTAAAGAGCAACAACTCTAAGACAAGAGCTAGATCTCTCTGCCTACAGCTTGAACTAGCCAATGAGGAAGGCTATAACTGAAATGGGACCTTCCTGGTTGGCATCAATTCCCTATAAGTGATGCAATCAAACAAGAACAGAATAAGGAAACCCTTCTTGACCCTCCTGGTTGTCAGTCTTATGGGTGCTTGGGTGTCTGTACCTGAACCCCAGTTCCAAAATCATATTTCTCCCTAGCCTCAAAACATTGTGTCAGGCACTTTCTCTCTAGCTCAAGGGCAGCATGCCCTAGCAAAATACTTGTCTCGCTTCCTGATACAATAGCCAGCTGCACCTATAGAATTTAATGGTTTGAACCAGATGTGTACTGGGTCATAAAGATATTTACAACTCACTGACCTATCATATGTATCCTAGACTTAGTCATATATATACTCCCTTAAGTTTATCTTGTCTAACAAGACATTGGTGGGGGCAGCCTGGGTATTTCTCAGTCATTTCTGAACCTTAGTTGACTTGGTGATATTTCAGGGCTAAAATCACACCTCTCTGTAGCACCCCCTTGGGCTATTTACCGGGGAACTCTGGGTAAAATACCTGACCACTCTTTAACTACTCCCTAATCCCACCCTGACTCATCTAACTAGCATATCTGGCACATGTTTTACTATAGTTTATCCTAAACTTTATCTGTACCTCTCTGAGGCTACAGGTTCCCCAAGAACTCTTGCCTGCTATATAGCATAACAATAAATCTTTGCCAACTTGACTTAAAGAATTCTTGAGTCTGTGAGTTCATTCCAGGCAACCTTGCCCTGGGAACTCTGGTCTCAGGATCTCTGTATCCCTAGGGGTTTTTCCCTCAACATTTCTGGTCCCCCATCAAGTTCTCTACTTCTTCTGAAATTTTCATGTACACATTTGTCTAATTTACATATTTGAACTCCTCTGTAGAATATAAAACTCCTCAGAGGCAGATATTGTTCTCTGTTTTCTCTATATCTCCAGTGCCCAGAATAGTATTTAATAAATAAAAATGTTTTAAACCTTGATTTTGATGTTCATTAGTCAGAATTGTTTAGCACAGGATAATTGGAGAGTTTATGGCAACCCAAAGAAGTCATTTGTGTGATGATTTGGGTAATTTAATGGTTTATTACTAAAGCTAGCACATTTATTAATAAAAGGGTGGTTATTTGCCTGACTCTCTTAGGCGAAAAACCCCTCATGGTGGTGGGATTACAGTTTATCTGTCCTTCAAAGACTATATGTTTCTGAAGAGTATCAATCCACTGTGACTGGTTAACACAATGGTTGGAGGGCTATGTTAAAATGAGCGTCTTGGGATATGCAACTTGGGTCACCTAAATCTTGGTCAAAGACACATTCATTTCCATATCACCTGTCTGACAAAAGGGAGAATCAACATTTTCCCGGACATATCTGAGCAAACACAATGAGGAGGAATATACCCATTTACCCGAACTAAGAATTTCTCTTCCTGTCTTATTAGATCTTGGCCTGTGCAAATCTTTGCCTAAGATTTCTCACACTGGTTGGTTTCCGGACAAGCAAGTACATCAGAGGTAAAACTTTGGTCTTAATACAATAATTAGTTATTAAATGCAAGAGAGAAACATTCATTTCTCACATTAATATAAAAGAAATTGTGCAACTATACAAGGCAGGCATTACTTCTTCAGGAATTCCAATTTATGTTACCATGAAAAGAAGCAGTTAAGGAATGTTGTCCAGCTTAAATATTTGATGTCCTGACTATGAGACTATTTTGTAGCTGCCACTTATCCCATTATCTGTAGCTAATACATTTGAGGGGGAAAAATGCTTTCTGTGGGACTGTTTACAAAAATACATACTAGTATCATATTGTCTCCTCTTTCCTTCTGGTTGAGTGAGAGAGATCCGTCCTTAGCACTTTAAGTGGCACTCATGTTAATGAGATTAAAATCTAAAAGCCGGAAAAAGTGCTGAGGAGAATAATATTCTTACATAAATTAAAAGAGAAACCTTTCAAAAGTCCACTGAGAGCATTCTTCGGTATTTTGCTGAGCTTAATTTTGCCCTTTTGAAGGGAGGAGGGGTAATTACACCCTGCCATTGCTAGCTATCCTTGGAGTATGCCTCAGTTACCATGATCACCAAATACTTTATAATAGTGACAGCCAAGAAGTCTTTTCTAAATGATGAAGATTATAAGAGCAATATAATTCAATTCAAAAGTCATTTGTTGAGTACCTACTATGTATTAAACACTTTGTTAGTCTCTGAGCATACAAAGACAAAAATTAAACTTGCCTTGCCATCAAGGAGTTCATACATTGCTAGGGGAATACAATAAATGCAAATAAAAATTATATACAAAGCAATAAAAGTAGTTACAAGAGGTATAGAGTGTTAATAACTAGAGGGCTTAGGTACATATGGCTTAGGTACATAAAGATAAATCATGTATTCCCTTGTATTTCATTTTTCTCTTACCTCTCCTCTCAAGACAGAAGCCTGGCTCCTGATTGGGAACCAGTCCCTTCTGGAAACATCTCCTTGGGGAGGGTCATACCTACACCTCTCAAGACCCAGTTGCTAAAGGCTAAATAGTCATATGTGCTTGGAATCTCTTCTTTTCCTTCTTTGCATATCTTGATTTGGAGTATGGTCTATTAGTGCCCATGGTCACTTGAGAGGTTACTTGGTTTACCCATGGGAATATCAATAGTGAAACTACTATTAATAAATTTATATTATACATTATTTTAAGTATTACAAATAACACTTTCTTAACTTGCCTGGAAGGTGGATAGTTTTAGTATGAATATTCCCATTCAACAAATGAGACAACTGAGGCTCAGAGAAGGCAAGTCATTTGAGCACAGTCATAGGATTTGGAACTTGAATTCAGGTCTTGGGATCTAAGGTTAACTCTTTTCACTCTGAAAATAGAAGAGAAGCTCTTAAATTAGGTGACAGTCCTTGATGCCACAGGAGGGATATTGACTTGAAAGGCATCATTTTTGCTGGCATTTCTCTCTCCATCTTCTACCTAGAGGACTTGGCCCTTCTGCAGAATCTAACCCTGATCACCTGGGTGGATCCTGGCTCTACCACCCCCCTAGAAACTATAGAAATCCATAGTTGAGGGTCAAAAGAAAGGGAAGATATTAGAATGCCCTGCTTCCAGATGTGGGTGGATGTTTTAGCGGAGACCAAGCCAAAAAGGACTAAGTGTACACAATTCAACAGTAATAGACACTCTATAACTTAACTTATACTTAACAAGGTGTCTATGTGGTCTCTAGAAAGCAAAAACCTGGTATTATGGAAAGCAACTCATCCTTGGGATGAGAAGAACCGGGTTAAATTCTATCTACTAACCATGTGACATTATCTCTCCTCTCCTCTCCTTTCTCCACATGGTCAACATGCCTTTACCTTACTTGAATGTGTTTTGCCCAAAGGAAGGTGAATTTTGATGGCTGAAACCTACCTTGATATCTTAGGGTTTACTGGCTACATTTCTTTCTTAAAAACCATGCCTTAAACCCAATTCATTCTGGCTTTCATCGATTGGTCAACAAATAGTTCCCCGCCCAACCACTACTTAATGGTTATTTTTTGGGCCCGCTAGGCTCAGAGTGAACATAACTGGTACCCATTTTCTTTTGGCCAACAACCCTGAGGGTCTTCCCCTCCCAGTTCAATTCTTTTTTTTATTATATTTATTTAAAGGATCATCTCTTGACTCACTTCTTAAAGAGGCCTATTCACTGAATGGAGAATGTGAAAAGACCTGAGCTTAAAAAGGCCAAGGTCTCTCACTTCATCCTGGGCCATCTCCAATTGTCCTGATGATATCTGACTACTCAACCCAAATGACTCCAGAGGAGAAAGTAAGGTTGGTGACTTTACGCAGCCCTCCCTCACTTAAATCCAATTCACTTGCAAGTCATGGCATCATCTTCAAGAAGGAAGGACAAAACCACATAAGATGAGGTATTTGAGTTTTACTTTAAAGGAAGCCAGAAATTCTACAAAGTGAGGAAAAAGTATATTCTACACATAGGGAACTATTTGTGTAAGGCATAAATATGGAAGATGAACTAATGCATAATAACTATTACAACATAAATATTTACATACAGCATAGGATAGTAGATGTAATACTAGAAAATTTAGAGATAATCTTCTGCTACCCGCTCATTTTATAGATGAGGAATTTAAAGCTCAGAGAGAACAACTGACACACACAAAGCTATATTGTAAGGGGCAGATCTGGGAGTTGAACCCACAATCTTTTATTCCAGATAAATTATTCTTTACTGGGGAAGAGAATTTATCAGGCAATGAAAGAAATACCAAAGGTAAATGGGGGTGGGGAAGAAGAGGGAAGTGGTGGAAAGAGAAATCTGAAGAGAAAACATATAATCAGAGGAATAAACTTAAATAGGAGAGGGTGAAATGAATGAAAGAATTAGCATTCATAGATTAACAATTTAACTTTAGAATAAGCAAGATTTTTAGAAAGGCAAAAAGACCAAATGACAGCAAGAAAATGTTGCATAATTAGAAGGAAACTCTATCTGAGAAATATAGGTTACCAGATTTTAATAGTTTTCAACTTAAGTAGCGGCCGCCACCACTCCCTAGAATCAAAGCAATTTATCATCCATGAGCAACTGCCAACAAGAGGATCCTCTGGGATAACACAAGGCTGTGTTTTCACCTGGGCTAGGATTTTGTCTAAAAGTATTGAATTTACCTGGACAACAGAGAGTTGCTAAGCTTAATGCCAAGGGAAAAGAATCATCTTATTAGTAGTGATGCAATCTGGGCTATTGTAACCTGTCATTCTCGGGATAATAAGAATTAGGGAGGGAAGCAGACCAGGGGTTCCAGACAGATGCTAATCTGGTAGAGGAGCTTCAATACAGTGAGCCTGATTTGGCCCAGAGCCTTTTGGGAGCTATAAGATGTCACCATGGGACTTCACAAACACAAAAGGGAAAAAAAAATGAGAAAGTTAAAAAAAATTAATAAAATGAAATGAAAACACTGCACAAACCCAGATTATAGGTACAATCCCACTGATGGCACACAGAGTAAAACATCATAAATATATCATGAAATACATCACAGAAGCATATAATAGGTGTGTAGACATTCGCAGGTGAAGAAAAATGTTCATATTTTGGAGCAATAAAATTCCATAGCATCTAGGGCATGCTAAAGGATTCGGAACAGGGCATATGCAATGGTGTGAAGGGATTATGCATGATGAAAAATGTGTGAGTTTCAGAAAAGCATAATGGGCTTCTCATATTCATGGACAGATTCTAACAAAAAACATGAATAGTTTTGCACGTATGTGCTGAAGAAAGATAGGAGAAAACTATTGTAATTCCCATTCCTGAAAAGCAGCGTGGAGATGGTGTGCCTTAGATACAGCCCCAATTTCTATCTCATAACTAATGAGTTTTGCAGTACCTTCTGGGAGTCACATAGTTTCTTTAAGTATGAACTTCAGGATTCTAGGAAGGAAGAATGTCTGCTGATAGAATTTAGCAACAAAACCCGACTCATCTCCTAAACCTTCTACATGTGATGGCTGAAGATATGACAAGGTTGCTTTCTGCTCTTTTGTTCATAGAGTTTAAGAAATGTTACAGTATTTTTCTATATATTGTAACAAGGCTATATGAATATGAAACATTACTATTAAATTAATTATCTTTTGTAATTGCATGCACTTTACAAGTATAAAGTACTTTTAGGTCCATTTTCTTTCCTGATTTCATTCATTCTTCATAATATATTTTTTAAAATGTCCGAAATCAGAAAGACCTGGGTTCAAGTCTTCCCTCTAACATATACTAGCTGTGTCACACTCTGGACAGATCATTTAACATTCCAGTGTTCTAAGCAGCTAAGACCATAAATTGAAGAGAAAGTGAAGACTAGCATTGGTAGATTTTCATCTGGAAGTTCCATATACCAGTGAAATCATAGCTTTAGGTTCTGTCCCTATCCTTTTCCTGTGAAGCAGAGAGAGTTTATTGGTGTAATTTGAGATAGGTTTTGAATAGATACTGTACCCCCATCTCCAGTCAAAAATATCTTCCACTAACTTTCTCCAATCCCTAGTCTATATATAGTGTGTCTGACTTTTCACCAAATGTATTAAGTACTTTACAATCAATATCTCATTTGATTCTCACAACAACCCTAGAAGGCAGATGCCATTATTATTTCCATTATACATTTGAAGAAACTGAGGCAAAGGTTAAACGACTTGTCCAGGATCACACACCTAGTGAATGTCTGAGGCCCCATTTAAACTCAAGTCTTCCTGACTCCAGGCCCAGAATCCTATCCATTGTGCCACTCTGTTGCCTAGAAAGAGTGATAGGTCTAAAGCAGTGGTTCTCAAACTTTTGGTTCTCAAGGCTCCTTAAAACTCTTAAAAATAATTGAGGACCCCCCCCCATTTCACAAGAGCTTTTGTTTATATGAGTTATAATCAATATTAACTAGATTATAAATTAAAACATTATCTTTATTATGGAAAACTTTTGATGTCATGGACAAATAGAAAGGGTCTCCAGGACTTCAGGAGCATCCACACCATACTTTCAGAACTGCTGATCTTGAGAACGGAAATTTGCTCATGCAGTGTTGCATGAGAGAGGGCCTCACTGAAGGATTCTAGACACTGTAGCCAAGTGTGTGATCAGGAGGACAAGGGAGGGCATCAAAACTCCGCTCTATCCCTTTGACTGGAGGTTGGAGCCATGATCTCCAAATGCTCCATTTATGGAGGGAGCTCAGCTGAGAACATCTCCTTTTTTACCTGACTTTACTACTTTGAGATTCCTCAGACTCATCACCAAGTCCTCACCCATCTGCCCCACTACTATTCAGCTCCTTTTCTGTGTTATCTTCTTCCATGAGATCATAAACTCTTTGAAGTCAGGAAATGTTTTTCTTTTTTTCTTATTTATATCCCCAGTGCTTAATACAATGCCTCTAACACATAGTAGGTCCTTAATAAATGTTTGTTGATTAATTAAACTGGCAAAGGGAGCACTACTAAAAGGAAAATTGAAACAACAAGAAACACCAATTTCTTCTGCTTTGGTCTGCCCAGGACCAAAGGTGGGTTAATATAGTACTCCTAAAGTTTAGCAATAACAGTGTTTCTTTTTAGTTTGATAAGATGAAATAAGTGACATAAATCCATGAAACAGGTAATAAGGAGAAAGAGAACATGCATTTATTAAATATTTACGATGGTCTAAGTACTGGGCTATGGCTTTATATATGGTACCTCATTTAACCCTCAAAGGGACTCTGCTATATTGATCTTCGTTTTACAATGGAAGAAACTGAGGAAGGCAAAGATTAAGTGCCTTGCCCAGGGTCCCATAGGTAGTAAGATCTGAGCCTGGATTTGAACTCAGGTCTTCTTGACTAGAGTCTCAAAGCTCTATCCACTGGGATACCTATACAATATCAAAGTCTACCTTAAACTGCAACAGACCTAAAACAATCCACTTTGCCTCCTTTGTGTTCTCCCTTTCTAAGAAAAAATAACTTCTCTGTGATAGAAGAAGCTTGAAGCAATGGAAGGGTTAACAGGTACTAAAGCTTGAAAACTCATTTTATCTCTATGGGTATCTCTGTGAAATGAGGAGAAGAATATGTTTACTATTCATAATAGGATAATAACAGCTGATATTTTCATAGCACTTAATGGTTTTCAAAGCATTTCACACATATAACAACCTCATTTGGTATCCTGCAGAGGGTGGTGTTATTGTAATAAGAATTTTTAAAATTATGGTTAACATTTATAACACTTATTTATCTGGCATTTGATAGGTTACAGTGGAGTGGCAGGTGGGGTCTGATGCTAGACTTTGCATCAGGAAGACCCAGCCAGGTTCAAACTGTGCCTATGATATGTCCTAACCATATGAACCTGGACTTAAACTCTCAGTGTCTTAGACAGCCCCCCCCCCCCCCCACATCCATGGTCATCAACTAGAATTTCCCACATCTGATACACATTTGACAAAATAGCAGATCCTTCAAGTATTTAGGTATACTTTGCAAAGTACTCTACATAGACATTATTTCACTTGATTCTTAGAATCCTTTGGGAGCAGATAGCACAAATAGTATTATCTCTATTTCATATATAAGGAAAAAAAAGAATCAAACATGCAAAGGGACTTATCCAAGGTCATACCGTAACTAACAGAAACAAGATTTCAACCCTAATCTTCTGATTTAAAATCCGTGATTCTTTCTACCACACTATATTAGTGTCTTACATTTAGGTAGGAAGAATAGGTGATGCAGCAAGTTTGTACCTATGATCTTGATTTGTTCCTTTGAGGCAGGAAGGGCAAATCTATTTTACAACTAAGTGGCTCAGAGAGATTACCATGACATGTTAAAGATCAAATGAGGTTGATGAGACTTGAAGACAGGTTTTCTGACTCTAAATTCAGAGATCACGCCTTTATGTATAGGAGGTCATGTAACAGTTTCCTCATCATGTAAGAGAGGAGGCTGACTAGAGACAAAAGTGTGATTTTTTTTCCCCCCTCAGGATGTATTTTCTAATTTTCATTTTAGCATCTCACCATATTTATATTTTGGCAAGGCAGACAGGCAGGGAGGGAGGGAAGAAGGGAAGGGATAGATGGAGGAAGCAAAGGGAGGGAAATAGAAAGAAAGAAAGAAAAAGAGAGAAAGAGAAAAGGAGAGAAAGAAAGAGAAGAGGAAAGGCATGGAGAGAGAGAGTGAGCATGAAGGAAGGGATTCAGCCCATTTTTGCTTACAGAAAGAAATGCATACAATGTGTGCCTGGGAACTAGGATTCTACTCACAACCATATTCAACCAATACTCCAAGAAGAAATATCTGTACAAGGAAAAAAAATTGTATACCTCCCTCAAGAGGGAGATGGATTTGTCTAACACCTAAAAATACTCTTTCAACATGAATAGCTATATATATTGCCATAAAGCAAGTATAGATCCATAATATGTGAAATTCATTCTGGAAAATTCATTTTTTTCTAAAATGTGCAAATAGAGTATATTAATTTGTCAAGTTAATCATTTCAAGTCTCTCAGAGAACTTTGTGTACTGGACTGAATATGTGCACCTAAATGTGGTTCTTATTTTTTGAATGAAATGCTAAAGTTTGAATTTTCTCAATCTAGGAAATATGAAAACCTACTGAATAATAAATATGTCTTAAGAGAGATTCTCAGATTTCTACCTAGTATGTATAATCATAAATGATCAACTGTTTCAGTGTCATATTTTAAATTTTATTTTGTGATACATGCTAACATTTTGAGGTTGACACATAAGAGTAGAAATAAGTTTTTAATTTCTACCTCCTCTTCTTCAATCTGAAATTCCTTAGAACCTTTTTCTTGGAAGAAAGGGAGGGAGAGAAAGAAGGAGTACAGGAGAAAGTGAGGAAGGAAGGGAGGGAGAGGAGTATACCTTAGGCATGTTTTTAATGGAGAGAAAATCAAATCCAAAAGAAGGATGATTAGAAAATCAGGATAAATGAAAGTTATAGGCTGATCTTATTATACAACAAAAATAAAAAATAAAAAAGATATAGGTAACAAGAGACCTATAGTTTTATGGGCAATTCTCTTCTTCTGTTCTACGGTGCAGATAGTCATTCTATTTGGAGTCTCTTAAGTTTAGGTGTCAGCAGGGGTCAGTGAGGGAGTCAAGGAAGATGGAAAGTCTGGGAATGATTTTTTCTAAGCTCTCATGATCTTAAAAGAAAGAACAGGGAGGGGAGAGAAATTATATATACTAGGGACAAAAATGGCAGAATGAGGGGGAATTATCTCAAAATAGGGAGTGTAAGTATAAATCTATACAAATGAGGAAAGGTTAAGTTGTAGTGGGCATTACTTGAACTTCATTTTAAATTGATGAGAGTGGAGTAGATTCAGGAGAATAATTTATACTTAATAACATTACTGCAAAACTGAACAATTTTGAAAGACTTAAGGTCTAAGATCAGTGCAATGATCAAACATAGTTCAACTCTGAGGACTGATAATTTAGAATGCTGTTTACCTCTTCACAGAGAGATAAACCAAGTATGCAATATGAGACATGTATTTTTAGACATATGGAAATTTATATTCTGATAGAATTCATTATTAGCTTCACAACAGATTATAACAGAAGTTATAAATTAATAACTGAATTCTGTTCTAATCATTCTGTTCATGTGTATTACAATTCTTATACAGGTAGGAAAAAAATGACTTTTTCCATAAACTGATTCCTATTATTCATTAAGTTCCTCTTTTCCTTCCCACCTAAACTTATAAGCCACAAACTAATTTATTATAATTAAAATTATCCCTAGGGTAGCTGTGGAGAGGGAGTTAACAAGCCAGTGAATGTGAGAAAATGGAGCCTCATCTCACCAGAGGCCATAATCCCCAATACTGAAGCTGGTCCAAAAACATGTCCAGGTACAAGACAGGGAGAGGCAATTTCCTCATTTGTTAAGCTCTTACTATGTGCTAGGCAACAGGATTAAAGCTAGCTGAAAAATGATGCCTTAAGAAGTGAAGCTACTTGCATAGATCACGCAATTAATGACAAAGAGTTGTATGCCATAGCTCTGTACCCTTTTTATTTAATCACAGTACCATGATACTTTATTCACTAGGGAAGTTTTACAGAAATCTGGTTATTTTTGCCCTAGCATGGCATAGTATATTATCATCACATAGTTGCCTGATGTAATAATGAATACTGAATTTATATTGCAAATATAGTTTACCTACTGGTATATTATACAATTGTTAATTATATGGGAAAAAAACATAGGTAAACTGCTGAAAAGGGTATGGTACAGTGTGAATTAGTCTCTCTTGCTTAATACAATGAATTTAAATGTCCTATAAATAATGAAAGGTTGAGGAAAAATCAAAATACAATATATTCAGGTCTAATTATTCTTATGATTCCATAGGCAATAAAATGCAACAGAATGCTTCTGTTAATATTTAACGTAGAGTGTAAAATATCTGGTACTCAAAAAGCTTTAAGAAAAGAATAAATTAGATGGAAAAAGGAAGAAGAATAAAAATGTATTTTTTTATACTCATAATCCTCATTTTTATACTCATTCTCATTTTATACTCATTTTATACTCATTCTCCTCCCTGGCTGTGAATCTGTCCCCTAGATTCACTGTTGCCTCATTTTAAAATAGTTCCAATGACTTCAAACTTTCCTTTCATGTTTAAAAACAAATGCAGTTACTGTTTAATTCATTTTGTTTTCCATAGAGAAAAAAAAATGAAAATTAAAAGTAGTCTCTCTACAGGTAAAGAAAGATAGAAAATGGAGACTCCACTGTCATTATTAAATGAAAAAATTGCATGATAGACACTTGTTATTGGCTATATTTCACCTTCAGTCAGCCCTCAATGGCATTAAATGAATGACATAATTTTATTTTCTAGCCATGCATATTCTTTGATAAATATGAGGTATTTTTATTAGTATATCACATTAATGAGTCTAAGGTTGAAAGCTCACAAGAGTCACTTAGGCTATTTTGTGGAACACTGAACTATGCCACTTCTGGCTAAAATGGCTGCTAGAAGGAGAGCAGACTGTCCATCTCCCACATGCCTTCTCCTACAAAAGTCTGAAATTCATATCAGAGTAAATAAGTCAGAAATCCAATAAGAAAGTAATTTTTTTTTTCTCTGAACTGTGCAAAAATAGTCAACCAGAAGCCTATAGGTAAAGGAAAGGGTAGATGGTCACAAAACCAGTACCAGTTCAAATAGGCAAGTTTAGCTTCCTTGGTCTGATTAGATACATATAAGAGACAAGTTACCAGACGCTATATCTAAAGGTTGCAAAAATTAAATTCTAACACCCCTTCTCAAAGGGAAGAGATAGAGAGACACCAGGCTCTCTTCTTCATCGGGTAAATCCATTACGTACAACTTGGTATTCCTTTTAAATTTATGATAAAATTATTATGTAAATTTCTTTTTGTTTCCTTCCCTCCTCTGCTAACCATAGAGATAGCTAACATTCCGCAAATATTTCCGTGTATGTGTGCTTAAGTATGTATATAAAATCATTCTATAAATATTTCTATATATCGGTTCTTTCTCTAGGTGCAGATAATGCCTTCCTTCATATGCCCTTTGCAATAATTTTGAGTATTTATAATAGTCAAAATGACTTATTTGCTCAAAATCATTCTCAAAACAATATTGCTGTTACTGTGTACAACATTCTCTTGGTTTTATTCACTTTGTTTTTAATTACATCATGGAAGTCTATCCATGGTTTTCTAAGATCATCAAGAACATCATTTCTTATAACATAGTAATATTGTATCACAACAATATATCATAACTTATTCAGCCTTTCCCCAATTGACTGGTATCCCCACAATTTCCAGTACTTTGCTACCACAGAGAGCTGCTATAAATATTTTAGAAAATATGGGTTCTTTTACTTTTCCCTAATCGTGTTTGGAAACAGATCTAGTAGTGGTATTGCTGGGTCAAAGAGTATAGGTACCCTAATAGCTCATTGAGCATAATTCCAGATTGCTCTCCAAAATGGTTGGATCAGTTCACAATTCCACCAACAATGAATTAATGTTCTGATTTTTCCATATCCTTTCAAAAAATTGTTGCTTTATTCATCAATCGTTCTAGCCAATCTGTTAGGTGTAAAATAAATGTCTTAAGGTTGTTTTAATGTGTATTTCTCTAACCAAAAATGATTAAGAGAATTTTTTATATGACCATAGATTGTTTTGATTTCCTTATCTAAAAACTGTTCACATCCTTTAACCATTTATCAAGTGGAAAATGACTCATATTCTTAGAGATTTGGCAAAGTTATTTATATATTTATGATAAAAGACCTTTATCTGAGAAACTGTCTATAATTTTTCCCCAATTTTCTGCTTTGCTTCCGCTCTTGGTATTTTATTTGTATTTTTTTTAATTTAATGAAATTGAAATTCATTTTACACTTCACTGTGCTCTCTGTCTCTTGTCTATTCACAAATTATTTGCCTATCCATAAGTCTAATAAGCAATATGTCCCACATTCTTCTAATTTTCTTGGAATAGCTCTCTCTATATCTAGGTCATGTATCCATTTTGACTTAATCTTGCTAAATGGTACAAAATATTGGCGTATGTCCAATTTCTGCTATATTCCAGTTTTCCAATAATTTTTACCAAATAATGAATTTTTATCTTTAAATATTAAGTCTTTACACTTGTCAAATACTGGGTTATCATATTTATTTGCTGCTATAAATTGTATTTCTTTTTTGTTCCATTGACCCACCTTTCTATTTCTATGCCAGTATTAGACAGTTTGGCAGTTACTAACTGAATATAGATCAATAGTTGATACAGAAAAACCTCTTTTCTTTAAATTTTTTTCATTAGTTCTTTTGAGATCCTTGATTTTTTATTCTTCCAAATGAATTTTGTTATTTTTTTCTAATTAAGTAAAATCAATTTTTGGTAATTTAATTTGGATGGTATTGAATATATAAATTAGTTTAGGTTAAATTGCCATTTTTATTAAATTGGTGCTGCCTACCCATGAGCAATTACTATTTCACTAATTATTTAAATCTGATTTCATTTGTATTTATTTTTATAATTTTGTTGTTATAGTTCTGGCTTTGTTTTTGGTAGGTGTACTCTCCAGTATTTTGTACTGTTTAGAGTTATTTTAAATGGGATTATCTCTTACTACCTCTTGTAGAGTTTTGTTTATGGTATATAGGAATGCTGATGATTTATGTGGATTTATTTTATATCCTGTTTTTTTCTAAAATTATTAATTGTTTCAACTAACTTTGGAATCTACTTCTTTCTATCATGGCCTGAAGATCATTTAACTCAGCCCTGATACCTCCTGAATACACACTGAATCTTGTCCCCTTCAGTGACACATTTGTATAATTATTTCTGTAATGACTATCTTCTTGAGGTATCTTTCATTTCTTCTTCACTTGTCCCTCTCCTCATGGCTGTATCAAGTGACATACAGGCTTTTACTTATTTGAATTAAAAAGTGCCACAGATGGACTTCATATTTACCTGGAGAGGCTTATGCAAACTGATGCTAAGTAAGAAGAGCAGAACCAGGACAAATTTGTACACAGTGACAGATACAACATATGTGTGAAGACCAACTTTGATAAACTGGACTCTTCTTAAGAGGTTATAAGAATATTATAAGAGGTTATAAAAATGTTATAAGATAACTCTAAAAGACTCAGGATGGAAGGAGATGCCTACATTCATAGAAAGATCTAGAAAGGACAGATTTTAAATGCAGACAGAAGCAAACTACATGCTCTCTTTCTTTTCCATGTTTGCTTTTGTTTCCTCTTTCCCATTGTTCACTCCATTGGTTACAACCCTTCTATACAACCAGACTAATGTCTAATGTGAAAGTATTTGCAGATCCTGTACTTGATTGCATGCCGCCATGGTGGGGCGGGGAGGAGAGAAAATTTGAAACTCAAGCTATTGCAGAACTGAATCTTTTATACGAAAAGTAAACAAACAAATCAACAACAACCAAAAAAATGCCAAATAAAAGCTTCCTGCTTTCAGTATCACCGTCCAGTTTCTTCAGTAGTCATCGCTAGGTCCCGAAATAGTAACTTTAATAGACCAATGTAGTTACTACTAAACTAGTGAATACACAGTTATAAAAAGTAAAATGATTCCTTTAAGGTCACACCGGGAGTAATCAGTTGAACCCTGAGTCCAGGTAAAATCTTCTTAATTTGAATTGAGTGATCTTCTCTCTCCTCCAGATTGCTTCCTGACACATACCAGGAACATATATGCATTGCAGTTGAAGCGTTTGTTTTATATGGCAGTGTTTAGTGAAACTTTTGTGGATAAGAATGGAAAGAAAACCTTTTTAGACATCCCAAATACTCAGTAGAAATAGGAAAGAAGGTGCAATTACATTTCTTCTTTATCTTAGTACTGTAGTATGTTATGAAAGTAGAAAGTGAAGGTAGAAAAAAATAAGCCCAGAACAAAAATTTCAAATAAGGCTCAATCAGGCCTTCTTGGCATTTGTATCTCCTGGAGACAGTTCTTATGCTGATTCTACTTATGTTCTATTTATATCCCAAATTGCCTCACATATATCAACAAAGCTAAGAAATGTGATGCTTGGATATTTGCTTTGAGCCTGTTTCATTATTTCTAAAAGATATAAAATGATTGAGAATCTTCCCTCAATAACAAGCAGTAGAAAAGAAACTTATAGAGTAAGGTGGAGTATGCCTGGAAATGTTTACAGCATTACTGGGCAAGGTACTTATTTAGCTTTCCCTTACTGTTAAGATCTCACAGCTAGCCTGATACAAGCACACAGGAGAGAACAGGGAAGAAATCAGAAACTGTTTTCAAGGACACAACAAACCTTGGAGCACAGAATAATTATCTCTCATTCTTCTGGTATATTCTGTGCTTAAGACCTCAGGCAGCTGGCAACACAACTCAAAATACAAAACTTTTCTAAGTGACCCCAGCAATGTGCTTGGTTGTCCTGAGCTACATTTCTCTACCACAAAAAGAACTCAAGCCTGTTCTCTTTCCCTCCATCCTTCCCATAAATCTGACTTTAAAGCCATTTAAAGGGCTAGGTTAGGAGCACCAGCTCTTGGGCCTCTACTCTCCCCACTTTTGTTTTTCCTTAAAGCCATCCTCGGGATAGTTAGTAGAGAGGTTAGTTTCCTCCTAACTGCTATTAGTTACATTTTTGCCCCTACACATTAGTTGAGTTTTCTCCTTTATTGTGGTAAAACTCATTTATGTTAGAAACTCCATAGGAAGAGCTAGAGCAGTAATTTAAGGTAGGTTTGTATGGAAATGTTCAAAGAACATCTTTTAAATGAAAAAAAGATAACAATAATAAAAATCAAAGAAAGGGAAATCAAGCACTTATTAAGCTCTTACCATGTACAGGCATTATGTAAGGATTTTACAATT
Source organism: Pseudochirops corinnae (assembly GCA_028646515.1). NCBI lineage: Eukaryota > Metazoa > Chordata > Mammalia > Diprotodontia > Pseudocheiridae > Pseudochirops > Pseudochirops corinnae. The sequence continues at coordinate 121,021,056 of CM053592.1, forward strand.
TTTATTTCATTTGGTCCTCACAAAAACCCTGGAAGGTAGGTGCCATTCCCATTTCATAACTGAGAAAAATGAGGCACATAGAAGTTAAGTGAGTTACCCAGCATCATACAGTCAGGTTGGATATGAACTCAGGCCTTCCTGACTCCAGTCCCAGACTGCTGTCTACGATAGCACCTTACAATCCATGTAAGAAATGTTGTTGGTGCTTCACTAGGAGAAAGAACAATGTGGCATAGAAAGGGTGTTAGGTATAGAGTAAGGAGGATTGCACTGGAGTCCTTTGTCACTTAAAAACTTGGTGGTCTCTGCACAAAACATTTCCTCTAAGCCTTAAGGGATCACTTCTCCTGACACACTTGACCCAGAAGAAGAGAGAGAGCACTCATTCTCCTCCCAAATAATTTCCATCCTTTCTCAAAAAGTTAATAAGGCAAGCATTATTTTTATAATTTTAAAGTTGAGGGACGCTGTTGAGGGTACTACTATTCTCCTCCTCACCTAAATTTAAAACTTCACTGTCATTCTTTATCTCTTACTTTTTTTCCCTCATTCTCTTTATCTAGTCATTTGTCATATCTTGTTGGGTCTTACGCCCCCGCAGCTCTTCAACATTGTCTCTATTCATGGTGGCTTAGTTAGTACTCATCACTTCTAACATAGACTATTTCTTCATCATCCTAATTGGGCTTCCAGCTTCCTTTCTTTTTCTTCCTTCTACCCATCCTCCACACGACTGCCTAAATAAGAATGCTGAAGCATAGATCTGATCGTATTGTTTCCTACATCAAGAATCTTCTGAGGTTTTTCTGTGATAAAATACACACTCCTCAGCTTGACACAATCTGGGTCTACCCTTTCTTTCTAAGCTGATTTCACATGACTTCCTCTCCATTCCTCGTTCATTCTAGACTACCTGACTGATGTGAGTTTCCCTGAACTCAGCATTTCATCTCTTACCTTTATCTCTATGTACATATTTTCCTGCATGTCTGGAATGATCTTTCTCCTCATCACCACCTCTTAGCATCTCTAGCTTCCTTTAATGCTCAGTTCATGTTCTCTACATCCTGTGAGAACCCTTTTCTCTTCCCCCTAGTTGTTAATTCTCTCTGTTCAAATTGCCTGGTATTGACTTAGCTTTGAAAATTCTCTATTTTTTCAAGTAGAATAAAAATCTGTGAGAGTAAGCATTCTTTTTCATCTTATTTCTCTAATCCCCATACCCAAGATAGTGTCTTGCACTTAGTAAACATTTTAGCAAATCACTGTTGAAGTGCATTGTTATATAATCATATTCTACATTCTGGTTTCCTAATTCTTAGCTGACATTTTGGCTTTTGAGGAAGTATAGAGGAGAGGGCATTAACTGTGGACTTGGGACGCACTAGGTTCAAATTCTGTCTCAGGTACTTGTAGCCTGTGTGATCCTGGCCAAATCTCTTAACCCGCATACTTCAATTTCCTCAACTGTAAAATAAGGATTTAGACTTAGCCTCTCGATTGCTTTTTTTTTTTTTAGCTGTAAATGGATGACCTACAAATTCTCTGACCAATAACTGACTCATCTGTTTTCCTTAGTCATTGGACATCAATATTTCACAGTCCCTCAGATAATTTATCTCAGCCTTCAGATTACGCTTTCTTATCTCCCTTCTTGAACCTTACCTCCTTGGTTCTAAGAAAGTATTAACTATCCACCCTCCTCCTTTCGACCTGGGACCACCCCTAACTAGTGGAAATACTACCTTATGATATTAAGGTTCAAACTCCAGTCACTTTCCAGACATTAAAGCGTGCTATTGTTTTGATTTTGTAAGTGTGGGTACTCTGTTTGGATGCCATGTAACAGCCCTAAGGTAGATCCTAGGGATATTTTCCCTGAATTGAGAACCCATACAATTCCATACTTTGCTTCTAAGATGAAGAAAGAAATATGGTGAAAGGTTACCAAAAGGATGAATTAATGAGGTAAGAAATGAGAAAGCAAGAAGCCTCCTGGTAACTCAGTCAACTCAGGCCTTTACAGGAAGGGAAGGATTGATGAAATCCCATTTTTAACCCAAACAATTATTGTCTCAAACCCAAGGAAGATGCAAGCATGAACAATTAAAGCAAATCGTACCCAAGAGGAGACACTGTTTCCTTTGTCAGTATAGAAGAGCAAGCTCAGCAGCAAAGAAATGCTTATTTTCCATTCCCAGAGTGTGCACTGATGCATGAAAAAAAAAATATACTTGTACTGACTAGACTTAACAGAAAAGAAACACAACAAATGCCATAATAGGTCAAACATCCAGCCTGATATTCTTTCTCTGACAATAGCACCAAAAGACATTTCGTGGAAGGACACGGTTGCATGGTGACTATCCGTGAAGTCGACTTCAGAACACCGCTGACGTATCCCAAATAGTGCTGTCTTCCCTTTTTTACTTCATTTTGCATCTATGAGCCATGAAGTTAACTAACAATAGTATTATATATTTAGAGCTGGAAGGAATACTCAAAATCATCTATTCCAAAGACAGTATTCGACAGAAGCTGACACTGTGGCCCCTAGTGGTACAAAACCTTTCCCAAATTCATGTAAAAAGTAACTAAAAAAATCAGGATTCCAACTCATGTCCTTTTATTTCCAGTCTCACATTACTTCCACTGTTTCTACTCTGCCCACCCAAACAATCCACACCCTGGAATTTCTGGGGAAAAAAAAATTAGTTCCATATAATTAGAACCTTATGCATCAATAATGAACTCCCTCCCAAACCTATTTTTTTTAATGCTATAAAGAATATCCATTATATCTCTTATCCCAAACCTCTATTTATCCTATACAAACCCTTTTTGGTGGGGTTTGTTTCTATAATGCATTCTTTTCATCACTGCCTTTGCAGGTAGAGGTTTTCTTTTTAACCTTGTCATGAGTCCTTCCACTCACTGGCCACTTTCAATTGGTTTCTTCTTCGGGTAGACCTCAATTATGTGAGAATTTTCTTTCACTTGTTCTGGTGCCTAGACCTTCATGACATATGCCAGATATGTGTGTGTGTGTGTGTGTGTGTGTGTGTGTGTGCACATAGAACCAATGATAGGATGCCACTTTCATTTATCTTTTCAGGAATCTTCCAGATAAAACCCTGCATTTGGTTGACCCACTTGCCTGCATAGGCCATTGGGCCGCTGACTCAATGGAGTATTCCATATCTCATATTCCTTTCCTGGGTAATAAAAGAGAGATTAGAATCCATCCTCATTCTGTTACCACAAGTATAGCTATAGGTACCTCTTTCCCCTTTCATTATTATATTATCTTATACTTGCCTGCATTAAAACTTAACAGAACTTTTCTATTCACTTATGCGATATTGTAAGATCTTCCTGCATTTTGCTCCCTGAAAGAGCTTAGCATCATCTGCAAACTTGAATGTTTTCCAGGGTGTACTCTCTTTCTTCATCATTTATAATAAAATTAAATAACACCTGGCATTGGTATTTCTACCTGGAGTGTCCTCCTAGTATTAACATTTATTCATTAGATGTGGCCTTTCATCCCTCTTTATTTACTGTGTCTGTGGCTAGTTTTATTTGTGACAAAACATTCCCCCTAATCCCAGGGCAGCTCATTTATTTGTTTAAATAGCCTGTAGTGTATGAAACTGCTAAAGGCTTTTTGAGGTTCTAAATAAATTATGCCACCTTGTTACTTCCAGACCCCCCTTGTCCATACATTTACTTACTTACTCAAATAACTATACAGATTAATGGGGCATGATTTTTTTCCCCTTACAGAAATCATGCTGCTTCTTTCTAAAAGGTTTGCTTTTGCTTCATTGTTTAGTAATTCTTTCCTTTATTATAGATTCAATCAGTTTAACCTTCATTGCCTCACAAGGAGTTAACTCTTTCAACTAACTAGATTTTAACTAACTACATTTAAACTCTTTCAACTAACTAGATTTCCATCTTGCTGTACTATTTCATCAAGCAGAAAGAACGTGACCCTCTAATACTGGGATCATAAATTAGTTAGAATGTCTGGAAAATGATGTGGAATTATATGACAAATTTCACTATTCATATGCTTTGATTTCGTGATCCCACTACTAGGTATCTGTTTTAAGGAGACCAAAGACAAAAAGAAAGGTTCCAAATATAACAAAACATTACTCTAAAGTCTAAACAGTTTTTTGGGGTAGGAAAAAATGGAAAACAATGAAGTAGTTGCCCATTGAATGTTATATAGCTGTGATTAAGAAATGTATGGCAAGAAATAATAAATATGAAGAAGCAAAAGAAATATCAAAAGATTTGAATAGTAGAGAGAAAAACAGGCAGAACCAGAA
>CM053592.1:121025895-121044333 GCA_028646515.1 Pseudochirops corinnae
TCTTTATCTAGTCAGCATTAAATAGAAGAAGCTTCAGAGAAACCCATTACCCTCTCAAATAACTTCAAGACATTCAATATGTTCCTCCCACATAAAACATGCATAATCCAAATCTTTTGAAAGGAGAAGTTTCTCTTCAAAGTCAAAAGAACTACTGGGAGAACCAATGATCTCATGGGGAAAAAAAGCCTGGAAGCTCGCTGTCATTATGCTTTAATATGACTACAACCTTTTACATTTGTTCTTCTTTTCTTATTTAAGGCAGCTAGGTGACAAAGTGGATAGAGTATAGGAGTTGAAGACAGAAAGATCCAAGTTCAAATCCTGGCTCAAACACCTATTAGCTGTGTGACCAGGCCAAGTCACTTAACTACTATCTGCCTCATTTTTTTCCATCTATAAAATGGGCATAATAATAAGACTTATCTCTCACAGAATTTAATTATGCGTGTGTGTGGTTATGTGTATGTATGTATGCAAAATGTTTTGTAAACCCTAAAAGGCTATATAAATGCTATTTATGATTGGTGGAAAATTGTCCCTAAACCTGCCCCGTCCCTCATTTTCCTATCTAGATATATAAAGGTATCCTGAATTAGAATCAAAGTCAAACCAAGGAGGACCCCTGAGGGAACAGCATCAATAATTTAGAAAAGAAACCTACTTATTAAATTACCACACCACGTAATACTAACAAAAAGAGAAATCTTATATGAAGTGAGACAGCTAACAATCATGTATTAACTTTTATATAAGTACAGCTGGGTGGACTTTGAGATGCCCCATTAGAAAAAACAGGATAAGAAGATCATAGGACTGTGAGTTAGAAGATACCTTCAAGGTAATCTAGTACAATCTGCACATTTAAAAGATGAGGAGAGTGATGTTCACAAAGTAGGCAGCATAGGATTGCACAATGTATTTCTTTGTAACTGGATTATTCTAATAAGCCTTAGCCCATGAGTTCTACTTAACCTCTCTGGGTCTCAGTTTTACTATCCGTAAAATGAAGGAATTGGATTCAAATGCTCATCCAGCTCTAAATCTATAAACTTAAATGCAGCATTTATTAAGCCTCTATACTGTACTTGCTTCTGAGCGTATAAAATGAAATAGCCTTTATTCTCAATATGCTTTTGTTCTATTGGGAGAGATTAAGCCTATACAAAATTAAGTAAAAACGTGGTATAAAGAAGAAAGACAACTGGGAAGATCAGGAATGGCTTCCTGTAGGAAGTGGTACCTGAGCTGAGCCTTGACAGAAATTGCAAATTTTAAAAGGTGGGGATGAGCAGGGAGGGAGGAGTACATGCTAGGTATGAAACTGGGCCTGTGCAAAGGTGTGCAGATGACATGTGAAACATAGAGTTCAAGGAAACAGCCCCTATGCCAGTTAGGCTGGAATGGAAATGCTTGACAGGGAATAATATGAATAAAGTCTGGAAAAGCAGGTGGAAGCCAGATTGTAGAAAGCTTTCTATGTCAGGCTGAGGAGCTCATATTTTATCCTAGACTTAAAGAGAAATAGTTTTGTTGCTAAGTAACAGGACCCTTAGGAAGCTATGAGCTCTATAGCACATAGCTGAATGTTAAGCTAACAGAAGTAGAAATGCCAAGTGTGTAGTGAAGAACTTGCTACAAGTGGGAAAGTTCTATCAGCACAGGCAAGAGGCATCCCTATTTTTTTCCCATCAAATTCAACATTTGGCCTGAAAGATAAGGGGAAATCAGCCTTGACTGGACATGACTGTCTTTACAACTCTGGTCAGGGAAAAGATAGGTGCTCATTCTCATCCGTTTGCTGAAGGAACCAGGCATGTACTGAGTCAATGCTTCTCCAGCATGGCTTCTACTATTGAGAGTTAGGAAGCACTTTCCCTATATTCCACATACCAGTGAAGCAAGTTCATTTGAATGCACACAATATTACTGCTAAACAGAATGCAGTTTTATTTGTGAAAGTCACAAATTGCACTGAGGTATTCTATTACCAGTACTTGCCCTTCACACTCTCCCTCACAGTCTCGAGATGTTTAATATATTCCTTTCCTTTCTTGTTTCTAAATCCTTGCCTACCTGTCCATCAACCTCTTCTATTACTGATCCCAGCACTATTATCATTCTTTTTTCCCCTTTTCTCCTAGACAAAAGGAGGCTGTGTGTTTGATCCTTCTTACTGCAGTGAGTGGAGAGGGAGTTTAACAGTCTTAATAAAAAGCCTTTATTCTGAACACTAACATAAAGTTATCCCCTTCACACATTGCACTTTACTGTTCTAACAAACTTCTGTTTTGTGTGCAAAATACTCAATGCCCTCCTCTGTGATCAGTGACATTATTAGGCTGCCATTAATATAGTTAAGGGTTACTGTGCAAATGCTGAAATAGCAGCCTCTAAGAATGAGTGGATATCTTCAAATTGCAGGGCTTTAAGAGAGGTTTGAGGAAAAATGCTGTTCCTTCTTGGTAGTGCTGAACTAGTCACTCTAGCAAGATAATAAGAATCCCTTACAAGATTTTGCATATAATAGAATCTTAAAAAAATGGTGGCATGAATGCTGAAGGCTTACATATATATATATATATACACACACACACACACACACACACACATATATATATATATATATATATTCAAAATACTTTCATTCACATTATCATATTTCATCTTCAAAATATTCCTTACAGTTATCATCAACAAGATGGTCAGGAGGCAGGAAGATTCAATATCAACTTCCCCCCAATTTCGCACCTAGTCCTGTCACAATAACCCTGGGAGGTAAATAGAATCATTATCCTCAATTAACAAATTATGCACTTGGGGACAATAAAGGTCAAGTGACTTCTGAGGTCCTTGAAAGCAAATACTGTCATGTTTTTTATATTTGTATCCATAGTAGTTAGCACAGAGTAAGTGATTAATAAGTGATTTTTTCTTTTATTCATTTACTTATTCCCTCACTTTAGAAGTGAAGAGAGAAGTCTATCATGCCCTACAAGAAAATAAAGGGGAAGGGGAGAAGAGGGGCAAGATAGAAGGGAGGGCAGACTGAGGGAAAGGGTAATCAAAACACATGTCATCTTGGGGTGGAGGGTGGGGAGAGATGCGGAGAAAATTTGGAACTGAAAATCTTGTGGAAATGAATATTGAAAACTAAAAATAAATTATTTAATTTTTAAAAAGTAAAAAGGGATCAAGAAGAGGACAGCATAAGGCATTATGGGTGGAAGTTAAAAGGAAGTAGATTTAGGCTCTATGTAAAAATAAAATTTCTTAACAATTAATACTCTGTAAAATTGAAATGGGCTTCTTTGGGAATAGTGGATTTCTCTATGACTAGAAGTTTTGAAGCAAAGATTAAAGCAATCAATCAATAAAAAAAAAGTGAAAAAAATGAAGGTCAGAGAAATTAAATGATGTGCCCAAGGTCAGTAAATGATAGAATTTGAATTAGAATCCAATTCTTCTGATTTCTATTTAAGAAACTCTTTCTATTGAATTACTGGAATTCTACTGGATCAGAGATCACTGAATGTAGGACTGAAAAGAAGCTTAGAGATCATAAAGTCTAATGACTTCTTCTGAGAGAGGAGAATGCTGAGACACAGAAATGAAGCAGCCTGCCCAGTCATATAAGTAGTAAGTAGAAGAGCTAAGACTTAAACCCATGTCCTCTCAATCTAATCCCAGTTCTCCTTCTTTTGTACTACAGTTGACAGTCTACATCTATCCACAATTATAAATCCTTGAAATGCCTTAATTTGTTAATATGATCTATTTGGCAATTCGTGTTGTGTTTTAAATCTTCTGCTTCAAAATAGGTGTTTAAAAAAGCTAATATTTCTCCTCTAGGAGAGTTATCCCCCCCCCCCCACCACTACTGCTGATCCTTTTTTTAAGAATGGAGAGAAAAATGAAGATACTAAGTTCTTAGTAGGCATTTTAAAACTATTAGGACTGCATCTATGTTATGAATAATTGGCTCATTTTACAAAAGTACCCAGAAAGGAGTTTGGCCACTGATGTGTTAAAAGTCAAATATGAGGGAGGGGACATAAGGTTTTTGTTTTTGTTTTTTTTAAACAAAAGACAAGGTGAAACTCTCAGGGTCAGATGGTGATTGTCATTGTCTTGCTACTAGGTTGCGTATCTGCCCTTGAATTTTAAGTTACTATTTTTTGCCTCTTTTTGTGTCCTCAGAATTTAGTATGATACCTGGTACACAGTAGGCATTTAATAAATGTTTATTGGTGGACTGATCACAAACTTGGAGCCTAAGTCCTAGAATAAGAATGTGGTTAAAAAAAAAAAACACATAGTCCAGGTGGTTTGAGGATGTCAGAGGACAAGGCAGACATAGCTTTTTAGAAAAGTATATCCTCAGAAAGGGAGGAAGCCTACAGGGGGAGTAGAATGAGATGTTCCAGTGTAGAACAATCCACTATAGGAAGGCAGTGTACACTGTTAGATCTAGTTGCTATTTTGGTTGACTTTGCTTAAAAGCTTTTCGTACTTGTTGTTAACTGTTGTTATATTTTAAAGTCCTGATGAAACGTGTTGCTGTGCTTAACAAGACAAGAGAAGAGGTAAAAGGGAAGGAAGGCAGCTGCTATTTAGCCTTTTGGGAGAAGAAAAAAAAGAGATAGGGAGATGCCCCATCTTTGAGTCCTTCCAATTACTTCTGACCAATTCTGTCACATTGTTGATCCTCAGCCCCTTCATTTTAGGCTTAGAGAAAAGATACCTTTTTCATTCTATACGCAGTCAATCAACAGGTATTTACTACACACCTACTACGTGCATTATGGAAAATTCTGGATATGCAAACAAAAGAAAAAAATTTCCTATTCATAGAAAATTTGCATCACAATGTAGAAGGCAAGTACATATAAACATATGTAAACCATAAATATAAAGATCATGAATATAGATATATACAAAATAGTTAAACTAAATAAAAGGTAGTTGAGGAGAACATAGTTTGGGTATTTATTTTTCTTATTCTAAAGCCTAAATCTATCTTACTATTCCCTCCCCAACTCAGTAAAGTTCGGTGGTTGCCTATTACTTCTAGGATTAAATACTAATTTCACTGTTTAGTTTTTAATGTTTTTTATAATCCAGTCCCTTTTCACCTGTCTAAACATATGACGCTCAATTTCCTAACTCTGTGTTGTTTGGCTGATTGTCATCCATGTTTGGAATGTACTCATTCCTGACTTCTACCTCTTGGAATCACCATTTTCCTTTAAGACTCAGCTCAAGCACCACATTCTAGATTAAGCCTTTTCTACTCCCCACAGTGGCAGCTGGGTGGTCCAGTGGTTAGAGAAGCGGACTGGGAATCAGGAAGACTAATTTCCCTGAGTTCAGATCCCATCTTAGATGCTTACTAGAGGCGTGACCCTGGGCAAGTCACTTAACCCTATGTGCCTCCGTTACTCATCTGTAAAATGAACTCAAGAAGGAAATGGCAAACCACTCCAGTATCTTGGACAAGAAAACCCCTAATTTTGTCACAAAAAGTCAGAAACAACTGAAATGACTCAACAACAACACCCCCCCCCCAACTGTTAGTGTCCTCCTTTTCAAATATACTTTGTATTAATTTTGTATGAATTCTGTATATATTTTACATATTCATATATTTGTGTCCTATTTACATTTGAGCCTTCTGAGAATTACAGGCATTCTCACTTCTGTCTTTGTATCTCTGGAACTTAGCACAGTTCTGGCATGTAAAACACATTTAATAAATGCCTATAAATCAATCAATGAAGTGAACTTCTTTGTAAGGTGAATAACTATTTCTGTATTTATCTATTCTCTCAATGCATATTGTTGTGTAGTCAATTTAATGAAAGTCATATATATCTGTATGTATTAGTCTCTACCAATTCAAGGATAACTTAGCATTATGTACCTATCCCATGATTTCTAGCAAGTCTTTTATTGGCACAACATAGTTATTCGAAAAATATTTCTTGAATTAAGAGACAAATGAATCATAGAATCTTAGAGTAAGAAAGAACCTTAGAGGTCAGGTAAATAGACAAAAAATAAAGTGCTCATGGTAAAGGATTTAAAATATTTATTTAATTAAATTTGATAAAAAGTGTTTTCACACATTAACTTTTATCCCATTATATTCTCACAAGTGTTCTAAGAGGTCAAATGGACAACTATCATTGAATAACAGATTTTTTAAAGTGGATTGTCTAAGGTTATGTAGGTAATAAGTGCTAGAGTCCTGACCAGAACCTGTCTTCTAATACCTAGATTTCTGCTCTCTCTATTATATTACATTTAATTAATAGCAAACCAGTTCTTAATTGGATGCTAAGATTACTGTTCACATATGTCCCAGATCTAATTTATCAGAAGATTCTGGAAATTCATCATTTATAATATTTTATGATGATTTCAGTCCTCTTTATCCCCTAATTTAGATGACCAAGTTTTCTTACATGGACTGCATTATTGGCCCTATTCTTCACCAATACTTTAAATCAGTTTATAATGTATGTGAAAGCTTTTTGAGCAATATAAGGTCTCAGCAAATATTATTGAAATTATTATCATAAATTTTTCGACTTCTGTGGACCATTTCTAAATTCTTGATATTCTTATTTTGATTTAAAAAATACAAAAGAAGCATTCCATTTGTCTCAGATTTTTCTCTCCTAAGGTTTAAGAGTTTGTTCTTAACATTATACAATATCCAATTACAAAATGTAGTTATGTCTTCTCATCACTGAAAAACCCTGGTAAGTAATATGCAGTATTGGCCTTAAAGGATTTCTGAAGATTGTTCACTGAGGGTTTGTTTCCTCATGATTTGGGGGATGAAAACTGGTGGCTATTGGTTATTGAATCTCTGAGTATGTCTCCTGCTCATTGGATGTTCTTGTTTAAAACTGTCCCATAACCATATTAGTAGAGCCTAATTATGAAAGCTTTCTGGAAAAAAAAAAAGTTGGGTTTTCACACATAAAATGTGTTTATTCAGTCAAATCGGTTATTACTGTCATAACTGACAGCTCACCTTTATCTTAACAATATTGAGCTTGTCAATCAACAAATTTCATTGGAATATTTGCCATTTTGCACCTGCATCCAATTATTTCTATAATATTCATGTAGGTTCAAATCTTAGCACTTCAATGTGTAGGCAGAAGTCACAATTCACCTAGTTTTACACTTATGATTGAAAGAATAAGAGTAGAAGAAAATGTTTATTTTTAATATTTTGTCTATTTCATATCTCACTTTAAATTTGGTCAGAAAAATCAACCATCTAAATTAAATGAATATTCACTCAGCCATCCCGAATGATAGAATTTCTAGAAAAGGATGTGACCATAGAAGTGATCTAGACCAATCCTTCTATTTTGTACTTGAAGAAATGGAGGTTAAATAACTTGCCCATAACTAATTAGTGGAAGGACTAAGACTAGAACTTATATCTTTCAATTCACATTTCAATGCTCTTCTCACTCAAACATGCTTTTAGGAACAAATTTTAAAATTTAATAGGCTCAAATACATCAATATCACCCATTCCATTACAGTATTGTCAAGGGTTATGTGATCATGAAGACACTGAAACTCCCTTTACCAATGCACATTGCAATATGTCTTTTACCTGGAAGATAAGTCTTAGAGAATCATTTGAAGCTACTTTCCCAGGGTCACATACCCTAATAAGCATCTTTTTTGTGGTTGCCCAAGTTGATCATCTGTGTCCTACTCTTTGTTACCCTGTGGATTATACTACAATGGCACACTGTACTGCACATAGGGTTTTCTTGGCAAGGATATTAGAGTGGTTTGCCATTTCCTTCTCCAGTGGATTAAGGCAAACTGAGGTTAGATGACTTGTCCAAGGTCACACAGTGTCTGAGGTCACATTTGAACTCAGATCTTCCTTACTCCAGGACCAGCATTCTATCTATCCACCAAACCATCTAGCAGCATCCAGAATTTGAATCCAAATCTTTCAACTCTAAATCCAAATCTCTTTCCATCTCCAATATCATCCTATTAGCATAGACATGTCTATGTGATAATGCTGTTTATGCATGTATTTACATATGCCTCTATCAATATAAATGCACATATATGCATTTATATATTTACATATACATACATAGGTATATGTGTGGATGTAAAAAAAAAAATGTTTTTCTTAATCTTCCTTTTCAGTCATATTCTCACTACAGCATCCCAACTTTAAAATGAAGGGTCAGCCCCAAACTCCATAATTCTCGATCTCCACTTCAAAAAAGAATGAGACAAAGCCAATATTGAAACTCAACGATTTTTTTTTGCTTGTTGATTTTTCCCATTCTTGCTGCAGTAGAATTCTTGACATTCAAATGTGTTTCTACTATCAGCAAATTCATGCCAAGGCAGTCCTCAAGCACTCTTTCACAAGGACAACCCACTTCACATTTCTTCCCTTCAGAGAGGAGAATAAGAACATTTTTCTCATCTATTTATTCTTAAATCTCTTCCTTCCTCCACTTTTCTACGTGAATTTTTGACACTTCATAATGCAGGATTACATGACTAAGAGGGATAATGTTCTCACCTCAGTAACAGGACTGCCTTGAAAGGATACTTATGAGTATCATAACCTATATGTTTTTCTGCAAGACAGTGGAAGCAGCTCCATTTAAATCTCTGTCAATGACCCTATCAAAAAAAAAATTTCCACTTTCTCCTCTCCCTTCCTCCTTCTCTTTTTTCCTTCCAACCTCCAACACATGGATACAAACAGGGCCACACAGAAGCAAACCAAGCTTGGTTACATTTCAATTGCACATTTCAAATAAGTGAGAACAAAGTTAAAATAACTTAAACATAATCAGACTCAGATTTCAAATACATTAAGACTTTGTGCTTTTGTAGAGTATGATGTTGAAGTTCAACTACTCACAAAAGTGATAGATCAAAGCCCTGTAAAAAAATTCAATGATTTTATAGTAAGAAAAACCTGAAACTAAATTAAGATTTACAAAAACACACTAGAAACAAAATGATTGCCCATCAACTAACTGGGGAATGGCCAAACAATGGTGGTGCATAAATATAATGGGATATTATTATGCTGTATGAAACACTGAATATGAGAAATACTGCTTTTTGTAAATTGATGTAGTACAAAGAAATAGAATAAAGAGAACAATGTACAAAATGATTTCAAAAATGTGAATGCAAATAGTACTAATAAGTAGCCAATAAATTACATTGCAATAGAGTAGATTGTAATATAATTGAAAGACTGTTACATACAGACCTGGTTTCAAAACCTATCTCAAATATGACCTTGGGCAAGGTCCTTAAACTCTCTGAGCTTTGGGTTTCTCATCTGCTAAATGAGGTTGTCAGACCAAATGACTTTTGATGTCCTTTTCCACTCTAAATCTAAGATGCTTCAATCAACCTTGGTCCTAGGGAAAGGATAATGAAATCCATTTGTCTCATATATGGTTAAGAAGTGGAAGTGAGAATACATCTGCACAATATTGCATAGGTTACCAGAGGAGTTTCATTGACAGGTGGTTTTACTTAACTGTTTTTCATTTCTAGAGAAGATTCAACTTGGATTGGGGTTGATATCCTGGGAATTATAATGTAAAAGGAACATGTGTCAATATATTTTTTTTAAGAAATCTTATAATCATTCCTCCATATTATACCCTATTGTCTTATTAATACATCCACTAATTATTTGATTACATTAAGTTTTAAGGCATCAGAGTACTGAGAAAATGAGATGATTGATTGGAAAAGTAAAATCTGATGAGATAGAATAGAGTTAGGGCAGACTTGAGAAATGCAAACACAGGGAGTACCTTGGAAGCAGTCCCCATGCAGCTAGGTGGCTGATAGAGCAGACAACTAAGGCAAACTGTCTTGTTCATTTATTCAGCCAACACCAGTTAGCTGCAGAATTGCTTGCAGAGTTCAATGCTAGGAACTTGAGGCAATAAAATTTAAATAAGATAATGTCCCAGCCCTCCATAATTTATGGTCTAGTATGCTAATAAGTAAATTACAAAATTTTACATGACAAATGCTTTTGAGAGTTGTTAAACAGAATGGTCCAAGCCCAGGTCTGGTGTACCTCAAACTGGCAAAAAAGTCAATGTATGCTTCCAAAGTTGTAGGAACTTGTGGTATGATGGAACAAACAAACAAACAAACAAAAAACCCAAAATACTGCATTTGTTGTCGAGAGATCTGAGATCAAGCCTCAGCTTCTGAGTTTCAGGTAATTAACCTGATCTCTCTCTGAGCTTCACATTCCTTGTTTGTAGAATGGCAATAACATCTACCTTGACCATCTCCACAAGGTTGTAGTCAGAATCAAATGAGATAATTCTTTACTGAAGTGGGAGGAGTCAGTCAGGCTTTCATTGAAAGCTGCTCTTACTTATTATGTGATTTTAGGTCAGTCACTTTACCTCTCTTAAACTCCCTTCTTTCTATTGTAAAAGAGGATAATCCTACCTATATCCTGGGGGTGTTAAGAAGGAAGTGATTGGCTAGTCTCAAAGCTGAGTGTATACTGTGAACACTAGCTTTTATGTGTTCAACTCTGAGGAAACTCTGAAAGATGAGTTCAATAAGAATGCTTAGTGAGCAACTGTGTGTAGAGAGGGGGAGGGAGAAGCCCTAGTTCTCTGCAGCATAGCCAGGGGGAGAAGACTTAACTTCACTGTTTCTCAACCCATCCATCTGTAAAATTACTCTTCTTGTTATTTAACATTTTTAAAGTGTTCACAGTGTGCTGGGCACTGAACAGAACACATAAAAAGACACTGCCCATGCCCTCCAGGAGCACAATGATGCTTAGCTCCTACTTCTGGGAATATCTTGAGGCTTGAAATAACATCTTAAAAGTGCTGAGGGCTATTTTAAAGAAATGTACTGTATAATTACAAATACTATTATAGATGAATGGACATGTTCCATTAAACAGTGCGATGGGTTACCAAAGGAGTTTATGGAATCTATTTCCCTGTAGAATTTTAAAAAGAAAATAGATGTACATCTAACTCAGGTGTTTAGGGTGTGGTTGTATCTGGAGGCAGAGGGCAAAACGACATGAATTCTCAAAGGATTCCTCCAGGAAGAATCTCATGGCCCTACAAATTATGAAGTATGCATTTCACAAGTATACAGTAGGGAATACCTCTGCAACTGGCTAAATCAGAAAATCTGCAGACAATCAGTCAGCCGGGGGAGAGAAAAGCTTGGAGGGATGTGACATAATTCTTACATTTAAAATGTCAATGTAGCCAAATTGTTGCCAATACTGAAAGCAAAAGAATGTGTTTTTTGGACAATGTACTAGAGTTGGAGTCTGGACAATCAGTGTTCATTCTCTCAATAGTGTGTCCCTAATCAAGGTCTCCGTTTATTCATCTGTGAAATGGGTATAATAATTCATTTAGTACTTAGCACACTGGGCTATTGTGAAGTTCAAAATGAGATATATGTACATAAAGAGTTTTATATACCTTAAAGTGCTATAAAAATCTCAGACATTAATAATTGTCACTCTGCGGATTGTAAATTCTCTGGAGAAAAAGACTGTCCTTTTCAACTTTTATCTCCCTCAGATGCAGGTAGTATCTTACACAAGATCATAGATTTGGAGTTGGAAGCCACTGAGTCTCATCTCATTTTACAAGTAAAGAAGCTGAGACACAGAGAGACTAAGTGACTTGCCCAGGGTCACATTGTTAGTACATGGCAGAGTTGGGATTGAAATCCTGGTATTCCTGAATCAATTCAGTGCTCTATGGTTGATAGGCCTTTTTCTACCCCTGGGTCACTGGAAGCCATATCAACCAATACAGTCAGAGATTGGAGGAAGGTTTATTTTTTTTAATTGACTTGTTTATTGACTTTTAGTTTATAAGATTCAGTTCCACAATCCCTTGAGTTTCAAATTTTCTCTCGTCCCTTCCCCCCCACCATGGCAGCATACAGTCAAGTACAGGATCTGCAAATACTTTCACATTGTACAATAGTCTGGCTGTATAGAAGAGTTGTAACCAATGCAGTGAATAATGGGAAAAAGAAAGAAAACCAAACATGAAAAAGAATGATAGCATGTAGATTGCTTCAGTCTCCATTTAAACTCTGTTCTTTCTAGATCTTTCTCTGAATGTAGATATCTCCTTCCATCCTGAGACTTTGTAGAGTTGTCTTATAACTGTGCATTGCTGAGAAGAGTCCAGTTTATCAAGGTTGGTCATCACACATACGATGTGTCTGTGATTGTGTACAAAGAAGGAAGGTTTATTAAGGAAGGCACAGCTTAGGCCTTAACCCATACCCCAAGGCAAATCAAGTAGTGGCTATATTGAATTTTAGGGAAAAATACTCACCTATGTTGTAGGGGATGGGAAAAGGGAACACTAGCTGATAGATATTGATCACTGCCTTCCTTTAAGTCTCAATTAAAATGACACCTTCCGTAAAGGTTTTAATTTTAATTTTATCCTATTTATCCTGTATATGGCTTGTTTTATACACATTTCTTTGCATGCCATTTGCTCCATGGAATTATTAGCCAATTGAGGGCAGGGACTGTCTTTTGACTTTTTTTTTTTTTTGGCATCACTTAGAACAGTTTTTGTGCTTAATTAATGTTTATTGAATGGAACTGAATACTACCCCATGGTAGCAAAGTGCTAAGGATATTTTAGAGGACCCTTCACCATTTAAATCCTTTTATGGCTTTTACTGAACAATCTTCCTGAGATAGGTAGTACTAAGTAGAAAAAGAAAAAAAAAAGAATAGTTTTACTTCCCTTTCTCCCCCCAGAAGAAAGGATTCATTTAAAGGAAAAGAAGAAGAGTAAAAGGGGGGGGGGGGGGGAACATAGATGAGAACAAACTCTGGTAATCTTAGGTTTTTTTCTCCTCCATTTTAATAGCAATGACTTTCTGATCTTAACCACATGTTCATTGGGGAGAGTAATAAAAACAATTCTGCAGTTCACAGTAAGTTTTCTGATGCAAGGGGGAAACAAGGACATAGGACAGTATCAGGAATATTGGGTATATAGAAGAAATAATGACTTCTATCACAGTCAAAAATTTCTAATCACATATAAGAGCCATCTGTTTAGTAAAAGGGGTGGGGAGTCCATGGCCTCAAGGCCACATGTGGCCCCCTAGGTCCTCAGGTGTGGTCCTTCAACTGAATCCAAACTTTATAGAACAAATCCCCTTAATAAAAGGATTTGGTCTGTAAAACTTGGATTCAGTCAAAAGGCCTTACCCAAGGACATAGAAGGCCACATGTGACCTTGAGGCCACAGATTCCCCATCCTGGACTAGGAGGTCATAAACTTCTTATGTGCAACTTATTGAAGGATCTAAGTCAACCAGATGATTCTCTTTCTTATATACATTCACCATAGTTATATTTTCAATGCTTTTACCTCCCTTGTACTATAAGAAACCAAGGAACTTCCCCACAATACCACTCCTTGGATTTCCAAGCCCATTTTAAGAAGGTATCATCTGATTAATTTACAAGAAAAGCAAGCCTGATTCTTGAAGGCAGCACCTAAGCCATTTCTTCAAGGTTTATGGAGCCCTCTGAAAGGCCAAAGGCTTTATGGTTCCAGTGACTCTGTTCCAGAAAAGGAATAAGAAAGGACAGAGAGGGCCAGAACTAAGTCCAAAATCAGTCCTAAAGTTTAACCATTATGTATTCCAGAGATCTTGTGGCGCTTGAGAAAGGCTCCACTCTGCCTAATCTCTGTGGACAATGACAATCAAAAACATAGGTTCTGTAAATTTATAAGGACCAAAGGGGAGAGACTGTTGTGTAGCCTGCTTTGGATTTCCCAGAGATGCAACCTAATCAAGACCCATGTAAAAGAGAAAGATTTTGGATGACTCAGGAAATGAGGGCCATCAAAATCCCCACATGAGAAATGTGGGTTCTCCAATACCTGAAAAACCAGCCTAATTTTCTAGCCTCGCCTAATATCATTGCCCTCTCTGTGCTCTACAATCCAGCTACAATGTACTGTTTTCAGATTTATTGCACATTAGTCTCTGTCCATACATATATTTGCCTGCCAAACTGAACAACATATTGGTCTCAAAATTCAATGTAGAATCATAGATCTAAAGTTAGAAGTGCCTTCATAGGGGGGAGGAGAAGTGGCATCTCCAGTGGTCCTGACTTATCTCTTGCCAATGGGCCCAGATGGTTCCAGAAGAGAAAGTGAGACTGATGACTATACGACCCTCCTTCACTTAAATCCAATTCACTTACAAGTCACGGCATCACCTTTCTGGTGTCATGGT
This sequence comes from Pseudochirops corinnae, assembly GCA_028646515.1. NCBI lineage: Eukaryota > Metazoa > Chordata > Mammalia > Diprotodontia > Pseudocheiridae > Pseudochirops > Pseudochirops corinnae. The sequence continues at coordinate 121,040,245 of CM053592.1, forward strand.
ATCTCTTTTAGAATGAAGAACAAACAACAACAACCTTGATAGGATATTCCTTTTATTTAAAAATGTGGAAGCTGACACCCTGAAATAATTGACCCAGATTATACTGATAGTAGTTATAAGATGTGGAATTTGAACTGTCGTCTCCTGACTTAGGACTCATATTTTTTTCCCACTGTATTATACTGGCATATCTTCTTCTTCACCAGTACCTTTCCAGAAGCTGTCTTACATGCCTGTAATTCCCTGCTTCCTCATTCTGCCGTTGAAATACCATATTTTTCTTCAAGACTCAGCCTGTGTGGCACTTTCTTGTGAAGAATTCCCTTATTCTCCTGGCTGTTAATGTTCTCTCCTTTCTTAATTATTTCCAAAGCTATTCATCTTATATATTCCCTACCATCTTTACTCCCTTCCTGAGAATCAGTAGGGCATACCCTTAGGGTCAATAAATATTTATTAAGCACTTACAATGTACCAGGTGCTGTACTAAGCCCTATGGATACAAAGTAAGGCACAAAAAAACCTCTCTGACCTCAAGAGACTCATATTCTAGTGGGAGAGATGACATGAAAATAGCTAGCTAGAGCCAAAATATATAAAAATCAGGTGAAAGGTATTTTCAGAGGAGAAGTCACTAGTAGCTAGGGGATTTGAGAAGGCTTCTTACAGGATCATAGAACTTGAGCTAAATCTTGAAAAAAAAATCAAGGGAAATTAAGAAGTAGAGGTGAGGATATAGAACATTCCAGTTCAAAGAAATGATAAAAGATGGTAGATGGAGTGTTGTATATGAGGAACAACAATTAGGCCATTTGCAGCTGGATCACGGAGCATAAAAAGACTCGAGAAGTAGGAAGGGGCCAGATAGTAAAAGTCTGAAATGCCAAAGAGTGAACTTTCCATTTAATTCTGGAAGTAGTAGTGATCCAATTGATTTTACTTAAGCAGAGGACTGACATGGTCACTACCTTGCCTTCAGAAAATCACTTTAGCAGCTGAGTGTAGGAAGGATTGAAATGAGGAGGGACTCAAGTAAAGGAAACCTAACAGAAAGTTAATGTGATAGTACAGATCAGAGGTAATAAAGGCCTAATCTGGGCTATTGGCTGTTTAAGAGGAATGGAGTATTTAAGAGATGATGTAGGGCTAAAAAAAATAGACAACTGGATCTGACAATACATTGGATACATAGGACTAGTGAAAAAGAAAATTCAAGGGTGACATACTTCACTGAGGTGATTGAGAAGATGGTGGTGACCTCAATAGTGAAAGAAAAGTGTCAAATATAGAAAGATTTTGGTGAGGGTGAAGTGTGACTAATGAGTTCTGTTTTAGATTTGTTGAGCTGTAAATTACCATATTTTTAAAAAAATATAAATGTTCATCTGGAGAAGTTTTATCATTGTAAGTCATGGAATACCATAATATCTGAAGAATTAAAGGTCGCCAAGGGGCAATGAACAGGCTCAGGCTGGGCATGAGGAAGTCAAAACATATTCACAACAAAGAATAGTGCTAGAAAAGTGGCAAAAACACCAGCTTCAGAAAGCTATGTGAATAGAAAAGGGAATAGGTTAGTCAGGGAATTAAACCACGGGTTTCCACAGAACAGTGTTATCTTTTGGTATCTACAAACCATTGGGAGAGTCACAAGAATGACACCTAGCATACTGAGTGGAGAGATCCCATGGCATTTAGGGGGGTTGATAGGCAAAACAATATGAGATTAAAAGGCATAGATAAGTTAGAAGTAAGCACATCAATGAGATCGCACAACCATCAAAAAGATTATGCTTATCCATACACCTTATATACCCCAGAAGAATATAAGCATTTTTCATGGCAGAGGCTACTTTGTTTTTAAACTTCCACTGCCTTGTATAGGACTTTTTTGTGAGACATAAGCACTTAATAAGCTTTGTTGGAATGAATTGAATCCTACAGAAAAGAAGAGGTTGTAACAATGGGAGATTGATACCAAACATGGTAGAGAACATGATGCATGGTATATTTGTATACTTTATTCATTTATAAATTTTCTGGAGCACAGAGTATGAGAAAAGGCCTGAAAAAGTAGTCATTTAATAATCAAGATGCTAAGATTATCAAACATAATTTGATGATTTAGGGGAGTCATCATGATCTCACTCTATTATGCTCTATAGACATCATTGGGAATTAAGAAGCAATGACAAATATCTCCTTTCCCTGCTGACTCTCTTAAAGGGGAGCTCAGCTGGCACTTGCTCAGATACAAATTGGCAAACATTATAAAACCTGAACAGTCTCACCAACATCAAAAGCTGTTTAGAAAATGAGTTCTTTGGAAAAGTTGCACAACTCTTCTGCCCCTTCATCATCTGCTGATTCTAATTCTACGGCTTACATTGAAAGGCCAAAGTCACCTTTCCAAAGATATTTATGGCTCAGTCAACTGCATTTATTTATAATTTTCTCCCTTTTCAATGAGAATTGGGCTAGGCATTTTGCACATTTATGGATCTCTTTACTGAGATGCACTGATATAAAACACAACCTAGGCACTCTAATTTAGCCCTACATTTGGAAATCCTCAGCTACCACAGATTTGATCCGCTGTTTTTAAGCTTTCAAGTCAAATAACTCTTTAGAAAAATGTTGTTATTGTAGGTCAAATGATTATATAATTTCCATTGCTACAGGACTGTCCTCTCCCCTTGAGTTAAAGGGTTATGTACTAGGACGGTCATTGGAAGTCTCTTGTGGGATAGGATTATTATAACCATTTTTCAGTTGAAGAAATTGAGGCAGACAGAGGTTAAATGACTTGCCCAGGATCATACAACTGTGTCTGTAACTATACTTTGAACTTGGGTCTTCTAGACTCCAGTCCAGAAATTCTATGCAGTATGGTCCCTAGGTGAAGGAGGAGGAATGTACAAGGCTAAAAACATAGATTGAGCCCATGCTATAGAAACTTTAAAAACTAAAATGCCTGCCAATGCAGCCTGGTGCATGCTGCAGCACTTGTGGAGAGGCCCGGATAAGGCCTGCTGATCTACCAACCACAAGGGCCATTCCCAGGCCTATCACCTCAGGGTAAGGATCAGACTGAGCTGGGTAAGAGACAAAGGCAGGGCCCCATGGTAGGGGCAGCAGCTATTCCCAGGACTACCCATCCACACCCTGGAAATTTAAAAACCCCTTATCTGAACTTTCAGGGACCAAGATGGCAAAGTGAACCCAGACTGCTCCAATCCCCACCTCTGACCCAAAAAAACAGTAATTATTGCCCCAGAGGAAAATTTTAAGCAGTAAAAGCTTAGGAACCCTGGAGGAAGGGCGTAGCTAAGGTCCTGCCTCAAAATGGCTACAAAAGCAGGCTACAAAGACAAAGACAAAAACTCTGGAATCCTATTGTGGTGAGAGGGAGGAATCAAACTCAGAAAGAGAGAGTATTGACTCTGCACCAGCAACTAAAGCCTTAACAGGGACTATGACCTGGTCTCAAGCACAGAAAGCATTCCTAGATGAGCTGGAAAAGAACTTTGAAATCCGGCTTAGAGAGGGAGAAGATAAAAGCAACACCTCTTATAAAAACGAAATTGTGAAATTAGAAAAACATTACAATGAAGAGAACAGCTCCTTAAAAAGTAAAATGTGTGAACTAAAAATGCAATCTGAGCATATGGAAAAGGAACTTCAAAAACTAACTGAGGAGAGTAATTCGCTACAAACTAGAATCAACCAAATTGAAGCCGATGACTCTATGAGAAACAAAGAATCAGTCAAATAAAACATGAAGACTGAAAAATTAGAAAAAGAGGTAAAATATCTCAATGGAAAAATAACTGACCTGGAAAACAGATCCAGGAGAGACAATCTGAGAATCATTGATCTACCAGAAAATCATAATGAAAAAATGAGTCTGGACAATATCTTCCAAGAGCTCATCAAGGAAAACTGCCCTGATATCCTAAAATAGAAATCCATCGGATACCTCCTGAAAGAGATCCCAAATTGAAAAGTCCGTGAAACTTTGTGGCCAAACTCCAGAATTATCAGGTAAAGAAGAAAATACTACAAGTGGCCAGAAAGAAACAATTCAGA
>CM053592.1:121044833-121104350 GCA_028646515.1 Pseudochirops corinnae
CTATCCTATCAATTGTCCAGTCTCATTGATTTTACATCTATTCCATTCTCTCCACTTTCAAAGCTACCATAGTAATTCAAGCCCTTATTCCTCTCTTCTATATTATTATAATATTTTTCTAATGGGAACCCCTGACACATGTCTATCTTCCTCTATTTGGCATTTAAAGTCTTTTACAAACTGACTTAAATCTACCTTTCAAAACTGATTATACAGTAATCTCCTCATACTCAACTATCTAGCCCTACTGGCTTTCTTGCCGTTTGTCACAATCAAAACTCCATCTCTCAAATTATTATCTTTGTAGTGGGTTTCTGTCATGCCTAGAATACTTTGAATTCTCCTATCTATCTCTTAGAAGTTCTGCTTTCCTTCAATGTTATATCAAGCATGTCTTTTTTAAATTTCAGTTAATGACATAATGATTGTCCTAGACTGTCAGGTACATGAAGTCATGGTCTTCATCCACTCTTCTCTCTTCTACATCCCCATATCAAATAAACTTATCAAGTCTTATTGGTTAAAAACCCACTGAATTTCTTATATTTGCCTTCTTATTTCCACTAAAAGGCTATCCCCTTACCTAAACCCTGGTTCACCTTTTTTGTATCCCCAGTGCTTAGCACAATGCCTGGCACATAACAAGCCTTTAATAAATGGTAGAATAAATAATGTTCTACTAGAGCAGTGGTTCTCAACCTTCCTAATTTTGCAACCCTTTAATACTTGTATGTGGGCATATCTGCATGTGCACGGACCTGCCTTGAGACAGATAGAGGAGTGGTGTCTTGGTTCCTAAGACTATCAGAAATATGTGTTTTCTGATGGTCTTAGGTGACCCCTGTGACCCCTGTGAAAGGGTCATTCGACCCCCAAAGGGGTCACAACCCACAGGTTGAGAGCCGCTATACTAGAGCAAACAAAATGTACACAGCTAAACAAGTACAAAACACACACAAGGTAAATATGAAATAATTATGGGGAGGGGATAAGAGTACAGATAACTGCTCCATCAGGCAAATAAATGTGGAAAACTTCACAAATTTCCCTGTGATCTTTGTGTAGGCAGCACTTCTATCCTTAACCTCCCTTCTCTCACCACGAGTTACCTGTACCACTGAGAAATTTTTCTCCTACATTTTAAACAAAATTGGAGTCTCTCATTTCCATTTCTTTGTTTTTTCCTTTGTGTGAAATAACTAACACCAATCTAAATACAATCATGTCTTTATATTTTTTTTTTATCTGAAGGAAACAAATGTGGCAGGAAGTACTTAGTTTCTAACTCAAGTTCTGAAGAACCTATTTTTCCCCATTTTCAAATGTGATGAATATTTATGGTCCTAGAGACGGAAGCAATAAAACTAAATGAATTTGTTTGAGCCAAACAATATTCTGTGATCCTTTACAGTCCATTCAACTGCCACTTGACCAAGACCTCACTCAACTGAACTTAGACATAAAACTACTGACTGAAAAATGGATTTTTCCAAAGATTTTCCAATTACAAAATCACATATACTGTCACAGAAACAATTGGCAAAGTCATAAAAGTCCAGAGATATCCTTGTCTCAGTAATACATATTCTGTTTAATTCAATTCAGTTCATCTGAGCAAGTACTTTTTCATCAGTCTACTAGGCACCTACCATTGAACTTTCTTAGAGCAGAAAGTGAAGGCAGAATGGCCACAAGGAAAATACAGAAAATATAATTCAGTCTTTTTTCTTAGAGAACTTGCAGTTTCATTGTGAATACACATGAAGGAGAAACAGGATGGTATCATGGAAAAGAACACTAGATCTAGAGTTGGTGTGGATTCAGATCTTTACACTACTATTTACTACAAGCACGACCTTTGCAAATCACTGAAAATTTCTGAAATTTATTTTCAACCTTTCAAATGAAGGACTTTGACTAGGTGATCCCCCAACTCCTTTCTAGTTCAAAATCACATAATCCATGAATGTAGTATACAATCGTTATTCAACTAAGTGCTAAATTATGATCTAGGCAAAGAGTACACACCATGGGCTAAAATGCTCAGTTTTCATGAAAAGTGATTTCCACACAATCAGCAGTGATGTGTGGAATCTGCACAGAGAAGAGGAAAGAGAATATCAGAGTCTAAGGGGACACCATGGGACAAAGAACTGGGGTTGAACCTGTATGTTCTAGGAACACTTTCTGAAGATTAGTATGATTTGAGGTAGAGTTTGTGGGGAGGAAATTAATAATAATTCTTGATAGATAAGATGGAGACAAATTGTAGAGAATATTGAGTGGCTTATGAAAGCTCTGAACTTTAACCAGGGTGGGGTTGGAAGGAGAGGACCCTTTGGAGATTGTTGATTAGGAGAGTCACATGGTGAAAGGGTTTTTATTCCGGCAAAGTGATGTGGAAGATAGATTGAAATGAAAGAAGAGACAGGTAGAAAGGGTACAAGTTGGTAGATTTTTACAATAATCAAAGAGCGAGTTGATGAGGATCCGGACTAGGCTATCATGCAGTTACAAAGCTAGCAGCAACTGTTCCAGTATAGCCTAGTTCCCTCTCTCCAGGTGGTAAATATTTTTGCCCTGTACGAAAAACTCTTGGGCATAAGTGCCAATAGCTCCCCTGGGTAGCTTATCTTTGCATTTTATTATCTTATCAGTAAGTTGCTCTTCTTTTTAAACTTTTAAAAAATCCCTCCTTTTAAAAATTGGGCCCAATTCCTCTCCTTTATATTTCTGTGGCCATAGGGACAGACCAAGTTTAGTCCATTTACTAAACCTTTCACAATTCTGTGACTTCTGGCTCCTGAGGAGTGTACCACTCCATCCTTACTTTAGTTTTACCTCAGAAGGAGTAAGAACCAAAACAATAGACCATATATGGACACCATCCAGGTAAGAGACCCTGGGTTTTTGCTGATCTGAGATTTATAGTAAAGAAAAAATAAGCAAAACCATACTTTCTTTCTGTACAGTGTAAAGACATTTCCTACGTACTCACAAAACATTTATTTTCAAAGGAGATCTACTTGTTGTGTTATTGTACTGAAAATCGTCATTTTATAATAGGCAGATTCAATTTATCTCCCCCCCCCAACACACACACACACACACACACACTACATGGCCCCACTAGAAATCCTTTTCCAACTACTTCTAAATGTGTTATTGTGCATGCAATAAATGTAGTTAAAAGAACACTGGACATAAAAATAAAGCCATTAGAGCCAGGTTAAAATCTCAGCTCTGAATTTGGCAAATCAATTTACCTCTTTGCATCTCATTTGTTCAATTATAAAATAGATGTAATATTTGTGCAACATATAGGAAACTTATAAAAATGTTGAAGTACTAAATGTCATCAATGTACATGAAAACCCAAAAAGCTGAGGCTGACCATGGGCAAGTCATTTAACCTTTATCAGTGTCAATTTACTTATCTGTAAGATGGGGATACAAATATAGCCTGTCTCACATGGTTATTGTGACAAACCCACAAGAAAACATGGGTCAAGTTCTTTGCAAACATTAAAACACTATATAAATAATAACTGTTATTATTAGTTCAATCAGAGCCTCATTTTAAAGAGCCTTGGACATTTATTGTCCCTTACAGAATTTTTTATTATCAACAGAATGGAGTATTTGTGGATTTCTTCAACTAGCGGGCCCGGAGAAATGGCAGTGCTACTTTTGATCCCTTTTGGTATCCAAGCAATCTCACTCAAAAAAGGGTGAGAGAGAATTCTTCATCAAAGTATCAATGGAATCAGTAGTGGTAATTAAGGAATAGATGGAGCCTCAGCCAATGACAGATAAGAATATTGAAGAGTAGTGGTAGAATATGTAAGAAGATTGGTGAAGTTTCAATAGATGGCAGCTACAGCAATGAAGTGTAACAGCAGACAGAGCTTCCACAAGTGATAGCTGTGGGAATAGAGTTCAAAAGAAAAGCACAAAATCTTCCTATTCTATGAGAATATATGTGAAACAGAGTCAAAACTAATTTTTTTTCAAAAACAGTGGTATAACTAGACCATACCAAGGAGCCATGAAAAACAGGATCTTTCAAGGTGAGAAAGTAGCAGTTCTCCAGTCAGGACACTACACAGGCAGAATTGAGTCCAAAGGTGTCCTCAGTCTGGAACATAAGGGTTCCCTTTATACCTATTGCCGAAATCTATATTATTGTTTCCATTTGTGTACAAGGTGGTAGAGAATGGGAGAGTCTAAGCTGAAATATTATTCCATTGCTTAATTTTGACCTATTACCCTTATTATTTGATTCCAACTCATTCCAAATCAATCCAGTGATTCAACTTCACTTTTTGGTTTATAGTTCCTGGCCAATCTATTTATAGATAATTCATTTGTTGGAATCTTTCTCCTTATAATGAACACATATAACTCATAGATCTAGGCCTAGAAAAGACTTTAGAGGCCATGTAGTCCAACTCCCTCATTTTACAAATGAGAAAAATGAGATTTAGGGAGGCAGATGACTTGCTTAAGATGATATAGTTAGTATTAAAGGTGGAGTTTGAACACAGGTCCTCGGATCATATAGAGCTAGTGATCTTTCTAAATAAATATACATTATAAGAAAAAAACATGGGGGGCAGAGCCAAGATGGTGGCGTAGCAGCAGCAACATATCACAGCTCTCACATAGCCACCCCAAAATACCCATAAAATAGGACTCTCAACCAATCCTAGAACTCCAAAACCCACACAAGGATACTTCCCACTAAAGTCAGTTCGGCTACAAGGAACCATATCAGCACTGCGAACCGAAACCAGCCTGGCCTGAAGCCACGGCTGTGCCCCAAGGGCGGCTGGGCCGGAGAAGCAAAGAAAGCTCTCAGGTGAGCGGATTAGCACCAGCTGTGAGGGGGGATTAGCACCAGCAGCGAATGGGGATTGCGAAAGGGGGAGATAAGCAGTCCGATCTAAAGGTCTCCAGAGCTGAAAAGCAAAAGGCAGAGATTTTGCACCCGCCTCCGCTTTGTAGCTTCCCGCCCACGGCCTACAGATAGCAGGGGGACTGAGCGATTGTTTTCAGGCCAGGGCTCTCGCGTTGAGCGGCCTGGATACGGATTGTCGTCTTGGGCCTCGGTCTTGGAGTCTTCATTATCCAGTCAGCCGGAAGTCTTCGACAGCCAGGAGGACCCCAGCAATTTGGGACAGAGCTTTCCCTTCTGGAAGCAGAGCCCCACAGAGATTTTAAAAAAAATTCGTAGTCTGAACAACCATGAGTAAGAATAAGCATAAGAGGCAAAGTAAGAACTGCTCCCAAGCCCTAGATTCCTTCTTTGGGGAGAAGAAAGATCATGGGAGAGAGAGGGAGGAGGAGAGCGCAGCCAGAGCGCCCCCACCAGAGGCCTCCAATAAACATGAAGAATGCCTTAAAGTTAGAGATGAGCTGAAGAAGGATTTTCAAAACCAAATAAGGGAAGTGGAAGAAAAATTGGGAAGAGAAATAAGAATGTTGCAGGAAAATCATGAAAAGAGAGTCAGCAGTATGACTGAAGAAATCAACACCCCAAAAAAAGAAAAAAATATAAGTATATGGGTACTTGCAGCGTAAGTTGTTAGTATTTGTGCTGTTTTAATAATAAGCTCTATTTTTATACAAAAGCATATACACACACACACACACACACACATACACACTCCTAGGTTTCTCTTGCTTAGGTTTATACCTATAAGAAAGGATGGTATGATAATGTAAAAAGAGTAAGGGATTTGAGTTTGTGTCCCAGCACTGCTGTGTATTGTCTATGTGACATTGGGAAAGTCACATCCCATCTCTGAATTCCAATTTCTTTCTTTACAAAGATTGAAGTAGATGACTTTAAGGTCTCCTTGCTTCTAAATCCTATTTAAAAAAATAAAAGGCTCTGGTAGCCCATCTCATCTACCAAAAATAAAACATTGCCATCTAGTGGTCATTATTTTGAACTGTGGGCACGACATCCTAAAGGTCTTGATAAGGCATTAAGTAATGGGACGTTTATCCAAATTTAGAACACTGGACACCAACAGAATCACAGGTCTGAATCAAAAACAAAACAAACCATCTTATAAATAGATTAATTTTTTAAAATAAAATTATCTTTTAAGAATTTCGGAAAAAAAAATCTTGAAATAGTTGGGCATACATGAGCGTATTATGAAACTAGGATTGGGAATCATGGCCTTAGCTTCCAGCAGTTCTCGACCTGTGGGTTGTGACCCCTTTGGGGGTCACAGGGGTCGCCTAAGACCATTGGAAAACACATATTTCTTATGGTCTTAGGAACCTCCTCTATCTGTCTCCAGGCGGTCTGCCCACATGAAGATGCGCCCACATAAGACTATTAAAGGACCCCGACATTAGGAAGGTTGAGAGCCACTGGAGGCTTAAGCAAAAAAGTAGAGCATTAAAATGGGGTAAGCTTCGGAAGAATTGTGGGTGGGACCAATGCCAAATCTGTGAGTTGAACAGGAATTTAAGCCTATTTGTGAGAATGCATCCGCACAAAAGTAATTGCCTTTGGTATTTATTGTATATAACCTTCATTAGGATTAGTCCCTAGGATATTACTGTGAATGCCACAAGCTGTCCCATTAGAATTCAGTTCATATTAAATATTAATAAAGTGCTTGATTATTTTCAAACAATGCCAAGTTTCTTTAGAGAATATTTTGTGCACATGACCAATTAGCACAATTCACAACTCTGCTGGCTCACATTCATATCTCTGTAGGGCAGGTGTAGATGGCTAGTGTGATAAATATCTGAAAGCATACTGGTTTTATCATTTAAAGAGGGGAGAGAGAGGGGACTTTCTTCTATTATATTTACTAATATTCAGGTAAGTGACTATTCTGGAGAATTCCAAGCCCTTTGCAGAAATTATTTTACCATATCATTTGCATATTACCTTAGCATGCTGTCTACTTCCTCACTTTTACTCTCAACTTTGTGATGCCATTTAATAGTCTTCTTTGGTACTTTTCCCCTTTATCTCCCCAATGAAAGGACCACCAAGTCCTACTTATTCATATCTTTTAGTACTTAGCTCAATGTTGATCAGTGGTAGATACTAAATAGATATAAAGTGTTTCAATATAATGTATGTGCACTGCATTTATTCATTTATTCAATTCATTCAATAAGCATTTGCTAGGCACTTCCAAGATGTCAAACACTATAGTAATATCTATTCATGCCAATATACCAAAGAGTTCTGGTTTGTTTGGTTTTTTTACACTGTAGGAATCTCTACTATCAATAAAATTTAAAACAAAGCTGTAAATCAGAGAGTTACCTGAGGTAAGAGGTTAAGTGAAGGGTTTTTAAAGCTAAAAAAGAACAGTTAATATCATTTCCTAGGGGCAATAGGAAGCCTCTGAAGTTTTCTGAGTCATTGATTTGCATAGATTGGCACTAGACGACTGTGTAGAAACTGACTAGATTATGGGGAAACTTGTGAAAAGGAAACCAACTAGATCATTGCAATAGAAACAATAATGGCATAAACTGAAGTGATGGCTGAAAGTCAAGAGAAGAGGCTGGAAATAGGTGATACTAGGAAAGTGAAAATGGCAAGATCTGACAACAGATGGTCTATTAGGGGAGAGTAAGAGTGAAGAATAGAGGATAACACGGAGGTTTTGAAAAGAAATATTCTAGAAGGTCAATATTACCCCCTTAGGCTTCATCTTAATTCAACAGAGTTAATTACACAGCCCCAGTAATTACCATTTAATCATATTCCTGCTTTCCATTGGACTGAAGGTCCAGATGAATGAGAAGCTCAAAAGGCAAGGTATTAGTTGTGCAATTTCTTCAAGAATTTCACCTCCAGAGGCCACAGTTCAATTCAATTCAATAAACATTTATATTAAGCATCTACTCTGCGTCAGACATTATATTAAACACTCAAGTTACAAATAAGAAAAAGAACAGAGAAGTCAATATTAAATCCAATCAGATTTTGTTGAACTTTTTAGTACCGACGCAAGTCACTCTTTTCTGATATAATGAAACAACTGGAATCTAAAGTTAAGGTCATTTGCTTACCCAAGCAACAATATGGAAATTTAACTAACAACTTAAATTTGATGTTAAAATATCAAGGTAGGTTCAACGTGATGAAGAGATCGGCCTGTGAAGAAATAAACTCATACTCAAACACCAAAATCTCAAATTCTATAGGGAAAGGATCTGTGCTAAATGAATGATGGGTCTCCAATGTGTTTACTCCCTTAAAGTTTTCTCTAGGACCCTATTTCCAGACATGCATAAAAATGGGGAGATATCACCAACATAGATTTATCCATAAGCACCAGTAAGGAAAGTATATGGAAACACTTATGATCACAAAGATAGCTGAATATGTTGCCCAAGTAATCTTTTCAAATAGTGGTTGGTACCTTGTCCTCATTACTGAGTAAAACCACAAAATCCCTAAAATCTCCCTATCATCCACTGGTCATTCTATAATCGCGTATAATAAATAAACTTCCTCAAATTAGTTACATGTGTAGATTCATTTATTTGAAAAAAATATAATTCAATTCACTTAAATGAATATTGGGCAGCTAGGTGCAATAGTATCAGTGCTGGGCCTAAAGTCAAGAAGACTCATCTTCCCGAGTTCAAATCTGGACTTAGACACTTACTATATGCATGATCCTGAGTAAGTCACTTGACCCTGTTTGCCCCAGTTCCTCATCTGCAAAATGAGCTGGAGAGATAGAGAGAAGACCACACCAACATCTTTTCCAAGAAAACCCCAAATGGGGTTACAAAGAGTCAGATATAATTGAAACAACTTGACAATAACAAAAGGAACATTTATTAAAAACCTACTACTTGCAAGGCACTGTGCTAAGTACTGGGGATAAGAGCACTAGGGTTTGATGGTTAAAAGGAGTATACTCTTCTATTCTTCTTGCATAGTGGTATATTCAGATATTTTTTATATTATTCACTTTGCATTTAGTGTAAAGTTTTGTCCCCATCCCTTAAATCCTGAATCAGAACGAAAAGACTGAAAGAACCCTATCCACACACCACACACATATAAAAAATAGAAACACTGAAAAAGAGAAAGCCACCTAAAGCAAAACATTGTCAAATAAAATTAAAAAATAAAGAAAGCAGAAAATGATAATAGTATCTACAATTATCATTATTATTAAGAAAAACAACAATATCTTGCATTGACAAAGTGTTTTAAGGTTTATATAATGTTTTACAAATCATATCTCATATTAGCATCACAACATATAGTAGGCATGTAAGGCATCATTTCAACTCAAGTCTTCAGATCCAGTATTATATCCACTATGCCACCTAATGTCTTTAAGGAAGAATGTGATGAAATTTTCAACAACTGTAGAACAAATGAATCAAGTGCAATATCGCGTGCTGACATACCTTAATTTTTTTTTTCCTCTTGTACTTCTTTTAAAATTCTCTTTAGTTAGCGAAGCACTGGTTTTTGACAATAATAAGCCTAGTGAATAGTTAGACGCTTCCAAGTATGTCCAGTGAATTCTATTAATCTATACTGTTGTTTTATCAAATGAGATAATACATGTCAAGTATATTGCAAACCTTAAAGTACTGCCAACATTTAAGTTATCTTAGGTCTAAGAAACTTTGCTAAGTGATTTCCTGAAAATTGTATATCAGACTGTTTCATCATATTTTTCAGGTCATCCAGTAATTCAAATGGTTTGTTTTCCCAAGCTCAGTCTTCTTGTTCTACCATCTTTGCTTGTAAAGTTTTCAAGACTTTTCTCATTCAAATTATTCTTTTTGTTGCTGATTCTGACTTTAGTTATTTTGTCTTCCTCAACTTTTATCTTTGAAAATTTGTTATTATAAGCACCAAGTCTGTCTTTAGCAATGTTCTATACACCTTTATTGTCTTTAAAACATTCATTATCCAATGTTTTGAATTTTTCTTCGCTGTTCAGCTACATTTCTTAGGCTATTATTTCCATCAATTTGTTTGAAGTTCCCCTTTCTTTGACTTCTCTTTGGGATATTTTATTCTATTTTCCCCTTTCAGTTGGAGTACTTCCCCCTTTTTACTTCCTCTTTTTTATGTAAAAGACAATTCCTTTCTAAGATATGTTGCTTCCATTCCCTACTTTATCTTTTTTTTAAACTGTGATGTTTCTAGCTATTCATGTGTGTGAGGAAGCAGGAGTGATGATTGAGAAATTGGGCTATTTTGTTTTGCCAGAATTCATTATGTATCCTTAGAATAATCCTCAATATACTCCCTGCAAAAATGCAGCATATGGCAATCCACAACTCTGTATTGACTCTTTCACAAGCAGGTAGATGGGAGAACTAGGACCCCAATCTTCTATCCCTAGTTTAGGGTATTAAAGATTAGGCAAGATTTCAACTTCTCTCACATTCCCCCTGACACATAGTTTTTCTACATCTCGTCATCATCACACTCTAGAATCATAGAGCTGAAAATGAATCTAGATGTTATTTGGTTCAAGTGACAACCTAGAATTTTTTTGTTTTTTTTTAGTTTTTTGGGGGGTGGGGATGCAAACATCATAACTCTCCTACAAGATCAACCATACAAGATCCATATTGTTGAGTCACTCTGGATGATTGGGATCTCATTACTTATGGGGCAGCCCATCCTATTGAGGGATAGTTAGAAAAGCATAATATCAGTAAGGCATATTGGTTTCTCCATGCTTTTTATTCACTACCCCTACTGCTATCTATCTGCTCTCTAGAACTACACAGAGCAAGTCATCTCTTTTCTCTGTGACAAGCCCTCAGATACTTGAAACTACTGTTTTTGTCCTCTCTTTTTTTTTCTTTTCCAGAAAGCAAAATAGATGAAACTTATGGCATTTACATGGGTTCTGATTTTTGTTAAAGCAACTGAACAAGCCAATTAGATAAATCAAAATGTAGAATTTGAGACCTTAGGGAAGATTCTGAATTTAGGCTGGCTTTATCGTATTGGTATTTACTTTTAAAAAATGGTTAAGTTAAATAAGTTCTAGCTTTAAAGTCACTTAAATGTAGCAGGAAAGTTGACTGAGTTCCTACATACACTATCTTATAATGTTTGACTTTGTGCACATCTTTGCTGGAGTAGCTGTTTTCCCAGATGTGCTCAATGCAAATGGATGAGAAAGGTTCATATACAGTATTGTAAAATGCCCATTCCCATGTTTGGACTGCTGGCCAAGCAGTTCTATCCCATTCAACATCGGCAGCATAATGTTATTTCTTTTATGAATTTCCATTTTTATGAGTTTCCTTCAGCAATCTGGCCTAGAAAATAGGAAGCTGGAAACTCTAAAAGGTCTAATAACCAGGAATCTTTGGGATTGATCAAAGGCATAAATGATGCCAGTTCAAATACAGGCATTGGTGCTATGGTCCCTTTCAAAAATATTAGCAGGTGTTAGCATTTATTTTTCTTGACAAGGCAGAGAGAGGAGCAACTTTTGTGAATATTGCATCTATTAGCACATCAATTGTAAAATCATGGTTATCTCCTGTACATCTGGCAACGAAACACAGTTCATATGCTTACACATATGTATTTATACACACATTCACATTTAGTTATGTGTGTATACATGTGTACAACTCTTTTGACATGTAGTTCAGGGCTCTTTCTACTATTCCAGGTCCTTTTAGTATGTTGGAAACTAACTGCTTTTTCATAGGAAGGAGCAAAACAAACTCAACGTACTCCCCAGCATACTCTATGATGAGTATTGTTGTTGTCAGGTTATAATGAATTTTGCTGATAGTCCAAAGTTTTTGGATTTCTTTTTTTTTTCATTAATTTATTTTTAGTTTTTGACATTCATTTCCGTAAGATTTTGAGTTCTAATTTTTCTCTCACTCTCCCTCCTTCCCCCTCTCCAAGAGAGTGTGCAATCTGATATAGGCTTTACAAATACACTCGTACTAAACATATTTTCACATTAATTATGTTGTAAAGAAGAATTAGAACCAATGGGAGGAACCACAACAAAGAAGAAACAAAAAAAAAGGGACAAAGTGAATAATATGCTTTGATCCGCATTCAGACTCCATAGTTCTTTTTCTGGAAGTAGATAGCATTTTCTATCATGAGATTTTTGAAGTTGTCTTAGATGCTTCCATTGCTGAGAAGAGCTAAGTCTATCAAAGTTACTCATCGCACAATGTTGCTGTTACTATGTGCAGTGTTCATGGATTTCTATTGAACTCATCAGTCCTTAACAATGTCAACTCCTAAGACTAATTTTGTACTCCATTTCTTTTGGCTTAGATTGAATTTTCTGCTGTTTTTATTGCCATTCTTTTTTTTTTTTTTTAATTTGGCTTCTAAATGATTTGGAAATATTCTCCAGCTGTCATTAGGCTGAAAGAATTACAGAATTTTTTTTCAGTTAGAGGGACCTTAGAAATTACAGAATCTGAGAGCTAGAAGGGATGCCAGGGGATGGCCCAATCCATACATGAAAGAAACCTCCACCATAATTTACCTAATATGTGGTCATCAGTTTCTGCTCTGAATCCTTCTACCATACCCTTACATCTCTGAAAAATCACCATCTAGCTTCTGTTTGAATATCAAGGCATTTAAATATAAGTGCACTATACTTGAAGTCTGCATAAGGGTTCAAATACTGGTTGTATTACATACTAAGTACATAACTATTTTATGTTTTTTTTTAATTTTAATTTCTTCATCTGTAAAATGGAGCTATAAGATTAGATCTCTAGGATGCCTTCTAGCTCTACATCTTGTGTTCCCACTGCTTCTATTAATAGGAAACTCACAATATAGGTAGTTGGACCACTTCATTTTCAGAAAGTTCTACTTATCAATAAAATTGTTCCTAGTGTAACAGAACTAGACAATGAGCCCACCCCTTATGAGCGCATATAAAGTATTAAGTATGTAGTGTTACTGTAATCCCCCATAGACTTTAGAGGAGACTCAGAAATTCTGTAACTGGTTTGGGGTAACTAGCCATGTAGTAAAGAGGACTTTCTTTGATTTGCTAAGGACCCAGAAATAGGTATTCATGAACCCAGATCTGCCCTCCTGCTGTGACTTGGCAACAAAGAAGAGATATGAAATTATTATTACTAAATGAGAAGTCTTGGGTCCTCTCTATTCCATGCAAACATGTAGTCTTAGTTCTCTGACTTGGTGTTTGCTGTTTCATTAAGATGTGA
This sequence comes from Pseudochirops corinnae, assembly GCA_028646515.1. Taxonomy (NCBI): domain Eukaryota; kingdom Metazoa; phylum Chordata; class Mammalia; order Diprotodontia; family Pseudocheiridae; genus Pseudochirops; species Pseudochirops corinnae. Next base: position 121,058,058 of record CM053592.1, read on the forward strand.
GGAGATTAGAGATGATAAGTGATTTTGAGACTAGTGAGGTCAAAAAAGTGAGACACCAGGAGGTTCAATAAAAGTCCATGTCAGAATTTTTAGTTGGCCAGTCCAGTACCTAGACCTCAAGTAGTGACCTTCCAGACCCAACCCTGTAGTAGCTAAGCCACAAATTCATCCAATGGCTATGCTATATTTGAACATGAACTTGGTAGCAACAACAATGTATGTATGGATGTACATGTATATATGTGCATATATATATACATACATATATATATGTATATGCATATATGTAAAGTCCAAAATAATGTCAACATAACAGCAAGAAATTTTAGACATACAACAAATATATACATATACACACATATACATACATTATAGATATTTATGTGTGTGTGTATATATTCTCACACACATCATTCTTTTTAGCAGAAAATCTCTTCTATCCCATAAACCATTTTTTCAATTTAATTATCTCAAACCTGGGTCCTCTTTCATTAGGTAGTCTAAGAAAGAGTGGTGGAGAGGAGGCAGACTAGGAGAAGCCTCTTAACTACCAAGAGCATCCACCATATCTCTTTCCCTCCTAATCACACATATTTACAGAGACTTGATTGAAACTTTAATAAAGAGAGCAAAATCTAGTTTTTGAGAAACAAATTAAATTTGGCATGCTTCTCTAGAATGGTGCCTCTTCCTGGAAAGTTAGCTATAAATCAAATTCCTATACATCAAATCCTATGTTACATGTACTAGAGAAGCTTCCCTATTTAGCTTCGTCTAATAGGAGTTACAGCTAGGCTCCTAAGCCCATCCTACAAATGTATGCCCCTAGTCATGAAGAATATGGGGAATGGAGGCAGAGCACAGAATGGAGGGAGGAGGAACAGATACCACTCCTAGCGCTTGCTTTAAACTGGTACCATGTCATAATGTGAAGGTCAGCACATTTTAATGCAGCTTAGGAATCTTGGACATAATTTTCTTCTGTCATGTAGGATCAGATATAGTGAATGATTCCTTCCCCCTGAAGCTGTCATTTGTGATGGAGAAAACTTTAAGGGAGAGTGACAAATGCTTCACATTCAATAAATAATACTGGAAATGGGCTTTCGTGCTAATTTTCCCACAAAGGCACAATCTGTCACAGTTGTAGACTCTCATTTTACTCCAATTTTGAGCACTTAACTGAGCAATGTTACACCAACTCACCAAAAATAATTTACCAATGAGAAGCAAATTAAGTCCTTACATGTGCTATGTTCTTCTGAATGTATCAGGAAAAAAAAAAAAATTCCTCTCTTTCCCTGACCGAGCTCATTTTCAGATAAAGAGAATGAATTATATAATTATAGGAAACTCTCAGGCTGTTATATTTTATTCCATGCAGAATGGGTGAACAGTGGTGTGTATTTGAGCTTTTCAAAGCTAGCCTAGAGGGCCTTGGCTGCTTGAGATTGAATCTCTGGCTATCAGCTCACTGCAGCTTTAATATTGCTTTGGCATGTTCTGCATTGTGGAGACAATTCATTTCTAAAGTGCCCCAAACACATAGTGCCTCTTTTTATAAAAGAAGGAAAGGAAAAAAAACCCAACAGCCTTTCATTATTATTAAATTAAAACATACAAATATAAACACGTACACAGGGATGGAATAGTGAGCTATCACCTAAATCTATATTTCATTACTATGTTATATACAATAATGTATACAGTATATTTAAAATAATATAATGCGTTATAAAAAATGATGCGTAAGATAATATATGATATAATATAATTTCTACAGAGGTAGAAAATGGAGATAGAGGTATATTCTCTGTGTTTCTCCATATTCTTCTGTCTGTCTGTCTCTCGCTCACACTCACACACACACACACACATAATTCTTCAAAAATTATAAGCAAGGAAAAGATTTAAGAATGCCTAAAAGTGTTCTATAAATCACTATTCTGAATGTGTGGAGATATAGGAAATGTGGGAGAAAAGTTTTGATGTGTGAAAAAATGAGTGAAAACATGTCCAAGGAACATTCTTAGAAAATGAGAATAGCTATGGGGTCAATTTTTTTTTCTTTGTGTTTTAATCATTATCACTTTCCCTCTGGAAGTAGAGAAGAGAACTGAGATAAGATATGGTCCAGATAAAACTGAACTGTTTGAGCATTAACAAAAAGTAGAAACATGGGTTTTGTCAAGACAGTCCCAGCTATTTTGAAAGACAGCTCAAATTCGGCCAAAAATGGAAAGAATTTACTAAATATGTTTCCAGAAGTAAAATAACTATCTCTTAGAAATGACATAGATTTAAAATGTTTTTTCTTTTACCAGTACTATGTGGAACATCTAACTTTTTCCCTTCATTTTCCCCCTTTTTAATTCTTTTTCTCTATTCATTTTTTTATTCTTAACTAATATTTTCTCAACCAACCTCTCTAAAATTATTGACGTCCACTTAATTTATTTTTCCCATTTTTAGTCTCTCCCAGTCTTGATATTATAGACTCATTAATTCATGCAAGGATCTCTTTTGACACTTTATCCATGGGTGGGGTGGGGAAGGTCCTAGGATTACTTCAATTTAATTCTGTCTACAAAACTCGAGTTCACTCTTGGTATTCTGGAAGAACAATCTTTATCCAGGGGCTGAACTGACACACTGTTGAAGGAACAGCACATTTATATTGACATTTTCACTATGAATACAAACAAGAGGCATACAGAAATCTCAACTAAATAGCACAACAGGAAAGTTCTTTCAAGAAAGGCAAATGAAAAAGAGTTAGTGGAGACAGTTTCATCACAGATGCAAAGAAAATGAGAAATTTTATTTGCAAAGAAGACTTGATTATCTATTCTTTATTGCTCATGATAAGCTTAAGCAAACAGAATACCGTAAAGAGAACTGCAGCTTACCCACCAATGCCCTTGTAGACAATAACAACAAAAAGCAAAAATAGGTTATTGTGGAGTTTGACAAGTTCTAGGCCATCATACAATTTAGTACTCAGTGACTCCATTTAAAATGAGCAGAAGGGAATATGGTCAAAAATAATGTTGAAATGCAATTTGAGGGGCAGCTAAGTGGCACAGTGGATAGAGCACCAGCCCTATAGTCAGCAGGACCCAAGTTCAAATCTGATCTTAGACTAGCTGTGTGACCATGGTCAAGTTACTGAACCCCAACTGCCTCCCCCCCCCAAAAAAGTACAGTTTCAGATGAATAAATAAGTTTTTTGATTTAACATAACCTGGCTTTGTGACCCTGGGCAATAGATTTAAAAAGTCAGTGCTCTAGGCCAGCCGTGTCAACCTCAAATAGAAATGGGGCTGTACATAAAGATCCCACAGACCACATACTGACCTAGAAAACTATATATCAAATATTAGGGGCAACAATGCAGCCTGTCGGAGCATTTTTTACTTTGAGGCAACCCTCTAAGACTATAAGTTGCACAAAAGAGGTTGGTTAGCTTTGGCAAAAGGAGCTTCCTCATTTAGGAGTCTCCTATACCAATGAATGTCCAATTCCTAACCCTATTCCAAATGAAATCTAGCAAAGGCTTACCAAGAACTCACATCTTTTTGTCATGAAGACAGAAAGTATCAGATGTGGCTAGCATTGAATATCTGTCACACACAAATGAACTTGACTATACCATAACAGACTGAAAGTTACTTTTATATCTGTTTATATATGTAGGAGTCATTTCAGAGTCAATAGGCTGTATGAAATCAAACCACTGGATGATTAGAGCAAAGACTAAAGCAAACACCAAATTAGAGGACAGGATAACCAATGAAAAGAAGTGTGTTCACAGCAGCTCAAAGCTAACATGTTCTCTTCGAGGTTCTTTTCATAAAAAGCAATAAATGATGAAAACGTAAAAAAACAGTATATTTTGTGTGTATATGTAAAAGAAGAAATGTATATTAATTGTTAAAGAATGTGGGATAGTGCCACTGTTATAAGTAAATGTTTTAATAGCTAATATAATTAGAAAAATAATTTTTATATAAATTACTAAAATATGTGTATGAATAAATAACTTTCAGACAAGATTTGGACAGTTTAAAAAAGAAAATTATCCACAGGGTACAAGCGAGGACTTGGAACTTGTCTATAATGTGGTAGCTTGCTTCTCATGTGTGGAAAGAATTTAAGGTTATAAAGAAACAGAGAAAAGATCTATTATTTATTAAAAACTCAAGAAACATAATGCAGAGAAACACATTTTCAAAGGCACCAAAGATATACACTGCCCTGCTGAGAATTTCAGAGTTGCAAAGCATGATAGTAGGTCAGCTATTATGTATAGCACTGTTTTAGGACTAAGGAGGGAAAAACTAAGACAATGACAAATCACAGAAACCTTTGGATACTGTGCTATGATTTTTAATGGATTTTATTTGGTAGGTGAAATTTAAAAAATTGTTGCTTTGATTTTTCTTTTTTTTTTTAATAAAAGGTGAGTCACTGAGCCTCAAGGCTATCTTTTGAGCCATCAGAAAGAATAAAACAAGGACATGAGCAAAACATCACACAGTAACAGCAGAAGCGAAAGAGAAAGTTGAGAAATGAAAGCACAGGGAAGGAGAGTTAGGGAGGATGAAAAACTGCTTCATTGGAGCTGTGGCAGTTAAAAGCATTCACCTAAGCAAAGCATTAGCTGAGTGATTTCTGATTGGTTAGAGATAGATTTGATTTCATTGGCCAAGAGTTGCAGTGATAGCTATTGCTCTTCAGAACTAACCACCTTGCAGCTAGTTGGCAAAGTGGATAGTGTACCAGGCCTGGGATCAGGAAGACTCATCCTTCAGAATTCAAATCCAGCCTCAGACATTTACTAGCTATGTGTCCCTTGGCAAGTCACTTAACCTTGTTTGCCTCAGTTTCCTCACCTGTAAAATGATCTGGAGAAGGAAATGGTAAACCACTCCAGCATCACTGGCAAGAAAACCTCAAATACGGTCATGAAGAGTCAGATATGACTGAAAAGTGACTAAACCTTAAGCTGAAGAAAGGTGAAATTTTCCGTAAGAGCTTGTTGCTCTTCGCTGACATCTGGCTTAAGAAAAGCAGCAAGGTGGTGGGGTGAGAGGTGTTCTGCAACTACTCTTGAAGAACCTTTAATCTTAAAGGCAACTGTTATTCACATTGAGCTAACATTTTCTAAACACAATTTTAAGGGTGATGGCTACTTGAAAGTACTTTTAAAGACTATGTTTGAACTGAGAAGACAAAAGATTTCCCCCACAAAAGAGTGATGAAGATCAATAGTCAAGGAAGGAGTAGAGGAGGTTTATATGGTACAGATGTTCCTGAAGAGACCAAGAGTTTTGAAGCCTGATGTCTAGAGTTGTGAGTTGCCCTAAGCCCATGAGTTTCCTCCATGATCTGTTATGTCTGCCAGGTTCTTGTAAGAGTGGGGCTTACTTTTCACCTTAGCTGTTAAGTATAATAGTAGAAGAATATGATCTATGTCTATATGTATATGGTAATCTAGTTGTTATATATGTCTATATATTATATATGTGATATTTATTAATTTCATTTTTCTTTTGCCTTCTTAAGTGGTTATATTTGAGATCTAAAAGCCTCATTATTATGAACTGTATACCTAGTATTCCGAGTGTGGATGTTTTATCTGGTGAGCAAATAGCTAGGTAAAGGCTGGGGAGCTAGAGTGGAAAGGTAAGGAAGTATATCTCCCCTTAAATGGGCTGCCTCTAGAACTGTAAGGGAGTTTCACTGTAACCCTAAAATAACTATCTGTTCCTGGGAATTTAGAGCTGCTGTGTGAGAGCAAATTGAAGGAGTAAGCTAAACCTCGGGAAAAATGGGGTGTTTAATACAACTGGAGAGAGTTATCATTTCCTGAGTGTGACATTGTTAAGATGTTTATATTTCACTGTGTGTCGAAAGTTCACTTGTAGCACATATATGTTACATTGTGGACCACATGCACATGTTTGCACCATTACACAAACTGTCAACTCCCATATTTGCAGTAAATGAAAAGAATTATACTGATTCTGAATGTAAGAAATTCCTAGAGAAGTTTAACAAATGAAAAGCAATCAACACAATGAGGAGTCTGAAAGAGTCCTATCTGGCAAACATATCCTCGCCAAGCATGAACATATCATAGCCTTGAAGGGCAATATCATTTGCTCATTTACAAAAGACCATGAAGGAATGTAAATTACAAGAAGAACAATGGCCACAATAGCATCAATGCCAAGCATTTACATTAAATTATACTTACATTACTTTAAAGTTTACTTAGCATTTTACAAATAGCTAATTTTATCTTCACATAACCCTGTGAGGTAGACACTATTATATACCTTCACCAACCCTATTTTACAAATAAAAACACAGATGTATAGTGATTAAGTGACTTACCCTGGTTCACACAGCTAATAAGTGAGGCAGAATTTGAACTCAGGACTTCTTTACAACAAGTCCAGTGCTCTATCTACTACACCACCTTGTTTCCTCTACAAAAGACCATAAACACTAATAGTTTAACAAAATAGTGAAAAGTAGTTGAAGATGGCCAAGAAAATATCTAGTTAAGCCAGATTAGTTCAAAAGCATTTGTAATGGAAAATGAAATGCAACCAATGTAGGCACAGAACAGTTAGATTAGAATTCTTATAGCAGTGTTTCCTTTCTGATCCTGACAGTACAACTAATACATTTAGATTCTATGACTTCTGTTCTCAATATGCTTTGCAAAGAATTAATGATAACCCTTAAGATTAATCAGACTAGCTAGGTAGATACTAGCAAAAATACATCAATGAACACTGAAGATACCTATATTAGAGTTAAGTTTTAAAGGCATTAGGGATAAATTCTTAATAAAGCAAAAAAGAACAAAAGATTCCAGAAGAAAGGAAAAAAGTAGAAGTGAATCCATTTAGTCTTTATCAGAATGGTCAGTGACTAGATCAAGATCACTCTTGAGAAGTGTCTGTAGATAATGTTCTATGAAAGACATCTTCATAATCAAACAACCCAATTAACTGAAGAATTTGGAAACTATTGCATGCTGCTATGTTTAATGATTTTTTTTTAAAGTATTGGACTTGGTGGAACAAAACACAACCATGAAGGCTCCTCTCAAACTAAGTTTTTCTCATGTATACTTTAAAAACATGGAAAATTGATAGCAGTTATATGTATAGAAATCAATTTTAAAACTGAATATTGACATCAAGTGATGTGCCATTCATATGAATACACATGCATATATTTTGGTATATATTTCACTAAAAATATTTGATATATAATGGAAGATATCCCAAATAAATTCCAAACACAATAGGAAATAGCTTAATAGTAAGGTTTTTCCAAATACACCTAAATGAGGGGTACAAATGGAATTATATTCATTACATTTCATTAATCCTTAATCTTCTGCAAAGACTGTTTAGTAAAATCTTTACCAATGCATAAATTCTGCCTAATCATCCATACTGGAAAAACAATATATATTAAACAAATATTGCCACTATTGTGCTCTTCAGCTGGAAAGGCATTCTATAGATTTATTTTGTTGATACAGGATTTCAGTTGTCAAAACTAGACAATGACCTACTCCCAGAATTGAGGAAAAGAAAGAGATAAAGTTGGATTGCAGGTAGGAAATTATACTGCATTTTCACATAGCCCAAAATTGATCACTGCTGGAAAAGCTCATATTTTTAGTAGCAATATTCTCTGTAATGCCATATGGCTATGAATTCTGGAGCATTACAATCTCAGAAGAGTTTAAATTACAAATAACTCCAAAAAATAGAAAGACACATAAATTGGCAACAGCATGGCACCAATGAAGGTTTTTACAAGAGAAGTCAACAACATTATAAAAACAAACACCTTTGAAAGATTAAAAACTCAGATTAACATCATAATGAACCATGATTCTCGGGGACCTACGAGGAAAAATTACTATCTACTTCCTGACAGATGGTAGACTCAACATGTAGAACGAGACATATACATTTAGACATAGGCAATATCAGAATTTGTTTTACTTAACTAAGCATATTTGTTACAGGTCTTTTGTTTTTTCTTTTCCTTTTTCAGTGGGAATAGGTAAACAGGAGAGATGTTTTCATTGAAACTGAGGAACAGTGGAAAGTTGGGAAGATTTAATCTAGAAAAATTAAAAGTTGACTGAGTGATATCTTTTAGTTATATTAAACCTTATCCCATGGAGGAGGATGACCTTTCAATTTCCATTGCATGGACAGTGAGTAAGAGGGGTGACTTCAAATTACAATATGAATGATTTCTTATTTTAGTCATGAAGAAAACTTTCTTATGAACTAAAATATGTTACAACATAGAATTTTAAAATCCTTTTTTTAGCTAAATCTTTGTATGAGAGGTCACTAAGAATAATAGAGGTAAATTATTTCTTTAAAGCAATGGAATGAACTAGCTGATCTTTTTGAATTCTTTTGAATTTTATTCACTAACCCTCTATTAAGAACCTATCACAGGTGGCTAAGTGGCGCAGTGAATAGAGCACCAGACCCAGAGTCAGGAGGACCTAAATTCAAATCTGGCCTCAGACACTCTGTACTAGCCATATGACCTTGGGCAAATCACTTAAACCCGATTTCCCTGCCTTCCCCCCTCCAAAAAGCAAAAACAAACAAACAAACAAAAAGAACCTACTATGCACAAGGAAAAATGATAGGGTAAAAAAAAGAATATGCCTGCCCTCTAGTCTAACATTCTGTCATAGGTGCCAGAATTTAAAATATGATAAAGCATATAGATAGATAGATATAGAGATATATACAATACATAAATGTTTGTATGTATATGCATGTATATATATGTATATATGCACACATACATATATGCATATATGCATACATGTGTGTTATTTTTTGAAAAATCTATTTGAGTACTATTTAGAATTTAAATCTGAAGAGAAGGCAAGAAAAGTATTTTTATAGATCAGAGTTCAATGGAATATTATATGCAGTTTAGCATTTATGAGAATACCAGAAAGTATTTATGAATTAAGAATATGAATTATCTACCCCATCAATTGGTAATATAAGAAGAATGATATATGCAATTGCTGAATGGATTTTGTTTGTATGAAATGTATATAAAATGCATTATATTTGATTCATTTGTTGAAATTTACATTCTAGTCAGGTACTTCTTCTTGGTTGTTAGCCATTTTTTTTTTTGCTATGAATACTTAAATAAATCAAGTGTGCTAATATTTTGGAAAACAAGCGTTGCAATTTTCAAAGAGAAGATCAAAATGTCTTTTGTTCCACTGGGTTCAAAGCAAGGGTGTATCAGTTAAACTCATCTTCTGGCAATAAACATTTTTCCTCAATTTTTTTCATCAATAATAGGACCAAGGACTTAACAAGGCTGATAAATATTAAAGACTCACATTGGAAGGTGGCATTAATATCTGCCATTCTCTTAAGTTATAAATTTAATCACTGCAACCTCAAAGCACATGTTTATATAACAAGAAGTCTCTATTTCTTGTTGTAACCTTGATAAGCATGTAGGTCTTCACATATGGCTGATTTTAAGTGTTATGGAGACTGTTTCACAGAAGGAATTGTCACTGGTTTCTATTTAAATTGGGGTCTGGAAGGCTATGTGTAACAGCCTACCTGATAATTGGTTCTATTATGAAGCACTGTCACGGCAGATTTTCCAAGTACAAAACAAAATGCTTAACACCACCTTCCCAGCAAAAGCTGCAGCAGAGTGCTTCAGCAGCACTATTTCCCATTCTAATTGCATATACTAAATCCAATTATGCCTCTCATAATGCAGATGCCAAACCTGACATTCAGGCTATTTCTTAAGAACAATGCTACTTTACCAAGGAGCAGGTTGGATGGATTTTGGCTGTTTCTTCTATTCCTCCACCCCCTGCTGCCTCCATGAGTTTACCTACAAGCACAAATTGAATTCTTCTGTAAATAAATGCCACTAGAAAAAATGTCTACATAATAAATCAACTCATCTGACCAATTACAATTGAGTATACCATATACAATTAATACCATATATTTGGTCATCACACTGACTTGTTTTTCCTGTTTTATAAGAAAATTGTGGGCAGATTTTCATCATTTATTGAATTGAATAATTAAAGCAGCTCTCAAATTTGTGACTTCAGGCAGCCCTGAAATCTATAAATATAAGAAAATAAAATGTAAATCACTTATCAAGACTCAATTTTCACATCTGTAAAATAAGAATTAGGTGATTCTCAGCTTCCATCCAACTCAAAAAATTGGATGATGTCAGCAGTCAGTTTGACTTTCCAGAAATAAAGATTCCCTGTGCAGATTTAGGCACAGTACCTAGCTCACATAATGAATGTGTAAATTTGGGGCAACTGTTTAAGGGATAGGATCCTGAAAAGCTTTTAATTCCTCTTGTATAGTTTGCAGAGATCCTGTCATTAGCCAGATTGTGAATTTGGCCCAGTGAAAGCATGCAGAGGGATTATTATCATGGTTGGTTTGATGTGTGCTCTAAAAATATGAATGAAAATAAATTCGCTTTGAAGGGGAGTCTGCTTTAACTGCTAACCTCAGAAGCACCTAAATAAAATGTCTCTGCCTCTTACACAAGCATAGGTGAACATGGATGATGTCCCAATGGGACAGAGCATTTGAAGCAAAGCACATCTTCTAAAACACCCAGTGGTCAGCAGCACTTCTTGCCTAAGCTCAGGGAAGAGAGAACTTCCTTTAATTTTCCTTAGCAGAATTGTTATACTTAGGTCACATAAGCCAGAATTCATCCTTAAGCAGCAATTATTTATTAAGCTTGTATACTGTCTGGATCATCAGTTACCAAGTTCCTGTCGAGTCTCCCACAATCTCCCTCTCATGTGTCATTTTAAGATTTCCTCTTCCACTCCCCCAATTTAGGTTCTCATTAATACTCACTGAGACTATTGCCACAGCTTCCTAATCTCATCACCCCCTCATCCAAGCAGCACTACGCGTCTCCCAGAGAAATATTCTTGTTCCTCTCCATTCATATCCCTTCCCTTTCAGGCACCTCTGACAGTTTTTCTTTGCTTACTGAAGAAAATCTAAACTCTTTGGTCTGTCATTTAAAGCCCTCCACAATTTGGTTTCAATCTACCTTCCCAGCCACATGTCATACTCCCCTTCACCTAGCCTTAGTACTGTGCCTGGCATATGGCATATGTCACTTAATAAATGATTTTGTTGATTAACCTATATATCCCTGATCTAAAGGTAAAGTAGGATAGCCAGGGTTTTACCACAAAACCCCCACTGTATGGAATTGAAAAGGCATTGAATACACTTGGAGTCTTTTAGAATGTTAGAAACATTCTATTAAAATAGTTTAATACCTGGTTAACAAGAGTAACTAGTTAGAATAGGAACTACAAAATGATGGATAGGGTAAATGTTACTCTTTCAACCCAAACAACCTCACTCCCTCATCTAAAGACTAGTTTCATGGTGCATGAACTGGGCCCAGTTTGTGAAATTTGCTCTAGGCACAGGAATACCTAGGTATGGTTATCTCCTGACATACTATGTAACTTACTATCACTCATATTTGTTCCCTTCTTTCCTTCTGTACCTTTTTGTTGAACAAAGCTGGAGAAAATTACAAAATAGTAAATTGGTTGCATTATAAATTTATGTAACATAATATCAACTGGGTGCTCTGTCAGCGCCCTAACAGATTCACATCCTATTATCCACAGAATCAAATTTCATTCCTCAAGATTGCTCTGGAACCCACTCTCACAACCCTCTCAGGTGAAGACTTGCACTAAAAACGTTAAGACTATTTGCCTAGAATTCCTTCTTCTCCCATCCTCTCATCACTCAGACATATTCTCTGACTAACTCCTCCTCTACTGTATCCCAGGGAGAGGTAACTCTTCACATTCAAGACTTACCCTTCTACATACACTCTCACTCCTGTCTTGTGTGGTCTTCTCCAGCAGACTGCTCCCACCATTATCTTCACTCTAATTCTTAACTTTAGCTTCTGCCTCTGCCAATCTACTGGCTCCTCTGCTGCTGCCTACAAACACGTTTTTGTCTCCTCTGTCCATTCAAAACCACCCTCGATTCAACTATTGCCATTAGCTATTGTCCTATATCTCTCAGACTTCTTTGCTACACTTCTTAGGAAAGCCACCTAGGGTATTTCCATTTCCTTTCCTTTTACCTTCTTCTAAATCCTTTGCAAGCTGACTTATTATTGCACTATCTGAAGTTAACTCATATTTGTTAATTGTCAGATTCAATGGCTTTGATGTTTATGAGCATCTGATACCGTTGATCATGCTTTCTTCCTAGATACTCTCTCCTCTCTAGGTCTTTATGATACTATTTTCTTTTGCTTTCTTCTCCTGTCAGACTACTCCTTAGTCTCCTTTACTGGCTCTTCACTTACTATGAGTGTGATCCATGACACTATAGTGAGTTCTCTTATTTTGTATATATTTTTTGCGTTGTTTTTCAGTTCTGTCTGACTCTTTGTGACCCCTTTTTGTATTTCCTTGGCAAAGATACTAAAGTGGTTTGCCATTTCCTTCTCTAGTTCATTTTGCAGATGAGGAAACTGAGGCAGACAGGATTAAGTGATCTGGGGTCACACACCTAGTAAGGGTCTGAATCTGGATTTGAACTCAGATCTTCCTGAATTCAGAACTAGAACTCTATCCACTGTTCCACTATCTGTATACACACACATATACACATTTGCACACACATATATATGTGTGTGTATATATATGTATATATGTAATATACATATGCATTCACACACATATTAACACTTAGTGATCTCACCAGTATCCCTGAGTTCAACTATCATTTCTATGCATGAGATCTCCATATCTACATAGCCTCAACCTCTCTTCTGAGCTTATATCTGTATAACCAACTGATTTTTGGACATCTTGAATCTCATGTCTGGTAGGCATCTCAAATTCAGCCTGTCTGTCCTAAAAAGAACTTGATATATTTCCACCAAACCCTCCCACTTTCCTCATCTTTCCTATTACTCTTCAAGACATGATCAACTTTTCAGTCACTCATGTTTACAGTCATGGTGCCATTCTTGTTACCCCATACATCCAAATCTAATAATAAATCTTGCCATTGTTATCTTAACAATATCTTTAGTATACATCCCCTTCTCTGAACTCACATAATCACCACCTTTCTACAAATCTTCATCATCCATATCATAAACTATTCCAATGGCATGGTCTCCTTGACTCAGATTTAGTAAAAGAAAAACAGAACTCAAGCTGGGTTTTGTGATCCCAAATCCAGTAACCTTTTCCTACTGAATGATTTAACCCTGTTATGTAAATTAAACTGTTCTAGCATGGTGAACCTGAATACATGTGAGCTAGAAGCCATATTTGCACAAGGACCAAATAATGACAATACCCATTTTTACCTGGATGGGAAATGAGCTGTCTTTTTTTTTTTCTTTGTTTTTTGGAGGGCAGTTGGGGTTAAACAGCTTGCCCAAGGTCACACAGCTAGTTTTGTGTCAAGTGTCTGAGGTCAGATATGAACTCATGTCCTCCTGACTGCAGGGCAGGTGCTCTATTCACTGTACCACCTAGCCACCCCAATGAGCCAAGTCTTGATGTCACGAGGAACCCTTCAACACCAGCACTATAATAGTTAAACTTTATTTAAGTGAAATGGCTATGAAATAAATTGTTTTACATAACTGAGTTATTAACTGACAATTGACCAAGAACTTTTGTTGTTATCGTTTCTACTCATGTTGAAAACCATTCTGGTATTTAATTAGTTTGTTGTCTTTGCATAGCGAAATGAACACAAATTAATCTTTCCTTGATAATTAAAGATCCTTCCACACATCATTGATCAATTATAATTTCATCATTTGAGTAGATATAGATACAGAAGGCATAGGTTATTAAGTTCAGCATGCATTCCTGAAATTTCTAAATATACTTTATTTTACATAAACAACCTAATGATAGCGCGTATGTGTCCTGTGATGGACATGTTTGTCATTGTAATAGTAACATTTAGAGAGGTTTGTCACCAAGTTGACCACTGGCTTGTGAATTTATAAAGCCACAATAACTCCTAAGGTCTGGGGGAAAGGACCAGAGTGGGTGGAAGTGGGGCTATAATTGACCTTGATAGAAAGAATACTTATACCAACAAAATTCCAGTTCATTCTAAAAATATACATAGTTCAATGGCAAATCTTCATTATTTGAGAGATGTTTGATTTTTGGGAAAAGACAAAAATCAATCAAAATCAGATCTGGTGAATAAAGAGAATGACCATAAATTCAACAAGCATTTATTAAAGACTTAGTGGGGCGGCTAGATGGCACAGTGAATACACCTCCGGCCCTGGAGTCAGGAGGACCTGAGTTCAAATCCAGCCTCAGACACTTAACACAAAAAACTAGCCCTGTGAATCTGGGCAACTCACTTAACCCCAATTGCCATCCAAAAAAAAAAAAAAACCCAAACAAAAAAAGGCTTACTGTGTGCCAGGCTAGGAAGCAGCATTTTACCACCCACTGACAAAATCCCAATGGCTCTCTCTTGCCTCTAGGATCAGTACTACCATTACTACTACCACCACCACTCCTCTTCTTTTTCTTCCTCCTCTGGTGACATAAATAATCCTTCATAATCTGGCTCCCCAATCTACTTTTCTAGGTTCATTGTACATGTACTTCTCACACTTTAAGTCAAATTTATCTGCTTTTATTTTTCCATACAAGGCATTCTGTCTCCTGTCTCTTTTCCTTTTACCTGGTTGTCCAAAGCTCCTACAACACCTTCTCACCTATGCCTCATAGAATCCCCATCACCCTTCAAATTTCTTTTGGAGTATCACTTCCTATAGGAATCTCATCCTGAACCCTCCACTCCCATTCCCAGAAAAATATGCTGCCAATTATATATGAACTTTCTTTCAAATTATTTCCCTGATGGAACATACATCAAGTTCCTCAAGGAGAGGAACCGTATCATTGTTTTTTCTTTGCCTCTATGTTGTTCTGCACAATGCTTGGCACATGGTAGTTGATTAATAGCAGGCAACAAAGAAATGGTTCTTGAACTACTGCACTGAAAATAACTTGTGACTGCAAATTGAATGATTTTCTTACTTAACTTATACCTGGCCTGTAGGTGAATTGCAAAGTGTAACTCGCTAAGGAAATAAAACTCCAATGTGATTTTGGTGGCGATTTGCCTCTTAAGGAGAGTTTCTTCCAAAATTTTAGCAATTTTTTAATTCTTCCAAACAATAAACATTTTTTTGGACATTGTTTTATCAGCATCCGTAGGTTGACTGTCTCCCAAGACTGTAATTCCAGCAAGGCTATGAAGAACCTTTCTTTCTAAAATGAAGGGCTAAGAAATGGGAGAATCTGGTTATGGTTTCCCCTCTTAAGCAAGTCATTTGATGTCATTGGTTGATTCACTACCACATTTGACCAATAGATACAGTATTTTCCCAATCTGTTCCACAGTGTTTTTCAAATACAAAACACATTCAATTCTGCCATTACTTTGTGTTGCCTCATTGTGCCTAATTATGTACTCTGTACTATATTCAGTCACTGTTAGCTAACTGTTCAAGATATTCAGGGAAAAAAAAAATTTTTCAAACCTCCAAAAATGTACCTGTGCATACTTCAATAAAATCAAGCTGCATCATGTACTTTCTCTCTCTAATCACATTTGAACTATTTGTCTTCTCCTCTTCTGCTGCTCTCTGTAAGAATAATCAATTTAGAATCCCTTGGAAATTTCATTAATATGCTACTTACTCCTTGCAGGGCATTAATAAAGATAATATTGAAGGGCAGCTTTAATATTGCCCTCACTGATATCCCCTGAAAACTTCACTCTGACTAACTGTTGTAGGGCCATTTTTCATTCACCCTTTATATACAAATTATTGGGCACACCAAAACTGTGAGATTACATTTTTGATGAGATGATATATACTTATGTTGCCTAAATTTTCTTTCTTGAGATCTTGATTAATACAGTATTTTTTTTTATCAAGGTTGGTATTTCAATCAGTATTTATCCTGTTTTAATGATTTAGGTTATACAAAAAAAAAAAAAAAAAGAATATTTAATGGAACCATGTGCTAATTACAACTCAATCATCTGTGTCTCGAAAAGATAAAAGGACATTTTGATCCTAAGAGTCAATAGAGTAGACTCTTCCTTATATAAACCTGCTCTAATTTTCTGATTTACATCCTATATACAAACTACCACTGGCCAGAACCTGGTAGCAAGTCCCTTCTTTGTAGACATACTAGGTAAGGTGCCAATATGTTTCCCATGATCTACTTAAGCTTCTGGAGGATATATTTCCAATTAATACCTATTTTCAGGAAAATGAAATGTCCTAACTCCTTTTGGATACTTGCCTTATCTCAACTGTTTTTCTTTCCCAGTCTAGGGTATATGTATAATAGATACTTAATAAAAGCTTATTTTGAATTAAAATTCCACTTATTAAACCCACTAAGCAGTTGAATATCTGATAGTCTTTCCCAGACATTATTTCCCCAAACCAGAATGTCCTTCACTGACTACAGATATCCAAGTTCCCGTGCCCCCACTTCAAAATGCAATTCAATGCTCACCTCCTCCAGGCATCTTCAGCATAAAGCCTGAGACATAGTAGGTGAGGTGCTTAATAAATGTTTATTAGCTAGCTGATGAGCATCACTGTAAGAACTTTTGTTCTAGGCTCACATCATGTATGCAGACATAGCCTTGTTTCACATTCACCAGCATGTGGCTTTGTAAACTGTTTCTTTGTCCCCTGCCTGTATCTTACATAATAGCTCCAGAGACATTGAAAGTACCTAGAGGTTGGGTGGCTAGGTAGTGCAGTGAATAGAGCGCCAGCCCTGGAGTCAGGGGGACGTGAGTTCAAATCCAGCCTCAGACACTTAACACAAAAACTAGCCGTGTGACCTTGGGCAAGTCACTTAACCCCAACTGCTCTCCAAAAAGCAAAAAAATTATAAAAATACCTAGAGGTCTCCCTCTCATAACATGGTCCTGAGCATACAGTAAATGAGATTACTTACTTAACCCAAATAGTCCAAATAACACAGAGGTCTCCGTTTCTCCCACCACATTAGCCTTTTAATGTTGATATTCCCTGGCTTTGGCAATACCTTTTAAAATCTGATAGCTTTCTGCTTATACATCTATTCCTCCTCAACTATTCCATGGTCTTTTAGTGCAATCATCTTTTTCACCTGGCACAGAGGAAGGCATATTCCCCCCAAGGGCCAATCATGAGCCTAAATTAATTATGATAATCAGACTGCTCTGCTTAATCCAATTAAACTTAATTATTTGATCCCTGTATTCCTCAACCACCTTGCCTAAGGGAAGTTTTACCTTTGTGCTTTTAAACTATTTCTAGGAACCAAATCCATCCTCCAGATTTGCTTCTCAGAAACAGCTTTATAAGGTATTGAAAGAGGGAGAGAAATCAGACTTATCTCCTAAACTTGCACTTCTGTGCCAGATCTCATAATGAATCTCAGGCTTCTTTTAAAGCCATGATGACAGTGGAAACAACTCTGCCAGAAGGAGTGACAAGTGATCAAACTGGAAAGTTGACTAATCCAAAAGGCTTAACACACATAGTTAAACTTTTCATATTAAATCATGGGAAGAAGTATAGGAAATCAAAGTTCTAGACCTGAAATAAATCCTCATTCAATCCACACATCCAGGAAGTGGATATGTATTCCTTCACATGAGAAACAATGTTCTGGTAAAGGACTATCTCCATCTTTCACAATCATACAAGAGCATGTCAAACGTGATGTGATGTCTCAAATACTCATTTGAGTTTGATGCTCCACACACAATATATGTGTATAATAATAGATGTAAATGTCTAAGACCAGGTATGGTGTTGGGCAAGACTTGGCAATTTTGGGCAAACTATATGCACTTGGTGGGGGTGGGGAAGGAAGGTATGGGTACCAGCCAAGTTGTGTCACTGTTTCCCTTGAGCTGAGTTTGCTCCTGAGGAAGGAGAGCCACAGATGGTAAGTCAAGGGTACAAGATTATTCCATTAAAGGCTACAGCCAAGGCTGCATCGTGGCTCCCCTTGGACAGAGTCAGGTGGGCTTTCTCAACCTCCTAGGTCATCAGCCTTGGTGAACTATATGACTGGTCTCTGGCTAAGGCTGCCTGACCAGTGGACAAAGACATGACTTTCATACGGTTTTAGAAGGGTGAAACTCTGTGCAAGGGGAGGGGTTGAGAGATTTATCTGGGCAACACACACCTGGTGAACTCAGCTCATACCTTGACTTTAGTTGAGCTTTTCTATATGAAACTTAGGCCTAGCAAGGTGTAACCATGCATTGAGGATGCAACTATCCTAAACTTAAAAACTTCTATGTATTTTAAAAGGGTGTTATTTTGCTAAGTGGTTAGGTACATGCCTTGCAGTGTCTCACACATAATATGGAAGCTTAGAAATATAAGTAAGTTGAGTTGGCTATAGAAACAGCTAATAGGGCAATGTCTTCTGCTGTACCCACTGCTCTCTGCCTCCATAGTCCAGGTTTCATAAGTATTGTGCTTGTCTTCAGAGGTTCTCTCTATTACACCTGGCTGTTGACTGATTTAGGGAGAGGGGGTCATAGATTTCACAAGTGAATAGTAATTACACTATCAATAGCCCCACAAAGGAAGAGGTACTCATGGTATTATTAGTAGATTAGCTTAATTCAATGATCAATGTTTTCATCATCTCCTTGGAACTTAACTCTGTAATTATATCATACAATTAGAGCATGTTAGTATCATGATTAGTCAATTGAGTTCAAACCTATAAACTCAATTCAATTTCAATAATCATTTATTAAGTGCTTAGTATGTTCTAGGCATAAAACTGGACATTCAAAGGCAAAATATAAAAGGCCCCTTCCCACAAAGAGTTTATATTCTTCTCAAGGGAAATGACATTTAGACACATAAGTATAAAATATTTTTGAAGTACAAATTCGGTTTGTTGAGGAAGGGAATCATAACATTTATCTGGATCAGAATATGCCTTGTGCTGGAGAAAGTATTTGAAATGGACCTTGAAAGAAGTTGGGAGTGATAAAAAGCAGAAGATAGGGCCAAGGCATGGTTGCATATGTCTATAATCCCAGCTAGCAGGGAGGTTGACTCTATCAGATTTCTTGAGCTTCAGATTTCTGAAGTATAATAGGCTAAATGGATCATGCACCCATACTAAGTCAGACATCAAAATGTTGAACTCCAAAAAGCAAGAGCCACCACCTTCCCTTAACTAGGGGCAAATTTGACAAGATTGGAAACAAATCATGTCAAAGCTATACTCAGTAACCATTTGGGGCCCATGAATAGCCACTGCACTTTCAGTTTAGGTGAGATAGGAATATCCAATCTTTAAAAAAAGAAAGACAAGACATGACAAACTAGGATAGGACAAAGAAGAATAAAAGGAGGGAGAGGGGGAAGAGAAGGATAAGAGCAAGTACATTCTAGATATGGTGGCTAGACTATGTAGCTCAATGCATAGACCAGCTGGAAAAGCTATGGATATTATTTTTCAGTCTCTTCTACGACATCACCATTTGATAGTTACTTATAGTGTTTATTTTGCTATAAAATTCTCTATTTTTCACTGAATATTTAGGTTTTTTTTAATCTCATCATCTGTTGCTATGGAGCACATTTCATTATCAACTCCAAAGAACATCTAATAACCACTAACGACTAATGAAAGAATCAATCATTTTATCCTGAATTCTGGACTAATTGTCTTCAGGTCACCCTACCAAGTCTCAGGTAATATACTCAAGAAAAGAAAGATCAATGTAGAAACTCTGTCATCTCCTTGTAAAGTTTACTGAGTATTTATTTCTTCTTGGCTTAGTCATCAGTAATCTTTGGCACTACCTTCACTCCCCTAATCCCATGATGAGAACCAAGGGACAAAGCAGGGACCTGATTGTGTTAATTGTGTCTGTCCTTTATCAAGGAACAAAAGCACATGTCTTACTGCAATGACAAAAACAAAAAAGACCAAAGGCATGCTTAGCCCTATTACCTCCAACAAGGTAACATACTTGAGCCCCTTCGCAGAAACAGAAGTACACACACACACACACACACACACACACACACACACATACACACACTGTTTATCTTAATGAAATTAGAGTCACACCAAAAGATTCATTTTGGAGTACCTCGGGAAAAAAAATCCTCTAAATTGTAGACTACATTATAGACAAGATTGCTTCCAACTTGTATCTTGTTTGTAACACAGTTGTCTGTATGTTGTCCATGTTGTCTTTCCCATTAGTCTCAGAACTGCTGGAAGGCAAAGGCTGCTTTTGTCTGTTTATTTTTGTCTCTTTCTGTCCCAGCACTTAGTAGCTGGCATATAGAAAGCTTAATAAATGTTTGTTGACCTGACTTGTCAAACAGCACTGGTTGAGGAAATCTTCTATTCTGGATCCACACACTGATGAAGTCATAGGTCCAAATAAAAAAAAAAGCATATATATCTCATCATATACTTAATTGCAGACTTCTAGAAGGCAGAGGCTATGCCTTTCATAGTCCATTACATTAATCATTAATCAATCAGTCAATGTTTATTTAAATGTCTACTATCTGTCAGGCACTGTGCTAAGTGTTGGGGATATAAGAGGAGTCAAAAGACACTCTTTGTCCTCAAAGAGTTTACAGTCTAATAAGAAGATAACAATCTAAGGCATATTTGGAGATGTTTAATAATATATATTTGTTTAATGAATAAATGGCATTCTTCATTTTCTGGCAAGAGAATATATGAATATTCACCAGTAGAAAAATATTTGTTCATGTAATTCACTCAAGCAGATATTTTTTGTAGATTAGACTACAGCAATCTATCAAACAGGCGTGTTATATAATAGGAATCAAGTAACCTGGTGAGCAGTTTTTCATTACAGATTTCATTTATTCATTTATCTGAAAAACATTTCTTGAGGATGTGTAATGTATGTAGAGCACAAAAATAGAGAAATTTTGCTTTATCAAATAATTCTTTTCTTAATCCTTTATAAAAACAGAAAAGATAGCATAAATTGGCAGTTCAATGAAGAAACATCATTAAGATATGGCCCAAGTACTTTGGGGATGCTTAATATTCTGACAATATGTTGCAAAGTCACATTCTGGTCATGGCCTCAGTGGCAGTGTTTCTGTGGGCCATCAAAATAATAAGTTGAAGAACAAAAAATGAAGTCAAAGTTCAGGTCTAGATAAGGGAGAGGAGGAAGTATTGTCAGTCCTGGGCACTAAAACTAGTTCAGAAGACCCCTCTTTCTTCAAATATATGTTGCTCCTAGATACAGTATAATGCCATCTGAGGGATCCTTGAGATAGAACATCCTTGTAATTTATAACAGCTTTATAAAAAGCCCCTTGTACTACTTTAGTAAATAACATTGTTATATAAGTCAGCATATTCACTAAAGACTTCCTCTGATGCCTTGTGGCATGGGAGTGACCTTAGGCTATGCTCCAGTTTTCATATTCTAAGCTCTGGCAAGTCATAACATGATGGAGACAGTTAAAATATGGATAATTTAATAATAGCCAGTATTTTAAATTCTGCAAAACACTTAACATTATATTACCTCACTTCATCTTCAAAAACCTCCTTTGAAAAAGGTATTATTATCCTTATTTTACAAAGAAAAGACTCAGATGAGGTCAAGTGCCATGCCTGGCATCACATATCTAATAAGAGTCTAAGGCACAGACTCCATGTGTAGCATTCTACCTTTTACACCATACTGCCTCAGAGTAGGAGACATTTGGTGTTCCGTTCTCAGTAAAGCCTTTCTTTGAGCAATGAAGGATGAAATTGGAATGAAGGTGAATGGATGAAAAATGGAAAATATTTGCAAACATTTTTATAGCAAATTCTTTTAACTACAAAGGACAGTAGAGACATGAAATTTCTGCTCTAACATTAAGATCCCAGATGTACTAAGAGAAAAAGTGGGAATAACATAGAACAAAACAAAGATGGGAAGAACAGCTAGACTGGATCAAGTATACACAGAAGATCTCTGTACTACAGACAACTAGAAGACATTGAAGGATCGATTCTTCACATATTTTGACATAGGAAAAGACGTCAAAGGTGAAAAAAATCCCAGATGTTATTATTGGCAAAGAAATATATCATTAATTGCACTTTTTTGGCTAGTATTGACCCTTAGTCTCTTGCCATTATAAGAAAATACCAATAAATACTGGCATATGCCTACTTTCCCATTTTTAGAAAACTTTGTAGAGCAGTATGCACATCTATCCATGATATCCTTGAAAGAGATGAGAGAAGAAATAAATAATATTTTTACATGACTCAATGAAAGGTAAAAAATAATGATCCCACTCTGCTTATAGGTTGTTGATTATGGAAAAGCAAATAATTCAGAAGAAGAAAAAACCCACTATGTTAAAGGGTCTCTTCTGAAAAGATTTCTCTCATATGTTTTGTCAGATTCGTAGATTTAATGGAAGATAGAAGCATTATGGTCCAGTGGAAAAAGGACTAGATTTGTAGTCAGAGAACCTCATCAAATCCCAGCTCTATTATACAACTGGATGACCTTGTGAAGTAAGTTCACCTCTCTAAGTTTCCGTTTCCTCATCTGGAAATGAGGGAGTGAGACTAACGACCTCTCAAGATGTTTTCACTGCTAAATCTATAATCCTATGAAACTTTTCTAGCAATAGAGCTAACTTTGTTCAATAACCTTGTTTTCTCAAGGAAAAGGTGCTTGCTTTTTTCCGTGTTTTGACACGTGTTGAGTGCAGATTCCAAACTGAAGAGGGATTCCCTATAAATAGTGAGATCTTCTAGATGATGCAGTTTTTGAAAGATATTGTACAAATTGTGTCATCCCTGGAACATTGCTGAATCTCCAAAATAAGAATGAATAATCACTCAAACTATTTCAGTCAAATTAACCAGACAGAAAAATAAATAATTGGATTGGTGGTGACTATTGTCTAGACCAGTGGTTCTCAACCTTCCTAATGCCATGACCCTTTAATAGTCGTATGTGGGTGTGTCTGAATGTGGGTGGCCCCGATGGATAGAAGAAGTTCCTAAGACCATCACAAATATGTGTTCTCTGATGGTCTTAGGCGACCCCTGTGAAAGGGTCATTTGACCCCAAAGGGGTCGCGACCCACAGGTTGAGAACCACTGGTCTACACTATACTATTCAGATAAGTGGACAACTCATAGAGCTAAATAAATAGTAGCTGAGTGGAGTAGTGGATAGACCTGAGTTGAAATCCTGCTTCAAACTACTAGCTGTGTAATCTAGACTTTGTCTCTGTCTACCTTGGTTCCCTCCTTTTGTAAGATGAGGACAAGAATAGGAATTATCTCCCAGAGTTAGTATGAGAATAAAAGGGGATAATATTTGTAAAGCACTTCACAAATCTTGAAGTGTTATATGAATGCTAGCTGTCATTCTTCTTATTATTACCATTATTATTTTTAAATCTACTGATATTCATATGTATATTATATTAGTTCCATAAATGGACAATGAATGGTTCCCAGAACTGAAGAGGAAGAACAAGGTCTGGATTGCCTTTAAGAAACTATGTAGTTCTTTTTTTTCTTTTATTTTTTGGAGAGGGGAAGGCAGGGCAATTAGGGTTAATTGACTTGCCCGAGGACACACAGCTAATAAGTATTATGTGTCTGAACTCATATATTTGAACTCAGGTCCTCCTGACTCCAGGGCCAGTGCTTTATTCACTGTGCCACCTAGATGCCCCAAAACTGTAGAGTTCTTTAATGGCTACAAGCTTCTTCAAGAAATCAAGACCCATCTTGTTAAACAGTAATATTTTTCTGATGATGTTTTTTATCTGTAAGACATAGAATATCATAATGTAAAAAGAACTGAAGTTACAGAACACACCCAAAGAGCAATGGAGCAGTTTGTGGTAGACCTGACAAGAGCAAGGATGTCATCAGAAAATACATAAAAGCAGAAAACAAAAGAAAACCAGCAACCCCAAACTAAATAATCACAGGCCAATCTTGTTATGATAATGAGGCATAGGCAATAGAAAGTCCAAGGGCTCAATGGGTACACAAGCGAAACCAAAAAATATTTAAGAATTTCGATCTTAAGAAACAGGAGTTCAAGAAGGCCTACGCCCTACAGCAAGTTGGGTAGATGCCACCACCACCAATAACAACAACCACAGCACATTTATAGGAGGAAATACAGAAGAGTCACACAGAATGGTTAGGCATGAACGAGTCGTGATTTATATCACTGAAAGAGTACACATGTTCATGAGATCATGTATCCATTGAAATATTGTAGTTCTGTCTTCTATAGGTGAGAATATTCTGAAATGAACTAAATAGTCAATGGATTTAACATAGAATTGAACTTAGAATTTCAGTTTGAACTATTCATGGGTAGGGAAAGTGGTAACTCATATCAGGACTATCCTGAATTATCACTTTATGGTTTTTATTTCACTTCATCTTTTTTTCAACATTCTTTTTATGCCCATTTTTTCCTACTGGATTCTAAGAATAACCAAAAAGTCATATTACCCCCATTTTACCAAGAAGAAAAATAAGATATCCTTCGAATGTTATTTTCTACTTTGGTCATCGAAGTTCTAAGTCAAGGAATTGGGCTAAAACACTTCTCTCCTGACTCCTATTTCAGTGGTGCTTTTGAGAGAGAGACTTTGTTGCCTCCTGAGGTAATGGGGTTAAATGAAATGATACTACCCATGAAACAGAATTTTAGTTCCCCTTCAACCCAATTATGGCCAAGGCCTAAGTCTTCCTACTGAGGCCTTTATATTTAGGAGGCTGTAAGCCTCTTTAAAAAGAACAACAAATAAATATACTGCTAAGAGAGACCCTATCAGTAGCTAGTGAAAATGTTATGTTAATGCCAACACCTGCAATAAAAGATAATATAGTAAATTTATAAAATCTAGAGCTATTGAAAATTTAACGCCTGGTTTCAACAACCTTTCCTTTAAAATTAGTTGAGAAATATGTCTTATCCCTTCCTAAGTAACTCCAACCAAGGTCCTTATTAATTCCAATTCCCAGCGTCTCCGTTTCCATTTTATTTTAGCTATCAATTTTTCACTGTTTCTTCAGTTCCAACAAATCTGTCAACCAGCTTTCTACACTTCCAGTGTGATTTGTTGAAATCTGTAGAGGCAAATGTTACGCTCATAATAATGTGGCCTGTGTTAGGCTCTTTCTACCACCTCATGTTCACCCCTAACTCTCCTGGTGACACTGAGGGGAAAGGAATCATATTCGCTAAAAACATGCAATGAGGAGAGAGGAAGGAGGATACTGGGTCTCAAACAGAATGGAACACAAGATAAGAAAATAACAGCCTGGGAGACTAGAGAAATGGGACCCAGAGAGAACAGAAACACCGAGTGTTTCATCTTCCTCTTTCACAGGGTAGCTGACACTGAAGGACTGACTTCTCTCAGAGTAGAGATTCTTAACCTAGGGTCCATAGACATAGAAAAGAGTCAAGGAATAGATTCCAGCATGTTTGTGAACCTGGATCCTTTAATATTTTGATAATTGTAGTTCAGTATAATTGGGTTTCTGTCTAATACTAGGTTTGGTTTTGTTTTTGTGGATTTATAATTTATTCCAAGAAGGGGTCCATGAGCTTCACTAGACTACTAAAAAAAGTCCATCACACAAACAGACCCACACCCACACCCACACCCACACCCACACACACACACACACACACACACACACACACGCGTGCGCACGCACAAAGAGCTACAAACCCAGCTCTAGAAATTCATTCTTCCCTAGCCTGAAAAACTACATATACTATAGAGATAGATGAGGTGTGTTGAGAGGAATTGTAGGAAATTAAGGATAAAGGGGAAATGTCTCCTAAATGACTACCATTGACAAAGAGTTAGCCTTATGGAAAGGTGTCTTCCAGAAGAACCTTTATATTTTCAGTCATGCAAATTTCCATACCTCTTTAGGAACAATGAATTGCCATTTTTGGGCCTCTACCTTATATTCTTTTTTTTTAATAATTAAACTTCCTTCTAGAATATTGCTACAGTGAACTTACAAATATGTCAGTTAAGTTTTATATACGAGGTGGTACCACCTAGATGTGTATTTACCTCTATTTCCTGAATAGAAGCACATGAGTAAAAGCAAGTTTGTGTAAGGAGAATCATCATAAATCAATCTGGTGCCTGGAATGAATAAAATCTCTAACCTCGGGGTTACAAGTATAGCAATAGGATATCAGATACGCTATCATTAAGAAAAGCAAAGTATTACAGTGGAAAAAATACCCACCTTAAAGTACAAACTTTGGTGTCTTGGCATCTGTTCCTTACTATCCAAGTTTCTTTAGACAAGTCAGTGAAACTCTTTACACCCCAACTATCTTAGCTATGTAATAGTTATCAGCTGAATTAGATTATCTCAAATGTCTCTTTCAGCTCTAAATATATGATTCTATATAATCACTTCCTGGCTATAAAACATTTTACAGAGAGCATCTTATTTAATCCTCAGAACCCTGGGGAAAGGGAGAGAGAGTGCAAATATTATTACTTCCTTTTTTTTTTTCTTAGAGATAAAGAAACTGAGTCAGGAAGCTTAACTGACTCCTAGTTGACTGGCAGGTCTTCTGATTCTGGAGCAGCCAACTGCATTGTGGAATGGCCTGAACCTGGAGTCAGCTAGATCCCAGTTCACATCCTAATGAAGACACTGATTGGCTGTATGACTGAACAAGTCACAACTTCTCAGTCTCATTTTCTTCATCTGTAAAGTTAAAAAGATTGGACTCTATGTCCTAAAGGATCACTTCCCAGCTCAGAATCTATGATTCTCTGGTGTTATGATGGACTCATAAGTGGGAATCACTTAAAATGATGGCATTTCTATTCCGCATGTTGAGAAACAAAAAATGTAATCACTTTAGAGCTTTTGGAAATTACCTTGGATATTTCTTATTAACTCACTTTCTATCACTGTTACCTAGAGAGTGATCAGCAAGCCCCTATTAGGGAAGCCATTATGGATCAATCAATGGGATTTTCCTTCTCTGATTTTCAACATGCCATAAAGTGTTATCACTTCTGGCCATTATCAATTTTACAACCTGAAATTATGGAGCATAAAATTTTCAGTATGTATTAAAATTGTGCTAAATATTATTAATTATAGGAAGTTAATACATTACTCTGATCAATATCTTTATTTCTTAGACCCTAAATGTTTTCATTTTCTTTAACCTCAGCTTCTGGCAGTTATTGTGGATATCTGGCCAAGGTTGATGGACAAGGTACGGCCTACATGTATTTTATTCCTTTGTGTTGATATTCAGGAGTATGTTACATGCATGATCTTCCACTTAGGTTCTTAGACAATTATAGGGTGAACTGGTTCTTGAGGTGAAAATGATGGGGATAAAGTGACTAAAAACCCTGAACTAAGATAAGGCGTCCCAAGTTTTAGTCTAGTTGTTCAGGTAACCAGTCATGTGAACTTTGGAATAATATCTAATTTCTGTTTTTCTTAGTTTGTTCATCTGTAAAATAGGGGCATTTCTTCTCCAAAATCCCTTTTAACTCTATGTATACCGGTTTGAAAACAAGAATTTTATACTTGCTCTAAGACAGTTGGGAAGAATTTAATCTTTTAAAAGACGATTTTTTAATTGAACTGAATTTCATATAAATTCCCTGAACTCTTTCTTTATTATAGTATCCAAAAGTAGGAAGTACTTGAGAAATGTTTTTTGAATGGAATGGGGTTAAAAAGGCAATTTCCATATGTGAAAATCTTTCTGAATGCTGGCCCTAAGCACCAATCTTAAGTGCCAGGGGACAATTCTTTGACCATGTCCAACTGCTCTGTCACATGAAATAATGCAAGGTTTTCAAAGTAAAAATCAAATGCTATTTGCTACCTGACCTTCAAATAGACTGGCATGTTAGGGATTTACAAGGCAGATAGGATCTGAGTTTAAATCAAAATCAAGTTCCAAAGCTTCTAAAAGCCAAAAGATTTTTCCAGTAGTCTGTTCACCCACTCCAACACTCTTAATTCTTGTTATTTAGCCAATTAAACCTTTTATGGCAGGCTCAGAATAGATTTGGGAATCTCTAATTGGGGTGAAATATGCTTGTAAAGCTAGAGACTACAATTTGGAATATAACACCCAGGAAACAGTGATATGGAGAAATGCCGACTTGTATACACCGGAATAAAAAAGTCCCAACTGGCATTTGGGGGAGTTTTTCTTTATCATAACTGTACACAGCAACACATCCTGACCTATCAAATTGGAGATGTGCAAGCTATTGAGCTGTTGTTAGGAGCAAGTACAAAATGAATTTTCCATTGAAAACATGTTGATAAAATGTTGGCAGGTAAAAGCTTCATGCCAGGGGAAGAAAATGACTTTGAGAATATCCAAGTGAATGCTCATGTTTTAAGTTAACAAGTAGTTGCCTGAAGCCTCCCCTGTAATCAGTAAATTGCATATCTTGCAGATTGTGTGAGGAATTGGATTTCAGAAGCAGAATAACCTACAGCACATAGCAATTGTGAAGAAGTGGCCATTTTTAACATTACTTATATAATCTTGTTTTGATGTAAACATTAGTGTTTGATCCAACCTAACCATGAGATCCAATTAATGAAATTCTTGCATTAATTATGTCAGGTGGGCAGAACAGTAAAGCCTGCATTTTTCACCTTTGACTAGAAGCCCCATTATCTCAGAATGGATTTCTCAGCTTTTCTTATAGAAGCACATTAATTCAACAAAAGGAATAAATAAGGGGGCACAAAAATAAATAATGAAAGTGTACAGTATGATGACAATATGTTATATGGAAATGCAATCTTCCTACAGTGATTATCATCAATTTGAAAGAAAATAATAAAAATGTGACTCCCTCACAAAAGGAAAATCTATAAAGCAGACTTTGGAATTAACTGTATTATTGACTTGTGTGTGTGCGCGTGTGTGTGTGTGCATATGTGTGTGTGTGCATGTGTGTGTGCGTGTGTGTTTAATCAGCCCAATGTAGCATTTTAAATAACAGCAACTGGGCTTCTTCAATATGTCTGTCTGCCCATCTCCCATTATCATCAACACACGCACACACACACACACACACACACATATGCACACACATACACACACACACACACACACACACACACACACAAAGTCCTTCTTCTTACACCAATCACTCCAATGCTTATTCTCATACCACTCCTTTTAAATTCCTCCTCCACTGGAGAAAAAAGAAAAAGAAAGAAGGGAAAAGAAAAAAATAAACCCTTTGATGTCCTCTGATTTTTCCCTACTCTTTTCCTTCCTCTTTTCCTTTTCTTTGTCTTTTGTTCTCTTCTTCCCTTCTTTCCTTCCTTTTATCTTCTTCTACATTTTTAATGGTTCTTCCCTCTTATCTTCTACTCATCTATCATTCTGAAATCCCCCCTTTCTGATTTTTTTTGTCCATCATTAATTCCCTCTTTTCTTTGGCCATAAAGTCAAATAATCAGAGCACTGGAAGTGAACTTGGAAGTCATCTCCTCTAATGTATGGTGCAGTCTAAAAAGCTCAGGGGAGTGAAAAGGAAAGGGAAAGGGAAAGAGAACCAAGAATTTATTAAGCACCAACCTGGCTCTACTGTTTATTTCCTGAATGATCTTGGGCATGTCCCTATAATTTTTTTCCCTAAAATTCAGTGTCTTCCTCTATAAAATAAAAATGTTGGACAATATGACCTCTCCAATCCCTTCCAAATCTAAAACAATGACCTTTTACTGTAATAACAATAGATTGTCATCTTCCCTCTGCTTGGGCACCTTTCAGTAATAAGAAACTCACTCTCCCATAATTTTGTTCATCACATTTTAAAACACTACTAGAAATCTCCTTCAAGACTGATATAGACCCACTAATCAGTATTTTGTTGTGTGTCTAATAGTTTAAGTAGGTAAAAATCCAATTAATGATTTTATCACATATTTCCACAGAGCTATCATGACTTAAAAGTCTTACAGAAAGGAAGATATATTTTGTGGAAGGCTTTCCCTTGACCTACCAACCTAATAATAATAATAATAATAATAATAATAAAAAGGAAATGCGAATTATTTGTCACATTCTACTTTTAGTGAGCCCACATGTTGACTCTTAGTGACCATTAGTTCTTCTAAGCCAGCAATTCTCAACCTGTGGGTTGCAACCCCTTTGGGGGTCAAACAACCCTTTCACAGGGGTCACAGGGGTCACCTAAGACCATCAGAAAACACATATTTCCGATGGTCTTAGGTACTGAGACACTACTTCTCTATCTGTCTCCAGGCAGGTCCGCCCACATGCAGATATGCCCACATACCAGTATTAAAGGATCACGGCATTAGAAAGGTTGAGAACCACTGTTCTAAGCACTCATAAGCTATCTAACAGTTTATTATACAATTGTTCTAAGGATAAACAAATGATAGCTTCTCCTTTTGTACCCTATAAGCAGAACTGTTTCAATATTCATTCACTGAATCATAGAATCTCAGAGTGAGAATTTGCTTAAGGGTCAATCTATTGCAACACCTTGATTGGATGATGAATCTCATCTGTGACATTTCTTCATCCAACTTCTGATTGAACATTTCCATTCATGAAGAGATCATCACTATTTAATCTCCCTTGCTACTGTCCCATTTTCCCCATCCTATACTTCTTGCCTCAAAAGGATCCTGATACCATGAAAAGCTGAAGTGCAATCAAAAGAGTGCTATCTCAGGCTTGACCTTAGAGACTGTTGTCAATTTGGGAGGAAGAGGGCAAAGACTTAGAATCTAAGAAGGTTAAGAGGCCATCAAGTCTAACTCCATGTCACATAGATGAGGAAACTGAGTTTAAGAGAGGTTTAATGATTTGTCCAGGTTTGAACAACTAGTTAGTTCTGAGGTAGGATTTGGACTTTGGTTTTCCTGACACCAAACTCAGCATCCTATAGTGCACATCATAATTGCCACTAAAATATAAATGTCCTTCACCTAGAAGCACTTAAAGAAAGTGGGGGAATAGGACCATGAGGTCTTATTATAGGCATACTGTAGTTGGTGCTACTGGTTTGGGCAGCAGATTGAAGTATGAAAGGCTAACAGCACATGCTTTCTTGTTAGCCAAGAATTGAAGAAGCATCAGGAGAAACAATAGGCTTTTTACCATTGCCTTCAAGGATAATGGAAGGCAGCAAGAGCAGAGGAAGGTCAAAGGGATTGAATTGGATTCATAATAACATCAGCAATTTGAGGCAAGAAGAGAAAGGAGTCAAAGGTCAGAGGATCTTAATGCCTCAAGCTAAAAGGAATGTCAGAGATTATGCAGAAGAGGGTTTTTAATCTTTTTTTTTTGGTCTGTGTCATAGATCCCTTTGGCTATCTGGTAAAGTTTATTGAACCTGTTTTCCAAATAATGCCTTTAAATGCATAAAATAAAATGCATCAGGTTCAAAAGAAAATCAATTACATTGAAATATAGCTATTGAATTTTTTTAAGTTCACAGAGCCCACATAAGAACCTTTGATTATGATTTTAAGAATTTCTCACATTTTGTACACAAAGCAAATAAGACTCAAAATTTGAAAGAAAATTGCCCAGAATTAACTTGCTCAAGGCGACCTTGTTTTCTGACTTTAATTTTAATCTTTTTTGTTTTTATCACATTGCCTTCCTACAGCAAATGAAGGGGTAATGAGGACAGATCTTAATGCAATTCCTATCAAATGGAATAGAGAGTCTGTATGATATATTCAAAAGGCTAGGTGGAGTCCCAGGTGCAGAACTTTATACTGTTCTATCTTGAGAAAGTTACTTAAACTGTGGTTCTCACTTTCTCCATTTGTAAAATGGAGATATTAAAAGGGAGATAACTAAAAATTTCGCTTCTATGAGCTTTAATGTCCTGATCTGTAAAATGAGAATGATACTTTTATGACCAATAGAAGATTATGAGGAAAAACTCTTTTTGAGGCATAATCTACATGATGGTTTTTATTTGTTTGTTAATTATTCAATTATAATGATGAGGTGCTGGATCTGGGAGCCTCATGGAGGTTTCATTGAATCTTTGAGTTACAGACTCTGTGAGCCCCTTGAGCTCTCCTTCAATCTTCCCATGTAAGGCATTTGCCTGAGGCCATGGGCCTTAAATTGTGGCTCTGCCCAAGTCTTTAGCCCTCCTTTGTTCCAATAATTTCCTACCATTGATCACTCATTACTGGAGTCAGACCTCATCTGACTCCTGAAGGCCCTCCCCAAACTCCTCCTCTAGACAACCCCTAGATCCTCCCACAACCTTTCTGTATATCCCATCCCATCTTCCCTCCATGTAGTGTGAGAGTACCATAGAACAACCTAGCACAGACCTACTCTGTCTTGCTTGCCCAATGCAAGCATCACAGATACCTAGGCTCCTTAAGAGTCTTCCCAATATTGGGGCACATGAGCTCTTGCTGCACAGCCTTAGGACCGACTAGTCATGCTGCTGGTTAAGACACTGAGGCCCAAAAGGGTGCAGAGACATAGCCAAACACACACAGTGTATATGTAGAAAAGCCTCTGATTCTACAGCTGAGTAAAGTTCCCATTTTATCTCAGGTTCAGTATAAACCTGGCTTGTGGTCCCAAGAAGCATTTGAAGCATGTAGCAGATCCAAAGCATTGTATGCTGGATAAGTTAACAGGAGTTTTTGCTCCAAGACCATTGACAGATCCCCACAAGCTCATCATCTTCCTAAGAAACAGACTCAAGTATGCCCTGACTGGAGATGAAGTAAAGAAGGTCTGCATGCAGTGATTCATCAAGATTGATGGCAAGGTCTGCACTGATATTACATACACTACTGGCTTTATAGATGTCAATAGCTTTGAGAAGATGGGTGAACATTTCCATCTGGTTTATGACACAAAGGGATGCTTTGCCTTTCATCATATTACAGCTGAGGAGGCTAAATATAAATTGTGCAAAGTAAGGAAAATTTTTGTGGGTACAAAAGGTATTCCCCATCTGGTGACCCTTGATGCCCATACTATCCATTACCCAGATCCTCTCATCAAAGTGAATGACAGTGCAGATTGATTTAGAAGCTGGCAAGATGACTGATTTTATCAAGTTTGACACTGGTAACCTATGTATGGTAACTGGTGGAGCTAAGTGGGTCAAATTGGTGTGATCACAAACAGGGAGAAACATCCTGGCTCTTTTGATGTTGTCCATGTAAAAGATGCCAGTGGCAATAGTTTTGCCACCAGGCTCTCCAATATTTTTGTTATTGGCAAAGGTAATAAGTCTTGGATCTCTCTTCCCTGAGGAAAGGGTATCTGCCTTACAATTGCTGAAGAGAGAGACAAGCTCTGCAGCTAAGCAGAGCAGTGGCTGAATGAATGCAGATAAAAATTTGTAGAGTTTCAATCAAATTGAGATGTTACAATTTAACAAAAATGTGATTACCCTACAAAATATAAAATACACAAAATAAATAGTTAGCTTAAACAATTTGGTCTTATCAAGTGAAATCAATCAAACCATAAATGCCTTTTTCTTCTTTCCTTGGATTAGGGGACTGTGGGTATGAATGTTGCATAAAATGTTAGAAGATGTAGCTGTAATGGCTTTGCTTAACTGCTTTTTTTTTGTTATATGGGATGGTTCACTGATTGGAGGATGGAGAGAAGACATATCCCAAAATGGCTGATGTGAAAACAAAAGATATCAATAAAACTTCAAGAAAAAAGAAAACAAAATGAGTCTACCCGATATGGTGAACTTTTAATGAACTTTCAATAAACTTTACTTTTCTTTTGTTGAGAGAAGATTTGAGTTTAATTCATTTGGCAGGACCCAGCGTGTTGGTATTTTGGGATCTCCAGAGCACCCCAACAGGAGGGCTAAAGACTTGGACAGAGCCACAACCTAAGGCCCATGGCCTCACGCAAATGCCTTACATGGGAAGATGTAAGGAGAGTTCAAGGGGGTCCCAGAGCCTGTAACTCAAAGATTCAAAGAGAGCTCAAGGGGGCTCCCAGAGCCTGTACCTCATCAATAGCACACTTTAAAGTTTTCAAAGTGATTTTACAAATACCATATTATTTGTCTTCAGAAATACCCTGAGAGGCAGTTACTGTTACTATCCCCATTTTATAGATGAGGAAACTGAGGGAGGCAGAAAAAAAATTGTTTTTTCTGGAAGACCTTCCATCCTTAAATTATTTCTGTGTTTCTTCTTTTCAAGTTGTTTATTTTTTATAGAGCTCCTCTGAGTTTCTAATGACATGGTCTATGTGTTCTGTCAAATTTTCGTTCACTTCTACATTTTCTTTCAGAGCTAAATAATCTATTTTCCTTTTAAGGGTCTCTACTATTTGGGATATATTTCCCTTTCTGTAGTCTAAGCTTCCTATTCTCTTGTTTATCTTATTTATTTCTTTTAAGAACTCTGATTCTCATCTTAATTTCTGTTCCAATGTCCATTCTTATTTCTAATTTTATCATTTTATTTTTATTTGAAAATTCTGGGTTTTCTTTATATTATTTTAGTGTTCTTTTAGGTTCCAGAAAATTTATCATATTACTTTTGTAAGAGTTTCCTGTTACTATATGTCATTCTCAAATATGTGTTTATTGTATTGTGGCATTTATTAAATTAGTCATTTTTCCTTCTTTATCAATCTCACTTCTATTTGTTTAAATGAGATTCAGATTTATCTGAGCCATCTTTTTGCAGCAACTTTACTTCTCTTTTCAATAATGCTTTATCAATTTCTGAACTTTTGGCCTTCTTCCCCATTAACCAAAATTGTTTTCCCCCAAGATGGCAGAGTAAACAGTAAATTGCTGTTGCTCTCCCATATTCACTTCCAAATAACCATAAAATAGCACCCTAGAACAAATCCTGGAACAGCAGAGTGTTGTAAGCCAAAATATTTGATTCTTGGGGGTTAGTTTTTATGTAAATATCCTTCAGTTTTTATGCAGATGTCTTTGAGACTCCAGCTTTTGCCTCTAGGCTTTGAGGCCTGCTCTCAAGACCATCTTTTTGTTATATGTATGCATTTCAAAAAAGTTAACAGACTTTCCCTAGACTTTCTGGCTTTTCCCAAGACCTTTTGGCACCTAGGATTACAAAGCCTAATCTTACCTGAGCTGCTTCCAGAATGTGAGACTATTATCATGATAAGACTATGATACGACAAAGTAAGCTTATTGACGAGAGTACTTGAATCTTTGTCTGCTTGTTCTATAAAAATTTTGTTCAAAGAATCATTAAATGGAGTTCATGGTTCTTCCTTGAACTACCCACGTTGTCTGGTCCTTTCTTATTCACATTTCCAATCGTGCTTAGTGCTGGACACTGAGCAGCCCACGACAGCAGAGCTAGTGGAAAGATGGGGTGGAGCAGTCTTATAGCCCAGGAAAATTGAAGGATCAGCAAGAAAGATCGATCTCACTCAAGTAAAAGAGGAGCACAATCTAGGACAGGAAGCATCCCAGGAAGCCAGTACCAAGTCCCACCTCAGCAAACCAGTGGCAGAATCTGAGCCCAAGGGTAGTGGAGCAGACAAAATGGCAGCACCAAGAACCTGTGCATCTTAGCATAGCCAGGGGAACCAGCAGACACCAGCTCCTAGAACTGCCATATACTTCAGCAGAGCTTGGGCAGGCATCTGTAATGGCAAGCAAAATAGGATTTTTTGCTGTCTTTTCTGGATTGAGTTTTAGTTAATCAAGTGCTTTTGAGCCCCTCCTCCTTTGATTACAACAAGAGTCTTTGATTGGAAACACTATACATTGTATTGCCTTTTATAGGCCTGAGGGAGTTTGAAGATCTTCCCTGACTTTAGGCCTAAGGAAATTTGAAGATCTCACCTGCCCCTTAATAGGCTGAATGTAATCACATAGGAGACCATAATGAGAGGAGCTTGCAAAAAAGGGTAGAACACACAGAAGCAGATAAGAGCATGAAAAGAGCTGGGAGCAGGCAGAACTGAGAGAGAGAATGTTTGTGATGTGGGTGTTCTGTCTGTCTGTTGCTCTGTGTTGATTTCTCAGACAGAAGTCCTGTCTGTTGTTCTGTATTGGTTTCTCAGAAAGAAAGTAAATTGAGATGATAGCTCCAGTAGTGTATAAATATTGTTGTAGCCCTGTTAAGCTTTGATTTCCTAGAAATAGAAATTGTGAAGAGCTTGGAATGGATCAGTCCCCATGAGTGGAGATATGAAACAGAAGCAGGGAAATGCCTATATATGAGTCCAGGTAAGGGTTGGGAGTGGTCAGTCCATGGAGGAGGAGAAGCTCATGAAAGAGGAGCCATGGGTTTGGAAGTCAGTTTTGAGTTAAGATGAAAGACGACTTTTATTTGGATGCTCTGTATTGACTGATGAGATTTGTAACTTACTGTGACCTAGGGGTGGACGGTGTTAGTACTTTCAGCTACCCTTTAAGGACAATTGACTTAATGATGATTGGAAGCCAGTTTCTATTCAAGATGAAAGAGTAATTTACTTCAATACTCTGTATTGACTGAGGAGATTATAACTTACTGTGATCTAGGGGTGGATGGTATTTGCATTTTCTGTTACCTCTTAAAGATAACTATAAGATATACTGAACAATATGTTTTGTATAAGACTATGTGGCCATCTTAGTAATAAGTTGGCATGTTGTTGTGAATGTTAAGCTTCCTTGAATGTTATGCTTTAGTTTATTGCTGAATAAATAGAAAGTTCATTATACTATGTGATTAGAACCTTAACATTATTCACAGTAGCACTCTTCAAGAGAGCTGCTTGTGATAGGCTTTACAGCATCATTTAATGGTCTGACCTCTCGTTGCTTCAGCATTGCCCCAGGCAGGCATCCTATGACAAGTGGACATCTACCTGCTTCCATGTGACTCTAGGCAAGCAAATGTTCTCCAGCACCTGCACAGTATCTCCACATGCTTCAGTGTAGCCCCAAGGAAATGCAGAAAAACCCCACCACACCTCAGCACATGCTAGACACCACCATTAGGACACCTGATCAGCACTAGGTAAGCTGCCAGACCCTTCCAGCCTCCAGTCACACCAGCTACTTCCCACTCCTCCTCCTCAGCTACGCACCAGACAAGAGGGGCTGCCATAAGCTTCAAGGCAACATCAGTGCCCCACCAGGTAAATAGCCAGGGTCTGTAGCCACTGGCACAAGAAATCTGAGACAGTGCTCCTTCTACCTTGGGAGAAGATCTCAAATTTTAAAGGAAGGAAAAAGACAAAGAATGGGGTGGGGAGGCAGAGGAAAGGGATGAGCAGGAAACAACACAACAAATAATCTGACCATAAAAAGTTATTATGGTGCCAGGGAAAACCAAGACACAAACTCAGAAGAGGACAGCAATGTCAAAATACTTCTGAGTGAGACTCCTAAGAAAAATGGGAAATCTTCCCAAGTCCAGAAAAAATTCATGTAAGAGATCAAAAAAAGAGTTTAAAATCATTTAAGAGAAGTAGAAGAAGGGGTGGCTAGGTGGTACAGGTAAGAGGGTGACATAATGGGACACTGTGGTAAGATGGTTATAAGTAAATGGTTTTAGAGTACGGTATAGTGGGCAAAAGTAGAGCAAACTGGTCAATAATGCAGTCTTCAGTATTTTTTTCAGCAGTAATTACCTTATTGAAATTCGTACCTTTATTTTCTTCTCCATTTGTGTTACTTCATTCTATTTATTTCTTGTTGTTCTGATGTGGCAATTGTGGGAATGAAGCCAAGATACAACTTCTCACTCTTCTATCTTGCCAGAAAGAATGTCGATTGATTTTAAGGGCTCAATAGAGCAAAATGCATCCCTGAGAGCTCTCCTTAGACATGTTCCTCATGTATGCATCTAAATCATACATGACTATGATGGATACAACTACAAAGATAATTCTGCTCATCCATCTCCTGAGCATTAAATCAATCAAAGTGGAGGTTTACCCGGAGATTTTAGGGAAGGGAACAATAAACTCCCCAAAGGTGTTTGTTATTGCCATAAAAGAGGCATAACTTTCAAATAAAATAAGGATTGCCAATTGATCATCAAGGTCTGCAAGTGTTTCTATTTGCAGATGACACCATGGAAATTGCATGGAGGCTTAGAACATTATATATCCACCTCAGAGAAATTTACAGTAATGGAAAAGCAATTGATCTAGCTACTTAGACTAGAAAAGCAAAGTGTGTGAAAGCCACATATTTCTAGAACATCAGGCTCTGAGGGCAATCTGCCAAATGAGTTAATTAGTATATGCACTATGCACAAGTTCTGTATGGAGATAAAGAGTTAGACCTGAAACCAAATTGAAGGAAAATATTGGAGCTGATTACATTTGGTAAACCGTGTTTTCAATAGTTCCAAACTTCCTACTAGTCACAGGAAGACCTCTTTATAACAAATATTCTCCCAGTAAAATTATAGGACTGGAAATCATTAAGCATATATGAGCAGAGTCAGGCACATTGTGACAATTCTTATAGAACATAAGAGCCCAGAGGAGAGGGACTGTTTCATTTGTTTCTTTGTATTCCTAGTATCTAGTTTAGTGCCTGGAACACAGTAGGCAATTAATTAATGACTATTCATTGGAAAGAGTCTGAAAAAATGAAAGAAAGAAAACAACCCGTGAGAATGATCTTTTACATTCTGCATAGGTGTCCTCTGGAAGATGTGGGGAAAGTGTGCACAAGAAACGTATAAGACATTAAGGGGTTGCAATAAGAGGGAATACCAACATCCATGACCTCATGGATTCAGTATAGAATAGAACAACATTAAGAGAACTGAGATTAATATCATTTCTAAAAACATACCACTCGTTCTGAATTTCTCTTCATTTCCAAACTGCCAGTATATACAGCAATGAGTTGTACCTTGCTTTATAACCATGACTACAAAATAAGTAATTGTAAATGCATTAGAAGATTTTTTGTTTTTATTTCTTTTGTTAAAAAAATCATTTGCTTTGTTTTTGCATAAGAAAAAATGGGGGGGGGCAGTAAGGAAGGGAGATCATGAATGACTGTCCATTAAGGCTTTTTTCTTTTCTTATTTCTAGTTCTAGATTTTTGTGAATCTGGATTTCTACAGTAGGGCACATTTTGCAATAACTCTGGGCACAGTAGACACATTCCTACAGAGTAGAGCAGCTAGTTTGGCATATATTTCTTTTTTTTTTTTTTGGAGGGCAATTGGGATTAAGTGACTTGCCCAAGGTCACACGGCTAGGTTTTTGTGTTAAGTGTCTGAGGCCGGATTTGAACTCAGATCCTCCTGACTCCAGGGTGGGTGCTCTATTTACTGTGCTACCTAGCCACCCCCATTGGCATTAATTTCTAATTTATCTGACAGTTCAACATTTTTCTGCAAGGAAATAATAAGACTAAAATATCTTGAACCAGTTTACATTAAAGAATGAAGTGACTTTCTGGAGTTCCTCTGTGTATGTATGTGTGTGTGTGTGTGTGTGTGTGTTTATTGTCTGTTGTGTGTGTTTATGTGTGTATTAGGGTAGGGGATCTAGAAGAAGAGCAAGGCATTTTTGGTCTTTAATAAGAGCAGGCAATCTCTCTCAGGAGCTCCCCCCAATGGAATTATTTGTCCTATTTTGTGCAGGATGTCCCACTCTGAATCTTATCATACTTGGGAAATGAAAGGACTAGTTAGTCAGAAGACAAGTCTTATCTGATGAGTTCTGAAAAGACAAGTTAAGCCCCCAACACTCCATTGTGTTCCAGCAAATTTGACAAGAAATAGTGTTGTGTTAAATAATGAAGTCCAAATAGCATCATTATGATGAATTAGTCTCAACCCCCTCATTAATGATGCTAGCCCCTTTTTCCTGATTAATAAACCTCATGCTAGAACTTATTAGGGAACCATTTCCTTTTTAAAAACACATCTATAAAATGATGAAATCAAGGGATAGCTATGGGGATTTCTTGTCTTGTTTTCTGTTCAAAAATGGATACTCCAGCACTGGTATAAATCAAGAACTTTAATGTAACTATATTGTAGTCAGAACATTCCACCTCCTACCTCTCCACTTCTGCCCAAGTGGTCTTTCCTTTCTTAAATATAATCCTTCTTC
The DNA here is from genome assembly GCA_028646515.1 of Pseudochirops corinnae. Lineage (NCBI taxonomy): Eukaryota > Metazoa > Chordata > Mammalia > Diprotodontia > Pseudocheiridae > Pseudochirops > Pseudochirops corinnae. The sequence continues at coordinate 121,098,410 of CM053592.1, forward strand.
ACTTCTGCCTTGTCAAATCCCTTGCTTACTTCAGAGCACCACTCAGTGGATATCTCTCATACAGGATCTTTTCTGGTCTAGCAATTAGCACTTTCTTCTCCAAAAATTACTTCATATTACTTTGTATAAAGTGTTTTATAAGTAATTAAGATCACAGAATTGTAGATTTAGCACTGAACAGAGTTTTAGAATTCATATAGTCCAATGCTATCATTTTATAGATGAGGACACTGGACTGAGTGGTTAGGTGACTTCTCCAAGGTAACACAATGATGGAGCTGGGATTTTAACTCAAGACTTCAGTCTCCAGATACAGTACTCTTTTCACTAGAGTTTACATGGGGTGCTTGTTTGTTTGGTCAATTATTCCTGTCACACTCTTCATGACACATTTGGTATTTTTTTGGCAAAGGTACTTGAATATTTTGCCATTTCTTTCTCCAGCTCATTTTACAGAAGAAGAAACTGAGGCAAATAGGGTTAAATGACTTGCCCAGAGCCATAGAGCTAGTCTTACACCATATTTAAACTCAACTCCTCCTGATTCCAGTACCAGCACTCTATCCACTGTGCCCTCTAGCCATTTTCTTGTTTACATATCATTATTCCCTCAATAGAATTTAAGTTTCTTGAGGGCAGAGACAACTGTATTTTGATCTTTATATCCTTAAGATCTAATGCAGAGATTTGGCTGTCATTACTGAATGATAGTGGAATCAATTTGGGAAATATTTATTAAGTCTGTAAAGAACATAACAAAAGGTAATAATACTTGAGATAGAAATTAATTCTGATAAAATGTCTGTCCTTCATTTCTGGAGAGAACCAATGGCATTATGGGGTGGTGTCCTGACTTATACATGAATTGAATTTAAGTGACACAGTTGTACAAAGTCAGAAGCCTCTTTTCTCCAAAGTCATCAAAGTCCAAAGTCAAGATGACTGGTCATGGTCCAGGATTCAGTGGATGACCTTGGCATCTTTAAGGTCTAACCAAGCTTTAAGTGTTCTACAATACCTGCTTCAGCTGCTTTCATGGCTATTGGAAACAACTGCTCTCATCCACCCATTCCACCAGGGGAAGTCTTCATGTATTTGGAGTAGATATATCCATGAACTCAATAATAGACTGAAGGCCTGTTGTTTGCCTTCAACCTGGTTTAGCTCATCTGCCAAGTTAGTTTACCAGGGTGTGGCTGCTGCCCATGCTACAGTTTCTTGGAGCTACAGGTGAAAGCTAAGTGACAGGTATATATCAAAGGTAGATAAGCAGCCCTGAAAAGGACTCAGCAAGTCCTCGCATCAGAGGTGCTCATCCTCTTGAACATCCCATATATCCCTGCTGATAAGATAATTATATCAAAAATTATTCATCCTTTGGGGATTTTGTTATACTATAATAGAGTCATTTAGTATTAATATCTGTGTCATTAGCATTAGTGAAAGACTTCCTCTTTAATTGAGTTTTAACTGGATCAATCTTTCAAAGAATTCACTTTAGAGAATGTGAGGGTAGAAGATGGAGTAGAAACCCAAGGGCCAAGCTAGCTATTGCAGGGCTTTTAATTGGTGAGAAGAAAGTAGTAATGGGCCAAAGCAAATAGCATTGTGAACCTGCACTCTAGAAAGCAAACCTCCCTGGTTTGAGCTGCATTCCTTCCAAATCAAATTCTTCTTCTCTAATCTGTGATGCTCTTTTGAGATGGCCAGTTTAAATGCAATATTTGTTGACTTTTTTTTAAAGTTAGAAGGGCATTTCATAGCACAGAGTAAACTGAACGTGAATTTTTCCAGTCGAAAATGAATCTGAGACTGACAGCTGTCATTCTCATTGAAAACATAATTTTAAACATGAAAACACTGTACAGTTTCAAAATGCCCATAACTTGACACTGTTCTATACCATTTGTTATACATGTGCACCATTATAATTTAAATATGAAATCTAAAAAATATCTACCCTTTTAGAATGGATACAAATGTCAATGAGCAATCTGATTCCTTTTCTAATTTTCATCTCAAGAATATTCCACCTTTACAGGCCAAGTGAGTTAGCAGATATAACAGCAACTGAAAGGCAAGATTCTGATTCCAGTCTCTTTTCTCCATTCTTACACTGTGGCCTTGGACAAGTGAGTGAACACCCTTAAAAGTCCATTTCTGTTCATGAAGAAATGGAGCTCACCAACTTCCTAACTATTCTACAAGAAGATGAAAAGGATTAATGGGTTACAGTTTGAACTCCTAAAAAGGGAATGAGAAATGAGATTTTTAAAAGGATAATTATTAATGCATGGATTGGAATAGCTAGTAATTTTTAAGATGCCTAATATGGAAAGAGAAAAAGAAAAATAATAAAATATTTTACTGCAAGAAGCTATATAAATATTAATTGACCAAAAAAGGTAATTGCTCATCAGTCTGCCCCTCCATGTATGCACCAGCTGACTATTGATGGAAAAATGGTGGAGAATTACAAAATATATGACCTGCAGTCCAAAAGGGAATTAAAGAAAGTTGCAGAAATCTGGGTAGGTTCTCTTAGATTACTGCCTTGTCATGATAGAAGGCCTGTGGAGATCCATGAAATTATAAGCTATGTTGTGCAGAGTTGTCCAAGATGGACAGATCATAGTGGAGAGTCCTGACAAAAAGTGATCCACTGAAGAAGGAAATGGCAAACTATTCCAGTATCTTTTCCAAGAAAATTCCATGGACAGAATTAAAAGGATAAAAGACATGAAATCAGAAGATGAGCACCTTGAGTCAAAAGATATCCAATAAAACTACTGGGGAAAAGTGGAGGACAATTACTATTAGCACTAGAGCTCCAGTGCTAACGAAGTGTATGAGCCAAAGTTGAAGGGAAGCCCAGCAGAGGATGTATCTGGTGACAAGAGGAAAGTCTGATGCTGTAAAGATAAATGTTGAATAGGAATGTAGGATGTAAGATCTATGAACCAAGGTATGCTGGTTGTGGCCAAATAGAAGATGGAAAGATGAAACACTGACATATCGCGTATTGATAAATTTAAATGGACAGGAATGGGTGAATTCAATTTAGGTGATCATTACATACACTACTGTGGGCAAAAATCCTTTAGAAGAAATAAAGTAGTCCTCAAAATTATTAAAAGGTTGAGAAAAGTGATAATGAAGTATAATCTCAAAAATGACAGAATGATATCTGTTCAAATCCAAGGCAAACCATTTAACATTACAGTAATATAAGGCTATGTTCCAACCACTGATGTCAAAGAGACCAAAGCTGATCAGTTCTATGAAGACCTACAACATCTTCTAGAAATAGCAACAACAACAACAACAAATCATATTCATCAAAAGGGATTGTAATGCTAAAATAGTAAATCAAAAAATACTTTGAATATCAGATACATTTTGCCTTGGGATAAAAAAAAAATTAAGCAAAACAAAGACTGATAGAGTTTTATCAAGATAAGTTGCTGGTCATAGCAAACATTATATTTTTCAACAACCCAAAAGGTGACTCTACCCATAGACATCACCAGATGATCAATATAAGTTGGAGAAGCAAAGGTGGTACAGCCTGTTAAAACAAGACCTGGAGCTGACTTTGGCTCAGATCATAAGCTTCTTATTGAAAAATTCAGACTTGAAGAAAGTAAGGAAAGCTATCATACCATATAGATATGACCTAAATAACACCCCTTATAAATATGAAGTAGAAATGATGACTAGATTTAAGGGATTAGATCTACTAGATAGAGTGACTGAAGAACTGTGGACAAAGGGTAGCAATATTGAACAGGAAGCAGCAACAAAAGAGAAAAAGAAAAGCAAGAAAGCAAAATGGCTACCTAATGAAGTTTTGAAAATAGCTGAGGAAAGAAGGAAAGAGAGAAGAGAAAGGGAAAGATATACCCATATGAATACAGAATTTCAGAGAATATTGAGGAAAGACAAGGTTTTCTTAAATGAGCAATACAAAGAAATATTAGAAAACAATAGAATGGAAAAGACAAAATCTCATCAAGAAAATTAGAGATATCAAGGAAATGTATCCTGCAAAAATGGGAATGGTAAAAAGACAAAAATGGTAGTGATTTAACAGATGCAGAAGACATTAAGAAGAGGTGACAATAATACACAAAAGAACATACAAGGAAGATCATAACATCACTGAAAACTTTGACTGTATGGTAACTGATCTAGAGCCAGACATACTGGAGACTGAAATCAAGCAGGTCTTAGGAAATGGTGCTAACAATAAGGCTAGTGAAGGTGAGGGAATTCAAGTTGAGCTATTTAAAATCCTAAAAGTTGATGCTGTTAAAATTCTGCACTTAATATATCAGCAAATTTGGAATATTTAATAGTGGCCACTGGATTAGAAAGTATTAGTTTATATTCCAATCCTAAAAAAGGGCAATACCAAGGAATGTTCAAATTACTGGACAATTTTGCCCATTTCACATGCCAGCAAGGTTATATGTTTAAGATTCTGCAAGCTAGGTTTCATTAATACATGAACCAAAAATTATTAGAATAGCCAGCTGGTTTTTAAAAAGGCACAGGAACTCAGGACCAAATTGCCAACATTTATGGAGAAAGCAAAGGAGGTCTAGAAAAATATCTACTTCTGTTTCATGGACTACACTAAAGCCACTGACAGTGAATATTACAACCACATGTGGCAAGTCCTCAAAGAGTTGGGACTATCAGATCATCTTCTAGTCCCCTGAGGAACTTTTACTCAGGCCAAGAAGCAACAGTTAGAACCAAACATGGAACAACTGATTGATTTAAAATTGGAAAAAGAGTAGAACAAGGCTGCAAATTGTCATCTTATTTAGGTAACTTATATGCAGAGCACATCATGCAAAATAGTACATTGGATAAATCAAAACCTGGAATTAAGGTTGCTAGGAGAAATTTCCACAATCTCAGATATGCAAATGATACCACTCCAAGGCAGAAAGTGAAGAAGAATTAAGAAATATCTTGGTGAGGATGAAAGAAGACAGTGTAAAAACCATCTTGAAGTATAAATCAGAAAAACTAAGATTATGGCAACAGATCCTATCACTTCCTAGCAAAAAGAAGGAGAAGAAATGGAAGCAGTTGTTAGATTTTATATTCTTGGGTTCAAAGGTCACTACCAGAACTGATTGTAAACATGAAATTAAAAGATGCTTGCTCCTTAGGAAGAAAGCTATGGCAAATATGGACAGTATACTAAAAAACAGAGGTGTCACCTTGCTGACAAAGTTCATATAATCAAAGTTGTGACTTCCCAGTAAAACAATGTATGACTTTGAGAGTTTAACTATGAACTAATGCTTCCAAATTGTGGTGCTGGAGAAGACTTTTGACAGCTCCTTGGACATCAAGGAGATCAAATCAGTCAATAGGTAAAGAAATTAATTCACCCTATTCACTGGAAGGCAAATACCGGAAACTGAAGCTTAAATACTTTGGTCACGTAATGAGAAGACAGGACTCACTAGAAAAGACTGATGTTGGGAAAGGTTGAAGGAAGAAGGAAAAGGGGACAACAAAGGAAACTATGGAATTATGGAATTATGGAAACAGCAAACATGAACTTGAACAGACTTTGAAAAATAGTGGAGGATAGAAGAGCCTGGTACACTATGGTCCATGGTCCACAGAGTCAGACAAAACTGAATAAATGAACAACAATAAGAAAAGTAAATAGAGCATTGAACTTGTAGTCAGAAAGTGCTACATTCAAAAATGACCACAAACACTTCTTAGTTGTGTAGCCCTAGGCAAGTTCCTTAACTTGCCTGCCTCAGTTTTGTAAGAGCAAGCACCCTAGCATACCTAGGGCGGCTACTAGCACAGGTTCTTAGATCTGCTTTTCTAAAGGAAAGCAACTCAAAATGGGTTAACAATCTTACTTTAATCAAACATATCATTTACCTAGTTCAGGGGGAAA
>CM053592.1:121104850-121123029 GCA_028646515.1 Pseudochirops corinnae
AATTTTAAAGGAGTTATTCTCTTCAGTGAGTTTTTGAAATTTCTTTTCCATCTGGCAAATTTGGCTTTTTAAAGCATTCTTCTCATTGTTTTTTTGGGCCTCTTTTTCCATTTGAGTTAGTCTATTTTTTAAGGTGTTATTTTCTTCAGTATATTTTTGTGTCTCCTTTAGCAACTTTTCATTATTTTCTCGCATCATTCTCATTTCTCTTCCCAGTTTTTCTTCCACTTCTCTTACTTGATTTTCAACATCCTTCTTGAGCTCCTCCATGGCCTGTAACCAATTCATATTTTTCTTGGAGGCTTTTGACACAGGAGTTCTGACTTCACTGTCTTCCTCCTGCTCCATGCCTTGATCCTTTTTGTTCCCAAGAAAGGATTCTATTGTCTCTGTTTGTTCTTCCTGTGCTTGCTCATATTGGCAGCCAATTACTAGACTTTTGAGCTCTTTTCCGTGGTACAACTCTGCTTCCAGAATGGAGAAAGCTATTTCCCAAATCACTGGGGTTTTTGCAGTTTTCAGATCTATGAGATGGGTGCACTCTCTATAGCCCCCACACACTCTGGCTCATTGGTCACACACCCCAGGACCACCACCCAAGACTGTGATCTGGATCCAAGCAGGTCAAAGCAAAAGTGATTACCCTCTGCAGGTCAGGAGCTCTGGAAGCAGCCATGCAGCACTGGCTGCAGCTATTGTGCCTTCTCTGCTTCATGCTCCAGGGGCTAGCAGCTGGACCACAGGCCACCTGTTCCAACAAATTTCCATACTCACCTTTTACTTTATCTTTGGCATTTGTGGGTTGAGAAATCTGGAAACCACTACAGCTGCTGGTGATTTACTCTAGTGAAGTCTACTCCAGCCACCACTGGTTGTGTCACCCTGGGGCTAAAAATGAGGCTCAGTCAGACTGCACACAGCTCCCAGAGAGCTCTGATGGACCTTTCCTGCCTGCCTGCCAGGCTTCCTTTAGCCGGAGAGTTGTTTCTCTCTGTCACTTTGTGGGTTCTGTAGCTCTAAAATTTGTTTAGAGTCATTTTTTACACGTATTGGGGGAGGTGGAAGCCAGAGCCATGCAGAAATCCTGTTTCTACTCCACCATCTTGGCTCTACCCTCTATGGTTCCCTATTTTCTAAAAGATTAAATGCCAAATCTTCCCTGTGACTCTTAAAGCCCTTCACAACCTGTCACCTTCTTACCTATTTAGTCTTCTTACAACTTACTCCCTTCTACATGTTCTGCAAGCTAGGGACATCTGCCTTTTTGCTGGTTCATGCAACATACTCCATCTGCTGACTCTTGACATTTTGTCTGGTTGCCCTCTCTCCTCCCTTCCTCTCCCCCTTTCTTCTCTCCTCATAGCTACCTCTTGGTTTTCCCAGTTTTCTTCAAGTCTCAGCTAAAACTCCAACTTCTACAAGAAAATTTGCCTAAATCTCACCCCTTAATGCTACTCCCTTCATTGCATTGATTATCTTGAATTATCCTCAATGTATCTTGTTTGTCCATGGATATTTTCATGATTTTTACCTCATTAGACTGTGAAGTTTTTGAAATCAGGAATTGTCTTTTTCTTTTCTTTGTATTTCCAGAACTTAGCACAGAGTCTGAAATATAATAGCCTCTTAATAAATCTTTATTGAATGACTGATAAGCTACACTCCTAATGTTTTTTAATTTATTTTTTTAATAAAGCTATAAAAATCATTGTTCATTTATACTTTATTGATAGGAAACAGGATACAAGGATTTACAGGTGGACCTCTGAGAATCACGGGTTTTGCATTGGAAAATTACTTCAGAGGTCATCTAATCCAATTGGTTCCTGACCATGAATATTTACCAAAAAGAAGATTATTCACAATTTTTGCTTGAAGATGTCAAGTTGGGGAGATTCTATCTTCTATTACCTACTCCCAAGACATCCCATTCCCTTGTGGAGCTAGCTGTAATGGTTAAGAAGTGTTTTCTTACTGCACAATTTAAATTTGTCTTTACACACCCACATATTGCTCCTATTTTCCCCTTCTGGGCTAGTCAAAACAAGTCTAATTCCTCATCTTCACAGCAGTCCTCCAAGTATTTAAAGATACCTTTCTTCTTTTTTCATCCTTACTCTCTCATCAATCTTCAATATCTTTCTTTCTCTTACTTCCCTGTTACCTATGAACATACCGTTGTCTTACTTAATCTCAAAAAAAAGTATCTTTAGCTGATCTGTCCATACATACTAACTTTCATATTATATCTCCCCTTTCCTTTTATTATTAAGCCCTTGAGAAGACTGTTAACAATCAGTGGCTCCATGTCTTTCCTCTAACTCTCTTCTAAAATCTAAAAAATGTAGCTTCCAAACTCTCTTAATCACCAAATTTAATAGCCTTTTCTCAGTCCTCATCCTTCTTGACCTCTTTGTAGCCTGTAATACCATTGACCACTTTCTTCTTTTGCATAATGTCTCCTCTCTAGATTTATGTCACTGCATTCTGATTTCTTCTTACTCTTTCTTAGTCTCTTTTGTTGGATCTTCTTCCAGGTTGAGCCCAATAACTATGTACATACTTCATGGGTCTATCTTCAGTCCTCTTCTCTTTTCCCCCTATACTATCTCACTTTGTGATATCATAAACTTCCATGGATTCAGTTATTGCTGAATAGATATATTATAGAGCTCTTCTACTCAAAAGATCCAAAACTGAAATAATCATAGACACACACACACACATACACCCTTCTTCTGAAGTTTTCTATTACAGTCCATCATCCCACCATCCCAGTTACTCAGACTCACAACCCAAGCATCAACCTCAATTCTTCACTCTCCTTCACACCCCGTATCCAATCTGTTGCCAAGCTTTGTTAATTCCACAGTTTTATTAAGACCAACTCTTTTCCTCTGACACTACCAGGACTCTGGTATGGACTTTCATCACCTTGTGCCTAGATCATTGCAATAGCCTTCTGGCATCTTTGCTTTGAGTCTCTTCCAATTCTAGTCCATCCTCCATGGAATTGTCCTTCTAAAACTTAGAAATGACAATGTCATTCTTCCCTATCCATAAACTCCACTGGCCTGTGTTATTTCTGAGATCAAATATAAAATTCAATCAAGTATAAATTTCAAAGCCCTTCATAACTTGACCCTTCCTACCTTTTTAATTTTCTTATATCTTACCCTCTATTATATATTGTGGGAGTCAGTGACACCATCCTACATGCTACTTCTCAAATATGACACTCCATGTTTTCAACCTGGAAATTCTTATTTGCTATCTATCATCATGCCTGGAATTTTTCCCCTACTCATTCATTCCACACTCCCTATTCAATAAAGTCCAGTAGTATTTCCACGCTGGTGCCTTAAAACCAACTATCCTTCATGCCTGGAATGCTCTTTTTCCTTGTCTCTAACTCACTGTCTGTCTCACTGGCTCCTTTCAAGCCTCAGCTCAAATCTCATCTTCTTCTAAAAGCCTTTATCTATATCCTTTATACTATCTCCTCAAACCTCTTACACGCCTATAACACAAATAGTATCTTCCTTCTGAGATTACTTCCAATTTGTCCTTTTTATAAATATGTACATAATTGTTTATATGTTGTCTCCCCCATTAGAACTGATCTCAGAGGGCTAGGATTATTTTTGCCCTTGTTTCCATCGCTTTCATAAGGACAATGTTTGGCACATAGTGAGCACTTAAATGATTGTTGTCTTGACCTGACTTGCTGACAGATCTTTTGTCTCCCCTTATTCTTCTTTCCCCAGCAACTTCTACTGATATATATATTGCATGACCACTTTAGGCTGATCTATTATATGGAACATATCAGCTTATGCCAGGGATCATCAAGTGGTAGATTATGTTCCAAGTAACAAAAGTCTCATGATTAGAATTTCTTTAAATAATGAGTACCAAAGTACATTGGTATTAATAATAATACCTCAAATTTATGTAGCACTTTAAAGTTTACAAAATACTTTGCTAATAATACCCCTATGAATCATAGATATTATTGACCCAATTTTGAAAAAGTTTATTAAAGCTAAGAAATGTTCTGCCTTGCTCATGGTCACAAAAAAAAAATGTCGAAGCTGGAATTTGCATCTAGATAGAATATATTATTCGATCTATGTAGACCTTTTATTCCTCCTAGAGAGATGCATTTCATTATTTCATAAATTTAGGAATACCTATAAGGGACTTTATGTTAGAACTAAATTAAATAGAAAACAGCTGATTTCATGGGCTTGTATACTCTCCCACATATATGAGCAGATACTCTTCTGGACAAGAAGATATAAAAATGAATCCAGATCTATGCCAAGGTAAAACTTCTGTAGGGAAGGAAAGCCTTCTACTTACAGAAATGCATCATGATCTCTACCTAGAGCTGACAAAGAAAGGGGAATCAATAACCCTGACAGATCACTTCAGCAAAATCTATTGCTTCAAGGAAACTATATTCTTTTATCAAGAATGATCTCCCCATTTGCTATTTTTCACGAACTAGTAGATTATTATAAATAAGGCCACAGTAAGGTCATTCTACCTTATTATTCTATGATACTATATTCTATTATTCTATTCCATCATTTTTTGTGTAGTGTAGGTAAAGCTGATCATTGAGTCTAGTCTACTGAGCCTGTCTAATGCTAACATCTAGTTAAAATATTATTCGTGGGTAAAAAGAAGAAGGTGGGGAGAAATAAAGGAAAATAGAATGGTTTGGTTTTAAATATCTTTGAAGTTGAAATGAGGGTCTTGTATGATTTTTTTAAGGCAATTCCACAACCTTTTATTAATCTAAGTGCAAGACACTTCTAGGAAATTATGATAAAAAGACAAAAAGAAAGAAAACAAAATAGTCTTTGCCCCCAAGGAGCTTTTGTTATATGAGAGTAAAACCAAAAAGTCTTATTATACCCTTATGTTCCTCTGGCTCTTTTCAGGTTCTGACACAAGAGTTTCCTCTGGACTTCAGATATTTTCTCCTTTTTGTGTTCCCATTTTAATATCCTTTTTCCTCGGCCCCTTCTACCTTCAGAAAGTGCTATGGATAACCAACTAAACCTTCTAGTCATGAGAACTTTTTTTTTTTTCAAAAGATATAGCTCAGACTTGGGGGCATAGCATTACTCTTCCTCTACTGCACAACCAGTCATACAGACAATCAAAATGGAGGGGGGAAAAATCATGAGGTTATTAACACAAGAGGGTTGACCCCATTTGATTCAGGTTGAATCGTTCTCAAAACTCAAAGAGAGACAAATCCAACGTGAATGTGCTCATGCATCTACCAACTGTCTTATTACCAACTTGTGCTTCAGCAAGGGCTATACATCTGGGTCTCCCTAGTATTTTAAAATAAGTAATTAGTTCAATATATAGAATGACTAAGCTCAATTAACCAGAAATACAACTGAAGGACACTTTATAAAAACCCAGTGGAACCATATGTCCTCTTCCTAATTTTATGCATAGCCAACTTTAACTTCCCAAGCACATGCCATGTACATGTTATTGGCCAAATCATTCCTATTCTTCAACTGGTTAAATAGGTGAGTAATCATCTCAAGGAGATATTATGTTGTGGCAAAATAAAGTTCAATCTTTGCTTCTCAACATTCAGACTCTGCAGCATTTCACTTCTAACACCAACAATGTTCACAACATTTGGTCTCTGACCAAGGGAGAAAATGAACTGTATGTCAGAAAGTTACACATTTGGTGTCTGTCATTTTCAATAGTAACACATTAGAGAAGCATTCATTACTGACTGGAAATAACTTATTTCTACACTTTGCAGTAGTACAGTTCATAGCCAGTGTTAAGATGCTGACAACAAACAGAAAACCAATAAATACAAAGGGCTTTTTTCCAGCAGATGTCCATCAGGATTGTGTATTACCTCAGCAATTTATTATTTCTCTTCAATCAGCCAATTCAAGGTAGCCTCTTTAATGGTAGGGAGAGTGCTAAGGAGATCTCTCTGCTTATCTCCTTGCTGTTCTCAACCTATCTAAACTATTTAAGTACCCCTTCTCCCACAACCTGTGGGTCAGATTTAATGTTCAAAAATCACTTGAAGGTGATAGGAAATATACTCAGCTCCACAGACCCAGGAGAGTTCATCTTCTTTCATGAAGACAGATCTCAGCTTTATCTAGTCAAAAAAATATCTTGAGATTTGTACCCAGCACAGCACAGTGATACGGGTTCTGTTCCCTTCCTAGGGATAAGTCTATCCAGGTACCCCAATCCTTTCCACTTTTCACCATGAGAAACATTATTAGGACTCTAGGAATCCTAGGCTAATAAAAATGCATAGGGAAGCAGTTTCATGGATAAGCCTTTCTCTGGATTTCTATAAAAAGTCAGCACTAAGTCAATCCAGAAAATTTTTCCCCATAGAAGTATGGCTTGCTATCAGAGATGTTCCTTTCAAACACAGATATCCAGTGGCAGCAACTAATTCCAGTTTGCATTCAGAAATCAAACCAAGGACCCAAAATTATAAGGATTAGTAAAAAGAACAAGCAAATGACAGAGAATTTTGCCAAGAGGATATGCTTCTCAGGTCACTGATAGTTGATATATTTACTATGCAATTTAGATGTGAAAAAATAATATAAATAATAAATTCACAATTGCAAGATACTACATAGTTTACAAAGAAAGGGTATTCTTCATTAGGTTATGATGCAAATATTTTCCACCCAGCTACAGCCTTTGAACTGGACTCATCCCTACTTTCATGAACCTCATCATCAGGAAACTCATCATCTAGTGAGACTGCAACAGGTTTGGTACTCACACTTGATCAGTTCCTTCAGTACTCTGAACTTCTGCATAGAGTAGCAGTTCTCAACCTGTGGGTCACAACCCCTTTGGGGGTCAAATGACCCTTTCATAGGAGTCACAGGGGTTGCCTAAGACCATCAGGAAACATATATTTCCGATGGTCTTAGGAACCAAGACACCTCTCCTCTATCCATCTCCAGGCGAGTCCACCCACATGCAGATAGGCCCACATACAAGTATTAAAGGGTCATGGCATTAGGAAGGTTGAGAACTGCTGGATAGAGGATAGAGGACGAAGTAAAGCCTCCATCTTTTTTTTTTTGGAGGGGGGAAGGCAAGGCAATTGGGGTTAAGTGACTTGTCCAAGGTCACACAGCCAGTAAGTATGTCAAGTTTCTGAGGTCACACTTGAACTCAAGTTCTCCTGACTCAGGAGCCAGCTGTATTCAGCGTGCCCCCTGGCTGCTGAGGTAAAGCCTCCATCTTAAAGAGGACTTGTCTGAGGACAGCCATCCTTTCATTTCTTATCCAACTGTATTCCTTTCATTGGACTCTATCATTCCCCCTTGCAAAGTACCACATACACACTCACATTCACACATACACACACACACACACACACACACACACACACACCTCCCTCAACTTTTAGGTCACTTTTGTGTGTTAAAGGAAGACATAAGGAACCAAATGCACAGAATAGCATGCACATTCCACAAATTGAGCATCTCTTACACTAACCGATCTAATTAGAATATTATAGGATGATTTGATTCATGGGGGGACTGGGCTACAAAAGGTCAGATTAGACCAGAATACCCCTGCAATACCAGTCAGTCGCCTTGGATACCCAGATATAGCAATAAGAGTTTAATTCAGTATATGTCCCACATCTTTGTCCTCTAGTCATGGTCTAAGCAAAAATGAAGGCAACTGGTGTGATCAGATACAAATATGACAACTAACAAATAGGGGAAATAACTATCTGCCTCCAGACGTTAGGGGGGAAATGGTTCCTAAGTCATCTTTTGGGGCTATACAAAGGTAGAGTGACAGGCATCAATCAACAGCAGATTTCAACAAATATTAATTAGCATGTACTATGTACCTACCACAGTGCTAAGCAATAGGAATATAAAGGAGAAAAAATTTGTCTACTGCCTGCCATCAGGGAGCATATAGACTAATTAGGGACCCTACAATATATATCTGTGGGAAATGGATGGTCTTGGAATAATTAAGACCCAAATTCTTAAGTACTGATTCTAACCCACCCTAGTTGTGTGAATGCTGGAAAGTCTCTTAACCTGTATGCCCCAGGCAACTTCCCAAGATTATAAAGTGCTAATTTACAATGGTGTAAAGGGAGCTACACACTAGAAGTGTTGAAATCCTGGCTCCTCGGCCCAGACCTACCTCACCCTTACAATACCCACAATCATTCAGTCCAACAATCAATTATTACATGTCTATTATATAGAAATAGTAAGTACTTGAATACAAAGAAAAGCTCAAAACCTTTCCTGCTCTCAAGGACCTCACAGTCTAAAGGGACTATATAGCTAGATAATTATGATACAAAATATTATGTGATAAGGGCAAAAGAGAAATTCAGTCAAAGGACTCTAAAAGTATTTGAAAAAGGAGAAAATGCTTTTAGCTAGAGGGTTAAAAGAAGATGTGGCTCCTGAGTTAGGTCTTAAAAGAAGAGAAAAATTTCAATAAGCACTGGTAGGGAAAATGTGCATTCCAGCTTGAGGGATGGTCTGAAATGTAGATTGCATGAAGGGACTATTGTAAATTAAAGTAGAAATTTGAGGTGCAATCTCTAGAAAGTTTGCAATACATAAATATGTTCCTTAATTGTTAAGACAGTGCTCAAGGAAATAGAAGAATGAGATAAATGAGTTGGTGTATTTTCCCTCTAGAATCTTCAGTAGGAAAAAAAAATGAGATTGTAAAGCCTTTAAATTTCATTGGAAAAAGCAAAGCTTTATAAATCACACCATCTCATCATATTTTTGTTCAACCAAAGTTGTTGGGCAAAAAAATAAATAAATAAACACAAGTCCACAAAGGAAAAAATTGCCCAAGCCCCAAGTGCAGTACTTAGAAAGAAGATGACATTCCAGCAGCTTCAGAAGCGCAAATCACTCTGATGAATTGGGGAACATTTTCTAGCTTTCTCACCCTCAAGGATAATTGGGCACATTTCCTTGTATTTATTATTTGGAAGAAAAGATGCTACTGTTCACACAGCAGCTCAGAAAAGATAGACCATAAAGCAAAGTTCACTCACACATAGCCCAGAAAAGAATCAATACCAAAGTTTTAATCAATACCTTGTAGAGAGAAGGCCTGTTCTAAAGCTGACTGAGTCTGGATACCTACAAGGTAGCCTGCATCGTTTGCCAATGCTTTAGAGATCTGGATTTATGAGGCTGCATTTCAAGTCTATTTATTTCTACCTAGGTGTTATGTCTGAATTCCAGGTAAGTTGCCACCAGGTGAATGGTGTTGCCTGGGTTCATGCTCCAAAGTGACTATCAGTCCATCAACAAGTATATATTCAAGACCTACTGTGTGTCACTATGCAAAACAATATTGTTGCAAAAGTCAAAAGCAGAAACAATCTCTGTCCTCAAGGGCTTACACACTAATGGGAAGATAACATCTATTTACATAGGTAAGATTGAGACAAAGTAGAGAGGTGGTGGGAAGGCACTAAAACAGTGATTCTCAAGCTTCCTAATGCTGTAACCCTTTAATACAGTTCCTCATGTTGTGGTGACCACCAACCATAAAACTATTTTTGTTGCTGCTTCATAACTGTAATTTTGCTACTATTATGAATCATAATGTAAATATCTGATATGCAGGATGTATTTTCATTGTTACAAATTGAACATAACCCACAGGTTGAAAACTGCTGCACTGAAAGGTGGGGGTAGTATAATAAGGACCACTGAGCTAAATTTTAGAGGAAACTAGAGATGCTGAGAGCTAAAAGGCAAGAGAGAACAACAATTGTAGGCCTTTAAAGGACATCCAATACAACTACAAAGAGAAAAGAAATGGTGTTTTGTGAATGAGAAACAATAAGTAGGATAATATGACTGGACCGCAGAGTGTGTGGAGGGGAGGAATATGAAAGAACAGTAGAAAGTTAGGATTACATCAAGATGAAAAGACCTTAAAATGCCCCAAACAAGTATATGTTGGATCTCAGAGGTAATAGGGAGTCATTGGAGTTTTTCTAAATTGGGACTGACAGTCAGAATCACACTTTGGGAATATTACATCGGCAGCTTTGGGAAGGATAGACTGTAACAGTCAGAGACATGAATATCCAAAAGAAAAGCTATGAAACATGCTTCATATGAATATAGTTTGAAGCAAAAACTTCCCTAAGCCCAGGATATTGATCAGCAAAACCATTTCCATAGATTTTGACTTCGGTTTGGAAGGAGTCCCATTCTGAGATGCTAATTATATTCTCTCTATAAAGAATTTTGATTTACTGGATAAGTATGTATACTAAACAACACCAGACTTATAAATAAGATAGTGGTATAGAGATAAGAAGATCTAGGTTCAAATCCTGCCTCTGACTCATACTGGCTATGGGACCCTTGGGAAGTCATTTAATATTCTTAATACCCCCAGGCAAATCACTAAGACCATAAATAAAGGACCAATTAAGTATCTACATCTGTATAAGCAGTTTTCTTCATTGGAACTATATAGCCAAACGTGTGATTTTATTGGTTTATGTATCAGGTGTATGGTTTATGTATCAATGAATGAGTTTGTTAGTATACTAACTGCTAAACACTGGCTATACAAATATAAGAAAGGAACAAAGTTCCTGCCCTCAAAGTGCTTACATTCCAATCAGGAAGACAAAACATGAAAGGAAGCTAGAAAACTGAGAGGAAAGGATGCATTAGTATAGGAAGTGATGTGGAGGTCTTCTTGTGGGGAAGGTAAAAGAAAGCTCACCTATCAGACTTCACGGTGGTGTCTAGGGCCAAAGTGAAAATGGGAGGGGTATGAGGACAATGGCCAGGATGCATCAGGCTATGATTCAGAAAGGAATGAGAAGTGAATAATCAATCATTAGGTATTTATTAATTACTTAATGTGTGCCAGAGAGTGTGCTAAGCACTAGGAAAACAAAAACAAAAACAGGCCATGCCTCCACAAGAAGCTAAAATGCTAATGAGGTAGACAGCACACATATAAAGATGTACAAACAGAATAAATGAAATTAACCTCAGAATGAAAGGCATCAGCAGCAAGGAGAACCAGGAAAGACTTCCTATGGAAAGCAGTCTTCAAGCTAGGCAGGGAAACTAAGGGGCAGAGATGAGGATGGAGTAGGTATTACTATGGGAGTAAGCCAGTATCAAAATAAAGAGATGGCCAATGTATCTTATAGGGACAGCAATTAGACTAAAATGGTGTTAGGGTTGGTGGTAACTTATGACCACCATGTTCTGACATCTAAATAAAATGAAATTTAAAGAACAAGAAGTTTTGCAGTGGTGGTAAGGAAAGGGCCTGGAAAGGGCAACGAGGAGTTAGACAAGGTTTCTACTTAATTCAATATGTCAAGGGACAAAATATGTCATTTCCATTACTGAAAAGAACTGTCAAGAGTGGAATGGCTTTTGTAATTGCAAAGAATTAGAAGGATCCTGAAAGGAAGAAGTTTACTATGACAAGATTTACAATAGGATGGGGTTCCAGAGAGTGTAATCAAAGAGGAAGATAGAATGGAAAAGAGATATAGCAGAGATAAGGCTGCTGTGGTGGTATATAAGGAAGATGGAGTGAGTAGAACCCAGGGAAGAAAACTTCCTTCCTTCCTTCCACTGTATCACATGAATCTGAGTGGAGCCATAAAACAATAGATTGTCATGTCCTTCCCAGGAATAAAGGTAATTTTTGATTTTTTGTTGATCACAGAATAATAAGTGGAAAGTGGAGGATTGAGGGGTGGGACCGGAATTGGGAGGATGACAAGATGGGAACAGATGCTGGCCAGGAGTTGGAGGATGGTTAGCAATGATACACAAACAACTCCAAGTCTAGTTTTTTTTTTTCTCACTTCAGATCTAGATAATAAATATTGCTATTTCAAGAATCTTAGACTCATGCTAAGCAGGGAAATTATGGCGTCAAATGAATTTATTTGCAAGAACATGTATGCAATGAGAATAGAAAAGTGTTCCCAAAGGAGATGTAGACTCATAATAATAAATTGAGCCAAAATGGAAATGATGCAACTATAGCCCATTCTCATTATGATTTAAAGATGAGAATCAGTCAATCTAATGCAAATGAAAATGTTTATCCATTACTGAGTCACACTGGGCCAATTTTTGTTTAAAAAAAATTGTACCTGCATTATGAAAAATCTGGACTAGTAGATATTGATTTACTGGTCCATATACCACAAATATTTACTACCAACTTTTTTTTTGCAAATAACTTCTCTTCATGAATTTAATATTTTACCAGAAGTTATTTCCCATGTGGAGTGCAGAAAATAAATAGTCAATTTACTTTAATGCTACATACTGGTGTGAATTTTCATCATATGCAACTTAATAAAAGGTTTATAAGTTTGGGAAATCATAATGTCCCATTTTAGTGTAATTTCATCAAAATACAGGGATATTCCTTATACAGGCATTTTGAAGAGAAGTAAGAGAGTATTGAATTTGAGGTTAAAAAAAAAAAAGGATTGGAAAAAATGCCCAATTGCAATTGTACTTTCTACTCAAAACACACTAACCCATACATCTGGTTGTACAATAAGGAACATTTATTTTTTCTAATTAAGAACTTTTATTTATGCTTTTGTTACATTGGAAACATTTCCCAAGCTACCTCCTTGTATCAAAGATTTATAAGAATAAAACCCAAGAAAGTGACTCTGTTTGATTGTATAGCCAACATTCCTCACTTACAATTCTCCCTAATTATTAAAAAATAATAAAGAGCTGAATAGAATGATGGGAAAAATAGACTTGAGAGTCCATTTGTGATTTCAGAATGGTAGTATTAAATTCATATATATTTATGTCACGCATATGCACACATACATTATATATGAACACATTTCTTACCATCATATGGTACATTTATAATAAGTAATCATGCTCTAGGGAATAGAAGATAGAAAAAGGCAGAAAATGCTGCAAATACAGTTTTTCATTCAACAAAAGTCTTTTAATATCATTAAAAAGTATACCATGGATTGCCTGGCTCTTGCCATTGAACAACCAGCTTTAACATTTTCTTACAAGGTTTGGGAAGCCACTTGGGAAATGAAATCATGAACTGGCAGTTTCTGAGGGTGCAAATGAGTGCTTAAGTCAGACACTGGCATAGGCTGGCTTGAGATAAGTCTTAGAGAGCAATCCTAAATGAGGATAGTTTATCTTTTGTATTCTATTAGATAGAAATCTAGATAGTTCAGTACATAAAGTACTAAACCTGGAGTCAGAAAGACCTGAGTTCAAATCTGGCTTCAGACACTTAGTAGCTGTATGATCCTAGGAAAGTCACTTAACTTCTCTCTCCCTTGGAGGAAACTTGGTGGCTCAGTGGATAGAGCACTAGGTCTGGAGTCAGGAGGATCTGAGATCAAATTCAGCCTTAAACACTCTTTAGCAGTGTAATCCTGGGCAAGCCACTTAACCTCTGTTTGCTTGTTATGGGAATCTGAGGATCTTTCCTGCCCTTAGGCCCTTTGATAGGCTTAAGTGACTCTGAGAACCTTCCCTGATTTGAAAATATACTCTGCCCCTAAAAGGCTGAATGTGGTCACATGGAGCGTATGGGGGGAAGCTTGTTTTTTCAGGAATGCCCATACCTTATTACTTTGTGATTAGGCAGTTGGTCAAGAGGGTTGTGACATTCTCTGATCTAGGAGAAGGCTCTATATACCCTGATGTGAGGTTTTGCTTTGGGCTTCACTTTGGAAAGAGTTGTGTGATTTGGCCAGGAGAGTCTCTGGGCAGCCGTTGAGACCCCCAGCTTTGAAAACTCAGATGTTGGTGCTTCCCTCTCTGGTAACTAACTAGGTATGGATGTAATGGTCAGATGGCTGAGAGCCCATCTGATGATCTATTTCTTTGTCTGCTTGTAACTTTTGTTTGTATTCTGTTTGTATTCTCTGAAGTTCAGGGTGTTGACTTTTCCCCCTGATCTAGGTAAATGATATATGTTTGATTGATTAAGGTAAGATTGTTAACCCATTTTGAGCTGCTTTCCTTTAGAAAAGCAGATCTAAGAACCTGTGCTAGCAGCCACCCTGGGGATGCTAGGGTGCTTGCTGATGCATTGCCTTAATCCACTAGAGAAGGACATGAAAAACCATGCCCGTATCTTTGCCAAGGAAGCTTAACATGGGGTCTCATCTCAAAGAGTCAAACATGACTAAACAAAAATTCTATGAGACTGCAAACTTCTCCAGGGTGAAGTTTGTCCTTAATTCATCTGTGTATCCCCAGTGGCTAGCACTGTGCTTTGTTCTTCCATCATCATCATCATCATCATCATCATCATCTTTGCATTTATCTTGGCATCATCTTGGCATTTATATAGCATTTTAGCATTTAAGAAGAGCTTCCCTATGAGGTAGCTAAGTACTACTTTCATTCCCTAATCTTAACCATGAAATCAAGACAAAGAAGGGATACGACTTGTCCACAGTCACACAACTAGTGGCTAATGGGGAAAGTACAATCAGAACACCAGTTTCTCCTTAATTCAAACCCTTTCCACTATTCTGAGCTCTTCCCAAGTGCTTAATAAATATTTGCTGAATTGGATAATCATAGCAGGCCATATTTTTACCATATCACTCAATGCTGGTAGCATGTACCTCACATAATTATTTTTATCTACATTTTATAGGTAAGGCAAATAGCTCACCCAAAACCAAGAAGCTAGTAAAAAGGTGAAATATGATTCAAGCACAATTCTTTCTTCTTAACTCCAAGTTCAGTACCCTATTCCACTATGCAGCATTGGCTCTCTAATTCTATAGCTATATAGGGTAACTTCTTGTACCATGTGAAGTTGGAAGTGGACAAGCCCCAACAAATGACACTTCCTTATCAGACGATCACACTCTTTCTAGGATATGAGGTACCCAACAAACTGAGCAAGCTTATGCCCCCAAATCTATTTGTCATTAGAGCTTCACCACCTCGGTGAAGTCAGGGCATTGTTTAACGGTGCTAACAAAAACAGTAACAGCTCAGGGCAGGAAGTGGGGAGGGGAGGGAAGTCAAGGAAGCAGGCTGCAATTACCTGTGTTGGAATGTGTCCAGTGTCTCAGGATGACCTTTTGAGAAAATGGCCTAAGATATTTTCTGACCTGAAATAGCTTTTACAATGAAGGTTGAGGGTAGGTGGCAAAATGCATTTAGGGTTTCATCAAACCCAAAGCTTTTGAAATAGTTTGTTTTGATCAGTGAACCCAAAATACTGGTAAGGTCGACAGCTCCTTCTTCTTCCACAATGCTGCCTCTTATTGAAAATCTCTGATTCAAGTAGGAATCAAATGCAATCCTGTTAACTTCCACCATCTGAAATGGACAGTGCCACTGAAGGCCATCTGCCTGCCTGCCTGCCTGCCCAGAAATTCCATATTTAAGAGAATGAAAGAACCTGATAGAAAACCAGTAGGAAGCCAAAGCTAGATAATTAAGTATATGTGTATATTCACACTCAGAATAACTTGACAGATTGACAAAGTCATAGAACTTTAAAGGTGAATGACACGTTAGAGTTTGACTGCAAATGAAGAAACTGAGGCCCAAACACACTGAGATTTAACCTCATGTCTAGCTAATGACAAACCCACAAACAGAACCTGTCTCCTATCATTCACTTTTCTAAATAACAGGTGGAAAAGCCTCTAGTTTCTGGCTCTCATGTCAAAACTGAAGGCTCTTGCCAACATATCCAAGATTAAACATGCTTTTCAGAGATACAAGTGATAGTACAGTACTCTCTACATTGAAATGTTTTTTCCTTAAAAACAAAACATTCTGGTAGAATGGAAAGAATGCTGGACCTACATTCTCATCCTGCCTCTGACATTTAATATCATTTCTATGTTAGGTTCTGGAAATACAAAGAAAGGGAAAAAAATAAAAAAGAAGTTTCTGTCTTCAAAGAACTTTCCTTCTAGTAGGAGAGAGAACAGGCAAATAATTATGTACCTATAAGTTTTAACTATTTAAAAAGTGAACTTAGACATGAGGAAGCATACACCTCTCCCCAGTTCCCTCCACCCAGCCAATTCAATTTTTCCTACTAAAGGCCTGGAAACTAGGGTTCTAACTATACACTGCCCTCAGTTAACAACCTCTGTTAACATATACATATATATGTGTAAAACATGCATATAGATATATAGAGGTAGATAGATAGATAGACAGACAGACAGAAAGACAAGATAGATGGAAGGAGAAAGGGAGAAAGAGGAAGAAGGAAAGGGAAAGAGGAGAAAAGGGAGAAGGAAGGAAGAGACATTGTAGGTAATCTCATAGAGAAGACATAGTTACCAAGGATTAGAAGATCAGGAATGGCCCTCTGCAAAGAGTGGAATTTTTGCTGAGGCTCGAAGGATATAAGGGAAAACAGATATTGGCAACAGGAAACAAGAGCATCTCAGGCATTAGGCATAACCAGCACAAATTCCCAGAGTCAGGAGAGGGAAGTTTTCAAGAGATAGCTAGTAAGTCAAATGAATCAAAAAGTGTATGAAGAGGAGCAAGGGTAGGAAAACTGGAAAGACAGGAATAGCTTAGTTAAGTTAAGAAGAACTTTAAATGGCAAACAGTAGACTTTATAGGGTTAGGTGAATGCATGCATGCATGCACAAATGTAGCATTTATTAAGCCTTTATGAGAGATACAAATATAAGCAATATTTATACATTAAAACAACCCATGCCTTTGAAGAGCTTATAGTCTAATAGAACAGGGTCCTTAATAGCCAGAGAGCACTTAAATAACACTTTAAGATTTACAAAGTGCTTTACACATATCTCATTTGATTCTCACAACAGACTTGGGAGATAGGTGCTATTGTCATCCCCCATTTTATAGATGAAGAAACTGAGTCTGAATGAAGTTGAGGCTTCACAAGGGTCACATAGTTAGTTAAGTATCAGAGGCTGGATTTGAATTCAAGTCTTCCCAATGCCAGGTCTAGTGCTCTCTACATTGTTGTACTTCTTTATCAGCCTGGTGAAGTCTCTGTATACCATCTTAGAATAAAACGTACAGAAAATGAAAAGCATTATATTTAATGAGTTTTTAAAATATTAAAATATTTAAAATATTTCTTTAAAATATATATTTTTTAAAGTTGACAGATCAATAGTAGAGAAATGCTACATGGAAGAGTTGTGCTCAGGAAGGAGAATTCTGAACAGAGAAGAAATTGCTATTAAGATAACTAAAGAACTATGCTCATTTCGTTGGGGCACAGGAACAATACTGAGTCCTCAAAGCTAGAACATGAGGCCCCATCAAAATGGTGTAATAGTAATCAGTTTAGCAAGATACTTAGCACTTGTGCTAAGTGTGGAAGGTGCAAACTCTGTCCCACTGTTGAGAAGGCATGAACTCCCCTGTTGATGTGGAAGAAGGGGATTGGCTGAGGTGTGTACATAAGCAAGAATTCCAGAGACAGAGAGACAGAATTGGAACACTGCCCCTGGTGAAGGAAGAATCCTGGAGACTGAGGCCAGCTGAGAGAGAGTGAGAGAGAGAGAGAGAGAGTTTCTCTCCCAGCATCTGGAAGCCTAGAACAGACTGAGAACTGAGTTGGAGTTTTCCTGAGACCAGAATCTGGTGAGGGCTTGCCTGGGAGGCTGAGAGGGCCTGCCTGGAAGGTTGAGAGGGCTTGCCTGAAGAAGCATGACCAGGATAAGACTTTGTTTGTTCGTGGCCTGGCTGATCCTTGAGTTCCAGGCAAGAGAAGTGGTGATGAGTTTGAGACGTGCTGGACCTTGTGAACTTCAGTGTGTGCCAGGGACTGCCCTGAGGACTGGAGAAGGACCTGGGAGCTGTCTACTTCTGAATCCAGGTCACTGTTTGGTGGATTCAGGAGGGAGCTGGGACCTTGGAAGGGGATCCAGGGAATCAGAGAGACCACCCAGAGTCAAGATGAAGAAAAGACCTCCCCTTGGATGAAACTGAGGTTTTTAGACACCGAGGGATGGAAGATTTGTGTGGTTTTCTAATGACTGTATTTGTGATCAAGATATTTAGTAATTGTAAATCTAGATTAGTGACTGATTAAGTTAATGGTTGCCCCATGAGTGGAAGTTTGATTAT